>CM076582.1:1381053722-1381569785 GCA_034641835.2 Pinus albicaulis
CAATTATATTCGAATATTTGTGAATTTACTCCTTTCCATTTTTTATTCACTATACATGTGAATGTATGATGTTTCCTGTTGGTTAATGTTATTTTTAATAGTCCTTCCCTCATCCAGAAGGACGAAGGATGGAGGACTCGACCCGATGTTGGGTCTAGAGTCCAAACCTTCACAGTTTCCCTCACTAAATAATGTTGACTCAATGCTTTTTAATTCACAAATGACTGTTCCATACCGTCCTTCGTATAATTTTTTGGTATAATAACTTAAAGGGGGTAAGTTATTTGGGTGTGGAGCATGATTATCTTGTTTATTTTGTATCACAGCATTGGACCCCTGTACCTTAATGGGGCGAAAAATCCACCTCTAACTAATCGCTGCCTAGGGGGTCTAGGGGGGGCGGCTGCGACTTTATGGAGCTCCCCCCTGGCGGGGGGTTTCGGGGGCAGCGCCCCCGAAGCTAAAAACATATGTAAAATTTCCTTGTAAAAGTATAGTAATTTCTAGTCAATCTAGGCCGTTCATTAGGCGGATGATCTGACGGTAGAAGTTATTTTTAGTTTAGGGTTTTTTCCCCTAGAAGGCAACCCCTCACTTGTATGAGGGTACTGTATTGCAGTTGTGTATTGTATGTGTATTCTCGGAGCGAGAAACAGATAGGGAGACTATGAGAGAGAACAAAGAGTATTACAACGGATCTGTTGTAGGTTGTGTCTCTTCATTTTGCTGGATAATAGAAAGGAAGGACTCGATGTTTGCGGTGGACATAGCACAAACTGGGTGAACCACAGATATCAGTGTCTCTCTGATTTTATTTGTTTTGTGTGCTTTTGTTTTCGCATATTTTATGCGTTGCATTGCTCTGTAATATATAATTTTCTAACAAGTTACATTCACTACTATAGTTATTTTCTATAAGGGTATTACCCTTGTGTCAATCTATAGAGTGAATGTTCTATACAAAATTTGGCCTTGGCTAAAATTACAGTCTTTCCTCTGACATTTTTCAGGGCATTGTACAGTTTTCTTGTTTTCTGTCACAAACTCTGTCATCCTAATATCACCATACTACTATATCCTCATCTTATTCATTTAGAACAATCCTATGAACAACATTTTATAAAAGCTTTATATATTCATTTTCTGTAAAATTTACATAGCTAATATTACCTATGATTATGTGTCATGCTCTTCTTTGCATTCTTTAGTTAATACTAGATTAGTATTAACAGAAAACTCATAATTACTTATCAATTTCAAACACTTGATAATACTTATCTCATGAAATTGAATCAAGTTTATTTGTACCACCCAACCATGAGTGAGGAAATCACGTCCTCAACTCCCCTCATGCTCCTCACCTGAGTCCAAGGTAGCAGCGTTTAATCAGCATAAGCTGGCCTTGGGACTCCAATCTAACCCTTGCTGCTATTGGGTTACAAATTTCCTTGTTTGTATCGCCCAACCATGAGTGAGAAAATCACGTCCTCAACTCCCCCAGTGCTCCTCACCCGAGTCCAAGGTAGTAGTGTTTAATGAGTATAAGTTGGCCTCAGGACTCCAGTCTAGCCCTTGCTGCGTTTGGGTTACATAATTCCATTGGTCAAATACCATCTCTAGACACTCCCTTTCTCATCATTTCAGTTGTTACCCTTTCCATTATTATTTCACAGAACCCCTTCCCCTCACTGAGATCTTCTATTTATCCACAAAGGGGAAGGTAACTGTCATGATTCAAGTGCTCCTTCTAAGTGCTCTGGGATCTTGTAAATATTTTACCAAAAAACTCTAGTAACTCTAAGCATGTAATTTATATTCATGAACCATAACATAAATTCATTAAACGGTTTTAGCACATTTACTAATCCCTTTCTATAACGACCAAATGTAATTTAAGAAAAGAGTAAAAGTAAAACATTGAAATCTGGGGTGTTACACCTACATTATTTTCTAGACATTATAACAATGGCATACAAGACATTATAAATTTTATAAGAGATACTATCTTTTAAGTCCTTGAATTGATATATAAATATAAGTATGTAAACTATATATGGTGAAAAAAAAGATATTTAGAAAAAACATAATTTTATATTATAATTTGTGTTATCCTCCTGTATTCTACAGATTCACTAGGTGACTATGGATTTATTACAATCAGCTAAAGATAGCATTCCTTGCCTATCATCTATCTTTAGAAATATCACTGCCTTCATTATACTTATAAATCCAATTTCACTATTTCTCAGTTTGTCTTCTCAAAGTCACCCTGTTGTTCTTAGAGACTCATTATGGGCTTATTTCCTCATTCTCACCTTTCTTCCCTACCAAAGCCTCATTTCCTCTTTCCCCCCCACTTAACACCCACTTTCGTCTCCAAAAACCCCATTAACCCCCCTCACCTCATCAATTTCCCTTTTTTTATTAAAATATATGTAAAAATTGCTTTTTATATTGTTTTAAATATAACTTTAGATCTTTCGGGACCCTTGGATTTATATTAAAACTTTGTTTTAATTGTAAAAACCCATCTCTCTGTGCTTTTTAAACCCGACCCTTTGTAAATATTAAAGCTCCTGCTTTAATGTTTTTAACCCCCACACCTTATTAAAAACCCACATAAACCCTTCCCTTTTCCTTAAATGAGTAAAGTGTTTCCGCTTATTTTATTGCCCCTGGGCCCCACACACACTGAACCCTGTGCACCAGTAATACCTCACCACCTGTCCACTTGGGTCCTGCCTGTTTCGACCCTCCCGTCCCTCCAAAACTCCCGACCACCATTGATCTCATCCCCTGAGATCCAACGGTTGAAGGCGCTCATCGCAAAAATATTTGCATGGGGGTTAAACAAACCCCGACCATGCGAAATGGGTGGTATCCCTCCACCATGCATCGATCGCTTAATGGAATCACACGCAACCGCCCAAATATAATTACCATCTTTGTTCTGTGCGATAAACCGCCTTACTGCTTCCTACCAAAACCTAATACCGCCATCCAATTCAAACTGTCAAGAGCCCTGTGGCTCTGCGATGAAGCCTAAACTGCCATTTACACCTCCGCATCGCTCCAAAAGCTCGAAAACCCCCAAATAAATGCAGAAAGAGCCAGAGACACATGTTTTAAGCTAACCGGTTTGTTTTTTGTGCAGGTTTCATGGAAGGAACGCAAGAAATTCATTCCAAAGGTCCAAAATTGTTTAAATGAGTGATCTAGGTGACGATCCAGAGAACCCGTTTTTATTTGAAGGACTGGAGATGCTAAATCAAGCATAATCAACAATGAAATCATGATCACTGGTGGTTATTAAAACCCTCAAGCAACAGAAGAATGTCTCCCTGCACAGTAAACACAGGAAGAGACACAGTGAGAAGGATGAAGATAGAAGAAAAGAATAAAGGGTTAAATAATTAAATAAAGGATTAAAAGACAAATCAAAAGGATTAGTTATGAATCGAAGATTAAGGAAGAATTAAAAGGAAAATACAGTCAGGTAGAAAGTTAAAGGATAAATCAAGTTTAAAGGCCTGAGACGGAGTTCAAAGGATAAAACAAGGGCAGATAAACACAGAAACAGATTCGAATGATCAGATCAAGGCATTTACTTCTTCAAAGGACACATTTTGACACCTATAGTCTATTTTATTTCAACAAAGACATCAACAGTTATTGAGACAGTCAGAGATATTTATCAAACTCCTCCGCAGTTATTATAAAATTTATTAAGAAGCCTTAAAAGTCAAACATTTCCGGAATCTGGCTCAAATAGTTAAGTTAGGAGTTTTTATTACAGTGAGTTACTCTTAGATGTTTTGCATTGGGACTTGCATGGTCTCAAAGGTCAAAAACTCATTAACTATGTAATAAATAACATCTAAAACCCTAGCTTAGAATCACCTCCTCATTATGCAGATAAATACTGCATGTATTAGTCATTTTTGGTGTTGGTTGGTTGGTTAGTTGAATGATTTTTTTTGCTGAGCTTGTTGGAGAGTGCTAGGATGGATTTGAGAAAGATCTGAGTTGCAGAGATCTATTGTACTGGAGTAATGTAACTATTTTTAACATCAGTAATACAAGCACATTCACAGGATTCTTGAGCTATGTTAACGGTGAAGTTTTCCTTCTTTGTCATTGTTTTCCTTCTGTTTTCCATTCTGTCCATTATTTCTTTGATAAAAGAACATAAATTTTAGATTAGGATATGCTTTCTTGGAACCCTATTTCTGTCTAATTTCTTTATCTGAATGTTTTCCTCTACAAGTTCTGATTGGTGAATTCTTAATTGCTCTCTTGTTCCACCTAGCTTGTTGTCTTGAAAATGATTTAATAGAGTTAAGACAAAGAAGTCTATGGTATTCCTTGTCCTTTGGTGTAGCTTGAAGTATTGTTTTTAAGGCCTTTCTTTGAAGTATACTTAGTAGAGTCCATTCAGGGAAGTTTATGGTATGCCCTGTCCTGTGGTATGTCTTAAACTGTTGTTTTGAAGGTCTTTAGAGTGTTTGATTAAAAAAGATAGGTTTAGCTTTCTCTTTAGTTGCACTCACTGCTATCTTAAATGTTTTCTTTGTATAAAAGTAATTTTAAGATTGCTGGAGTGTTGTCTTAAAGGTTTTCTTATTAAAGTCTAGCCAAAGAAGTCTATGGTATGCCCTGTCCTTTGGTTTTCCTCAAACAGTTACCTCAAAGGCTTTTCTTGTTGAAGTAGAGTTAAAAGATTCTTAACTGAATTTTAGTTTTGCTATCTTCACAACTTATTGCCATTTCATATGCCATCTAATCTAAGAGATCCACTTGATATAGTTAGCTTTCCCTATGAAACCCTTGCAGAGTTGATGAACAATTAAATCCTTTTATGACTCCATATCCCAATGGATTAATATTTCTCATGGTCTATTTGTTCAGTTGAAACACTCCCTCAATTAATCACACCATTGATCTATCAACCTATCAATCAATCAATCAAAACAAACAAGTCCTTAGAACTACATAACTAGCCTAAAATCATAAAGACATGTCATTTATAAAAACTTATATAGAGAGAGCCATCTCTGAGTCCAGAAAGGCTAGGTCCATGGACTCTAAAGTGGTTTGGTGTGGTTCCCTGCAGATTTTGTTCTTGCCAATCTTGCAAATCATGGGGAGCCAACATCGTGGCGACCATACTGGGGAATACTGAGTAATAAACAGCAAAATATAAATTAAAAAACTCAAAAAACCTCATTTCAAACTTAGATGAATCAAGTGTTAGCCAAGAATGGTACCTGGTTGCTGATGGTGGACAAAAGCCAGCCATAAAATAAGTAAAAATACTCCACCTGGGTACTCCACTGGTTTTCAGTAGGCATGCTGACTCCACTGGTTTTTCATAGATTCCACTGGGAAAACTTATTTTATCATCAAAACATCAAAAGAACCTAGTCAAGAATACTTTTTGGATTAAGTACTTCTTTCACAGATTGGTTTTTCCTTCAAGACTGTCATAAACTCTTAACCTTTCTGATTCTTGGGTCCAAGTCTAGCTTCTAGAAGAATCTGTACCAGATCCCATCCTGACCCAAATCCTCCTACAATAATTGACTATCCTGAAAGAATCCTTAGGAAGTCTGCTAGATCTAAAAACCCAGCTGTTAGGAGACCAATCCACAAAGCAAGTTCCCTACTTGAAAACCTTAAAGACTTGCAGAATATCCTATCTGACTCACCCCTAGAACAAAGCTTTTCTAGGACTAGATCTCAGAATTGGATAACCCAGATAGTTTTAGATCCATCCACCTTACAATAGAATGTTGTTGTACTAACCCCATCCTCTAATTTTCACCTTCCTCCATTTAATCCTGTACCTCCTTTTGTCAATCTTTCACTTGTAAACCCTCCATTGTTTCCACAACCACAGATCATGGCAACATGGTATGCTCCACTAGTTCTACCATTGCATTTAGTTGTTCTACCACAGGACTACCAGTCCAAGATTCCCTTATATGATGTGAGTAGTTCTACTACTGCTCAACAACATGTGGATAGAATGAATGACTACTTTGACAGATAAGAAATATATAATGAAACTGTTAAACTTATAATTTTTTCTCAAAGCTTAGGGGGAGAGGAAAGAAAATGGTTTAAAGGCTTAAACCCAAATAGTATAAATGACCTACCTGCTTTTCATCAGCTATTCTTAAAAAAATGGGAAGTCAAGAAGAACCCTCTCCAAATCTGATCAGAATATGAAAACATTAAGAGGAATGTTGCAGAGGGTGTCCTAGAATACTACACTAGGTTCAATAGTGTATATAATGCCCTCCCTATACATATGAAACCTCCAAAAGGTCTAGCTCTAATGAAATTCCATGATGATTTTGAACTAGGGATGGATTATCAATTAAGAGAAAGAGAACCCCTCACATTAGAAGACATGTGAAGGGGAGCAGTACGTGTAGAAGCCAATTTGATTGCTAAGAGAGCTAGAATGAAAAATGAAAAATGAAAAAAGAGTCACATATAGGGAAGAAGCTGTACCCTCCACGTCTGATACAAAGATTGATAACTTAGTTAAAAAAATGGAAAGGATGATGGAGAGGATGAATGTAAATGAGAGAGCTTGCTCTAGAGAAAACCAAACATCTCCTCAAAACAAAAATCAAAATCATAACCAAAACCAGAATGTTCGAAGATACCCCCCTCAAATAAGACAAAGAGGTCCTGATCAGCAAATCAGACCTCCTTTCCAAGAAAACTATGCTGACGAGGATGAGGGGGTAATTTAATAAACAAAGGAAAACCACATAAATTTAATGGGAATTAATAATGAGGATATTCTTTTCCTCACTGAGGAAGAACAAGGCATATTTTCACCAAATGAGGAATAAAGTCTAGAATCTGAAGACTACAAACAAGGCTTTGAAAATTCCATCCTGGAAGTACATAGACATTATGACCTCAGGAGCAAGAAAAAACAATATTCTCCCAAAAGAAAGACCTAAAATTTCTGTTAGGAAGATCCCTGAAAACATTCCTAAGAATACGGCAGAAAATCTGAATACAGTGGTTGAAAGTTCTTATAGGAATAAAAACAAAAACAACCAACCTAGTCCCAAACACAGTGGTGACCAAAGCAGAACTAGCAACACAACTAGTGCTCCTAACAAAACTATTTTATCTGAGTTTCCTAATAAAAACCGACAAGCTGAAATGCTGTGAAAACAATGCTTGAAAAGACTAATTTGAATATTTTAAAAAATCAGACACCTTTCAGTATAGAGAATGAAATTGCTAAGATTAAAATCTCTATTCCTCTTTCTAAATTATTCACTCAAGATGTATATAGATCTCAACTTTTAAAAGCGTTAAACATAGGAGAAATTGTTGATTCTGTTAATTTAAATGATGACAAACTTGAGCTTCTGTTTGGACCAGAAGTAGAAGGGAAATTTCAAGAGGGAGGTGTTCCTCCATTTTATTTCAGTTTAAACATCAATGACAAAATTCTACATAATTCCATGCTAGACTCAAGAGCCTCGCACAACCTTATGCCAAAAGTAGTAATGGAAAGACTAGGCCTTGAAATAACTAGGCCATACAAATATTTATACTCTTTTGATTCTAGTAGAGGTAAATGTCTAGGCATAATCAAAGATCCATGTTTTAATCTAGCACAAATACTAGCCAAGAGCCTAGTAATGGAAATTGTAGTGGCTGATATTCCTCCTAAATATGGCATACTCCTTTTAAGATCACGGGGTGCCAAACTCCAAGGCACCCTCCAAATGGACATGAACTATGCTACCATCCCCGTCTTTAGTCAACCAAGAAGATTATATAGGGAAACTCACATGAAATACATGGTTAGAAGTCAAGAAAAGCCAGATAACTCCCCTCTTTATTCCATCCACACCGACCTTGATTTATTTATCCTTTACACTGATGAAAATGTTAATGAACAAGTGACAAAAAAGGAGCGAGCAGCTAAATAAGAAGAGGAAAAAGAGGAGGAACAGTCAAAACAGTTTGCCCAAATAGAATATAACAACAAACATAGTGGAGACCATAGGGAACAAAACAATAACAAACATAGTGGCAGCCACTAAAAACAATATAATGGAGATCATAATTACCAACATAATGATAAATCTGAAATTGAACCTATTTGGAGTATGAGTTTTGATGGTTCTTATGGCAAGACTGGTTCAGGAGCAGGTATTTGGGTACATAACACAGAGACAAATCATGCAGAAGGTCACTCATACAAGCTAAACTTTCAATGCACAAATAACATGGCTGAATATGAGGCACTCCTCCTAGGACTACAACTGCTAAAGAAACTAGGAGCCAAGAGGATAACTATCCATGGAGATTCTAAGCTAGTCATTAGGCATATTAGGGTAGAATACACGGCTAAGAATCCTAGATTAAAATCATATAGGGATGATGCCCTTGACCTCTTGAAAACATTCACAAAATTTGACCTTACCTTTGTCCCTAGAAATCAAAACATCCTTTCCAATGGTCTAGCATTTGCAGCCAGCACATGTCAAAAACCTTATCAAAACAAGTAATACATAGTTCAAGTCAAATATAGACCAGCAGTTCCTGAAAACATAAAATACTGGCAAGTTTTTGAAGGAGTTAAATAGATAGAGGATTTCCTGCAGTCCAGAAATGAGTTTGAAGTGCCAAATTCAGACTCAGAGTATGAAGAAGAATGCCCTACTAAGGAACATACTTACAAAGAAGAACCTCCTGATACTGCTGATATTCATCTGTTAACAAAATAACACACACATAAAACTGAGTTGTGCACTAATTTAGAAAAAGAAGACTTTGAAGTGCTGCAGTCCAATAATGATAATTTTCCAAAGGGACTGGTTCCTCTAGAGGAACTGTTTGACTTTAATTATGTTGCCAAGAAGCCAAAGATGGAACCCACTGAAACTAAAATAGAATAATGTAATATAGGCAGTGAACAAAAACCCAAAATGATCAAACTGTATAAAACACTGCCAGCTCATATAAAACAGAAATATCTTGAGCTTTTCAAAGAATTTACTGATGTATTTGCTTGGAGCTATGAAGGTTTAAAGTCATATGATACTGAGATAATATAGCATAAGATCCCTCTCAAAGAAAACTAGAAGCCCTTTAAACAGAAATTGCGCAGAATAAACCCTGTGAAGCTACCCTGGTTGAGAAAGAAATTAAGAAAATGTATGATGCTGGAATAATAGTCCCTCTGAGATACTCAGAATGCACTAGTAGAAAATGACTAATTAATTACTAAAAAAATGACTAAAATTTGCGTATAAATGACTATTTTTCAGTCGGTGACCAATAGTAGCTAATTTACAGTATCTTATAACGCGACCAAGTTTTAGTCATTTTTAGCTTAGTCATTAATTGGTTATCTCAATTTTGTTGTCTAGTAGTATATTTGGTCATTAATTTAGTCAGTGATTTGGTCATTAATTTAATCATTGATTTGATCATTAATTTAGTCACTGATTTGGTCATTAATTTGGTAATTGATTTAGTCATTGATTTAATCTTTGATTTGGTCATTAATTGTCACAATTAATGACCAAATATAGAACAAAATATATTACTATATGATCACCCGAGAAAACCAATTAATGACCAAAGAAATATGACCAAAACGTTGGTCATGTTATAAGATACTATAAATTAGCTACTAATAGTCATATATATGCAAGTTTTAGTCATAGTTTGAAACGAATTAATGAACGATGAAATATGACTAAATTTTGGTCGTGTTATAAGATACTGTAAATTAGCTACTAATAGCCGTATATGTGCAAAATTTAGTCGTCATTTGTAATCACAAATTTATCATTTGCAGTAGTCATTTATCTTTTTTTGATAGTTTCATATTCATTATATAAACGACCAATTTAGTTGTTTATATTCATTTCATTTACTTTCATTAATAATCATTATAAATGACTAATTTAGTCGTATATTCATTTTATTTGTGTTCATCATTAATCAATATAAACTACTAATTTAGTAGTTTCAAATTGATTTTGTGTTTATTATTAATCAACATAAATTAATTTGTATGATTTAAAAAATGTCATACAATGTGCATGTTCATCTAATATGTTAATTAGAATACTAAACAATATCAAATGAAACCATAAATAATTTCAACCACAGAAATTATATTATATGAAATATTAAAGTATTACAATATGGGTTTCCAACTTAATATTGGTTGGACAACAATTTACAGACAAAATGATGTTTCATCACTTCAAAACATTATCATTGTGTTGTCAAGGCATTGTAGGTGAATTCACAAACTTGGAAGACTTGACCATCAGTCTTTATATGTGTGTCTTATGCGGGATATAGGCTCTAAGGGTATCATCGGACCAGTTCTCCTCTCTCTCTTTTTGCATTTGTCACTCCAATGCTATTGCTCCCCTCTTTTTTCAATTCATGCTTCTTACCATCAATACTCAGTTCATTTTCTAGAAAAAAAAAAAAGGAGGAAGAAAGAAGAAGAAGAAAGATACAATGTAGAGTGTAAGACATGAAAGACAATGAACACTAGAATATAAACTAAATTAGACTATAAATATTTTGTACAACATATACCTCAACATCAAGAATGTCAAAGCCATTTTTCCCCATACAAGTAAGAAACTCGAACAAATTTTCTTCATTGGGGCGATAATGGCCATTATAATGTGGCCAGATAACCTGTATAAACCAAGAAAATAAAATGTCACCATATATAGAAAAGAACACCTTAGTAACTTAGTATTCAAATTTCAAGGAAATCTTAAGAAAAATCATGTCAACTAAGTTATATACTTAAAATCTCAAGCTTAGTTAACTTATGAAAACAAATAATATGAGGTGTGATGTTTAATCCTTGTCGTTTTATTCACAACAACATTTTATTTTCTAACGCATGAACTTAGTCAAGTACATAAACAACATGTACTCAAATAACAACATGAAAGTAACATTTTCTGATAGTCATGAAAATATTTTAACACAAAATAGCTATAAGGATTCCAATCAATATAATGTAATACTAATTTCATCTTCAAGCTTTGGTTTTTGTTTAAATGAAAATGATACTAAGTATTTTCAATTTCATAGTTAAAATACAAAACAAAATCAAAAGAGACATAAAAAATACAATCAAACAATAAAGAGAGGATATCATGGAATGGAAATTGCAATTATAAAAGATTTTTTTACCTGTCCACCGATGTCATGTCAGGAATTCATAAAAAAAATTCTTGCCCAAAATAACCATGAGGTGAAATAATCACAACATTAAAAACCATATGAATTCCTACTCGAAAAATTTCTAAAGTTGATGGCTCAAGTGGCTAAGCGATCTCTAACAGTGAATGAACCATATCCAAGATGTGATATGCATTGTTTCCCCATCCTTTTTCCAGTCACATTTCCTATAACATGCCCACAACAGATTCAAGTAACAACCAAACAAAGACATTGACATTTGTTTTTATCTTTTATATCTATAAAATTTGAATCTGATTTGTTTCGGTTACAACTCTATTGAGACCACCTACTCTACAGTCAAAAATAGAAAAGGAGCCATTATTCATACCTACCCATGGTCTCTTGTAGGAATGAGAGAAGAATAGGTTGAGCCATTAATTAGAATTGCAAAAATATTGAGGAAAGACAATTCATTATCTAGTTAACCAATTGCACATTGAACCTTATATGGATGAGTAGCCCTAAATAAAGTTAGTTTTCTCTATCATATGCCTTGGAAAGACAAAATCACTAACATTGCTTGTAATTTTTTGGCTTGATGTTATAAATTCCTTCTTGGGCTACTCCTATTCCATAATGGATTTGTTTCCCATGAAGGATGAAAATTTGTTCTAATGACACAGAATCAGCTTAGTGGATTTTGAACCTACATGCAGTAATTTTGCAATGATTTTGTAGATGCAATTAGATAGTGATATGAGTCTGAAATCATCTCATTCTTGTCTAATTTTTGGGATTAAAGCCTGAAATGTTGAATTGAAAGCTCCTAAATCCTACATGAGTATTTTAATTTGTCATCAATTCTTAGTTGCTCTATTCAAAGGAAGTCACAGAACCCCTAGAAGAATTATATTGTCCTACGAAGTGGCTAAGGGTTCTTATACTTTTGGAAAATTTTCAAAATTGTTTGTAATTCTTCCTTTGATATTTGATCCATCAATGCCTCATTACCCACCTCACCTACAAAACTGGGGAAATATGAAGTCATCTTTAACTATTGCTCTTAAATTTATTCTATCATCCTTTTTATAAATTCCCTCAAAATGGTCTGTTGATGACAAAATTGCTCCTCGAGGTGAGACACCTTATCATGAGGCAAATTTCGTTGATAAACACCATCTTGAGGAAATTTTTCATTATAATTATGAGATGTTGAAGAGAGAAAAGATTGGCTATTTAGTAAAGGATATGCACAAATTTTAGTGATTTTGTACAAGGAAAGACATGGGCAATAAGAGAATTGTGGAGATTCCCTACAAATATTTTCCCAAATGTGACACATGAGGATGTATGCTTATTAAAAAACTATATTTGAGAACATGCACCATTTTGAAGGCAAGACTATTTTGGATGTAGGTGCAAGAAGTTTGACACAAGCTCCTGCACCCAACTCAATAGTCCACCTACTTACCTATGACTACAATCTATGTGCTTCCCAACTTGTCAACTACAGTTGCTCCAATTCTCGGTCATATTGTGCCTGATGTAACGTCACTATGACTTCAACTAGGCTACTCGACCGCATGTGTGGTGGCTACTAAACTTGCATTGAGACAGGTCTACTTGGCTCTAATAGCACTCCTCCATCCACAAACTAATTATGTTGACAGTTGCCCTTCTATCGGTCATTTGTGTGTCTTTTCCCTCGCGATTTCTCAATGGTTGAGTGGTGTCGACTAGTCTAGCATGTGTTGCTTCCTTCTTAGTGAGTTTCCACCTTATGCTTCTTATGGTTTTGTTTTTTTCGAGTGCGGACTTGCGTGCAGGCCACAGTTCTTCCACCAATGACTTTCGACAATACCTTCCCACCTCTCCTAGCAAACTACTCTCAAAACTGCATGCTTCTTTGAGGTGATTCTTGTAGTGTAGAAATTTGAATAATTGATATGTTATCCACCGAGATTCTCCTGATCACACACTATTTTAACTTAATGCACAATACAGAATCTCTTCTACCATTTATCATTACATGTGGAAATAAAATCAATTGCATGCACACATTAAAACCATAAAAATTCACACATATGAACACAGTAATTTATGGGAAAGCTTAAAGCTAAAAACCCCCAACTATCTGTATATTATATATGTCATAGATATCATGTAACAATCATCATACAAAGCTCCTCACAATCTCTCAGTATAATCTCCACTTGCTACACACTAATCAGGCTTGATCTTGCAAAACACATGCACCGATCTTTGCCAGCCTTTAGCCTGCCTCTACTGCGTAATCCCTGTTGAAGAATGCCTCTTGATGAGAATGAATTACCCCAGCCTTGCTCACGCAGTCTTTATAGGCATATCTACTGAGTGTTGGATGCAAACCATGCATCACTTATAGTCACAACTAATAGTCACACTTGCCCTTTCACCTATCTCTCCACTGGTCTCCACTGAAACTGTCCATGATTTGAAGTTAACTGATGTATTCTTTAGTTGATTAATGAGTTTATAATTAGTGAATTAATTAATAATTAATTCACACCACTCTCACTAATTGTATCAATCAGTTAGACTAGATACAACTAGCTCAACTATGTTTAACTCAGTTAAACTGAACACAACTCCATCAACTTCCTCAATCAACTCCACCAAAATCTCTCACATGAGTTCTAACTGAAGTCTTCATGCAACAACTCCACTTGACCCTTAGGAATAGCGTAATTTCTTCTGTCAACTCCTGTGCCACATCTGTGCACTTAACTGAAGTGCTTCAAGAGAATAAGATAATGTTTATAGTCCAAATATTATTAAGAGCTAATAATATTCGACATATCTATTTTTAGACCGGCAATCTAAAAATAGACTCCGCCAATATGTCTAAAAATAGAAGTCCATCTATTTTTCCAACTTGACCAACCATCCACAAATAGCATCCCCCCGCAACCTTCCATAGAATATGATCAACATGTCTAAAAATAGACATAGTCTAAAAATAGACTTTGCGACAAAAATCACTTGTGTGGCCCCCCACCTAGTTTAGGTGATCACTTTCCAACTAGGATCAGGAAAGATGTTTTAGGATGCCTCCTTCACTGTTTCTTGTTGCAATCTTCAACACTCCCTCTCAACAAGAAAGGACTGTCTTTGCATGCGACATGCAACTCCATGCATTCGCCCTGCAATCTTCACAAGTGCCATGCAACTCCATGCATCTGCTCTGCAACTCCTCTGAAACTGAATAGACTCCAAACAACTCAATCAATCTGATGCATCTATCATCAAAGTTTTCGACTTCTGCTGGTACCAACTACACATGTCATCAGGAACCACTGCGCTGTTTAACTCGTGCACCCATGCACTCCGCACTTGCTGTCAACTCCCGATCCGTGCTCCGTATCCGACATTGTCACTTGGATCGCCCGTATAAATCCAACCGATCATGCTACCATCAAGGCGTGTGGGCACCCGTCAGCAACTAACTCATGAGATCCACACCATCTCCATGAATCCTGCCCATAAATTTCTTCTTAGGATTACTCATGCATGTCGCCCCACCTCTCACCTGGTGGTATAGCCGCATGCACTCCCTCTGCCCATCTGGCACGAAATTTCTCTGCACAAGTGGTTGCTCCCACTCCATGATCCTCATCTTGTGGCTGCTCCACATCTCGAGGTTCACTCTTACCAACTTGCACCCTCTCAAGCATCAATCGCATGTCCTTTCCAATATACTTCCCCTACCGCAGGAAGAAATGCCGACATCCCATCTACTTCAAGTCTCCGTAGAGATTCCTTCGCTCGAATCCCAAACTTCGGGATTGGCCCCGTTGCTCTCAGGTCAAGGAAAAATTTTCCTTTACTAAAGACAACATCATACCCTTTATCCTCTAAAATTGCGATTGAGATCAAATTCTTCTTTAAACCTGGAATATGCACTACATCTTGTAAAAGAATGAGTTTACTTGACTCCCTCTGAAAGGTTACGGTACCAATGTCGGTCACATTGTATCGTCCATTGTCGCCCAACTCAACATGCAATTGGAGATCTTTCTCCACCAATTCACTGAAAATATTCACATCTCCCGTCATGTGAAAGGAAGTGCCACTATCAAAATACCACCCCGATCCCGATGCACTAGACACCATGCATGCGATCAATTAGAAGTCCAGCTCAAATTGCGAGGCAAGAGCCTCACCAGCTACATCTCCAGCAACCTGTTTGTTCTTCTTCTGTGGAAAATTCGTGGCGTAATGCCCATGCTCGTGACAATGAAAACACTTCACTTTGGACATGTCACGCTCTTTACCATCCACACCAGATTGAGAAGCATTCTTCTTGCCCTTCCCCTTCCTTGATTTGGAAGCCAAAGCACAATCCTCTTCATCATCATTCTTTGATGAAGATCCATCCCTGGTATCCTGCCTTATCTCCACCTGCACAAGATCCGACCAAAGTCGCTCCCATCCTAGCAATTTCTCCCAACCATTGACACAATCCTGATAGGAGTGCCAACTCTTCGGAAGCCCAAGGAGAGCCAAGCTCACCAATTCCTCATCGTCAACACTAACTCCTACACTCCTAAGCTCATCCCTGCAGTGGACAAACTTTGTCAAGTATACTGGAATAGTGTCATTCTTTTCCATTTTTATTTCCTGAGTTTATCCTTGAGTGCCAACTTCCTCTGGTCACTCTTTCTTTGGAACAAATCTGTCAAAGCTTTCCACATCAAGAATGGAGAAGCTTTACCATGAAGGTTGGATACTATGTGATCCTTCACACCTTCCAACAGAATCCTTCGACACCTTGCTACCTTCTTTTGCCATGCGTCAAGTGCGGCAGCATCGCTAGAACCCGGTTTTGGAATTTCTGCATCTATGAACTCCTTCAACCCATTGTCATCCAAACACCACCTCCATCCCGTCCTTCCATGCAATATAATTTGAGCTTCCCTCAAGGGCATACTCCAATTGCAATCCGTTGAAAGACATCTCAACTTGACACCAAGAAATCACTATAGCAATTTCGAATTCCACCAAATATTAAACCTTTTCAACTCGCTTCAATGCTTCGCAATTGCTCCATTGATCAATATCGCTCGAAACCATGTAGAAATTTGAATAACCGATATGTTATCCACCGAGATTCTCCGATCAATAATAACTATTTTATTTTTATGCACAATACAGAATCTCTTCTACCATTTATCATTACATGCGGAAATAAAATCAATTGCATGCACACATTAAAACCATAAAAATTCACACATATGAACACAGTATGTAATGGGAAAGCTTAAAGCTGAAAACCCAAACTATCTATATATTATATATGTCATAGAGATCATGTAACAATCATCATACAAAGCTCCTCTCAAGCTCTCAGTATAATCTCCACTTGCTACACACTAATCAGGCCCTGATCTTACAAATCCCATGCACCGATCTTTGCCAGCCTTTAGCCTGCCTCTACTGCGCAATCCCTGCTGAAGAATGCCTCTTTATGAGAATGAATTACCCCAGCCTTGCTCACGCAGTATTTATAGGCATCTCTATTGAGTGTTGGATGCAAACCATGCATCACTTATAGTCACAACTAATAGTCACACTTGCCCTTTCACCTATCTCTCCACTGGTCTCCACTGAAACTGTCCATGCTTTGAAGTTAATTGATGTATTATTTAGTTGATTAATGAGTTTATAATTATTGAATTAATTAATAATTAATTCACACCATTCTCACTAATTGTATCAATCATTTAAACTAGATACAAATAGCTCAAATATGTTTAGATTAGTTAAACTGAACACAACTCCATCAACTTCCTCAATCAACTCGACCAAACTCTCTCACATGAGTTCTAACTGAAGTATCCATGCAATAGCTCCACTTAACCCTTAGGAATAGCGTAATTCCTTCTATCAGCTCTTGTGCCACATCTGTGCACTTAACTGAAGTGCTCCAAGAGAATAAGATAATGTTTAGAGTCCAAATATTATTAAGAGCTAATAATATCCGACATATCTATTTTTAGACTGGTAATCTAAAAATAGACTCCGCCCAATATGTCTAAAAATAGAAGTCCATATATTTTTCCAACTTGACCAACCATCCACAAATAGCATCTCGCAATTCATAGAATATGATTGACATGTCTAAAAATAGACATAGTCTAAAAATAGACTTTGCGACAAAAATCACCTGTGTGGGCCCCACCTAGTTTAGGCGATCACTTTCCAACTAGGATCAAGAATGATGTTTCAGGATGCCTCCTTCACTATTTCTTGTTGCAATCTTCAACACTTCTTCTCAACAAGAAAGGACGGTCATTGCATGCGACATGAAACTCCATGCATTCGCCCTGCAACCTTCACAAGCGCCATGCAACTCCATGCATCTGCTCTGCAACTCCTCTGAAAATGAATAGGATCCAAACAACTCAATCAGTCTGATGCATCTATCATCAAAGTATTCTACTTCTGCTAGTACCAACTGCACATGTCATCAGGAACCACTGCGCTGTTGAACTCTTGCACCCATGCACTCCGCACTTGCTGTCAACTCTGATCCACGCTCCAGTATCCGACACTGTCACTTTGATCTGCCTGCATCAATCCAATTGATCATGCTACTGTTGCGCTGTGGGCACCTCGTAGCCAGTTTCAACTCATGAGATCCACACCATCTCATGAATCCTGCCCAGAAATATCCTCTTGGGATTAATCATGCATGTCGCCCCACCTCTCACCTGGTGGTATAGCTGCATGCACTCCCTCTACCCATCTGGCATGAAATTTCTCTGCATGAGTGGTTTCTTCCACTCCATGATCCTCATCTTGTGGCTTCTCCACATCTCGAGGTTCACTTTTACCTGCATGAAAAACTTGCTCCCTCTCAAGCATCAATTGCATGTCTTTCTCGCACTTCCCAACAGTAGGAAGCTCCGTAGACATCCCATCTACTTCAAGTCTGTAGAGATTCTTTGCTCGAATCCCAAACTTCTTGACTTGTCCTGTTGCCTGGTGCCGAAGGAAAAATTTTCCTTTAATAAAGACAACATCATACCCTTTATCCTCTAACATTACGACTGAGATGAAATTCTTCTTTAAACTTGGAACATGCACTACATCTTGTAAAAGAATGAGTTTACCTGACTCCCTCTGAAATGTTATGGTACCAATGTCGGTCGCATTGTATCATCCATTTTCGCCCAACTCAACATGCAACTAGAGATCTTTCTCCACCAAGTCACTGAAAAGATTCACATCTCCCGTCATGTGAAAGGAAGCGCCACTATCAAAATACCACCCCGATCTCGATGCACTAGACACCATGCATGCGATCAATGAGAAGTCCAGCTCAAATTACGAGGCAAGAGCCTCACCATCTGCAGCTCCAACATCCTGCTTGTTATTCTTCTTCTGTGGACAATTCGTGGCGTAATGCCCATGCTCGTGATAGTGAAAACACTTCACTTTGAACATGTCACGCTCTTTACCATCCGCACCAGATTGAGAAGCATTCTTCTTGCCCTTCCCCTTCCTTGATTTGGTAGCCAAAGAGCAATCTTCTTCATCATCATTTTTTGATGAAGATCCATCCCTGGTATCCCACCTTATCTCCTCCTGCACAAGATCTGACCAAAGTCGCTCCCATCCTGGCAATTTCGCCCGACCATTGACAGAGTCCTGATAGGAGTGCCAACTCTTCAGAAGCCCGAGGAGAGCCAAGCTCACCAATTCCTCATCATCCACACTAGCTCCTACACTCCCAAGCTCATCCCTACAGTGGACAAACTTTTTCAAGTATACCGAAATAGTGTCATTCTTCTCCATTTTTATTTTCCTGAGTTTATCCTTGAGCGCCAACTTCCTCTGATCGCTCTTGCTTTGGAACAAATCTGTCAAAGCTTTCCACATCAAGAATGGAGAAGATTTACCATGAAGGCTAGACACTATGTGATCCTTCACACCTTCCAACAGAATCCTTCGACACCTTGCTACCTTCTTTTGCCATGCGTCAAGTACGGCAGCATCGCTAGAACCTAGTTTAGGAATTTCTGCATCTATGAACTCCTTCAACCCATTGTCATCCAGCACCGCCTCCATCCTATCCTTCCATGAAATATAATTTGAGCTGCCCTCAAGGGCATACTCCAATCGCAATCCTTTGAAAGGCATCTCAAATTTGACACCAAGAAATCACTATAGCAATTTCGAATTCCACCAGCACAAAACTCAACTGCTTCAATGCTTTGCAATTGCTCCAACGATCAATATCGCTCCAATACCATGTAGAAATTTGAATAACTGATATGTTATCCACCAAGATTCTCCTGATCACATACTATTTTATCTTCATGCACAATACAGAATCTCTTCTACCATTGATCATTACATACGGAAATAAAATCAATTGCATGCACACATTAAAACCATAAAAATTCACACATATGAACACAGTATGTAATGGGAAAGCTTAGAGCTGAAAACCCCAACTATCTCTATATTATATATGTCATAGAGATCATGTAACAATCATCATACAAAGCTCCTCACAATCTCTCAGTATAATCTCCACTTGCTACACATTAATCAGGCCCCGATCTTGCAAATCCCATGCACCGATCTTTGCCAGGCTGTAGCCTGCCTCTACTGCGCAATCCCTAATAAAGAATGCCTCTTGATGAGAATGAATTACCCCAGCCTTTCTCACGCAGTATTTATAGGCATCTCTACTAAGTTTTGGATGCAAACCATGCATCACTTATAGTCACAACTGATAGTCACACTTTCCCTTTCACCTATCTCTCCACTGGTCTCCACTGAAACTGTCCATGATTTGAAGTTAACTGATGTATTCTTTAGTTGATTAATGAGTTTATAATTATTGAATTAATTAATAATTAATTCACACCACTCTCACTAATTGTATCAATCAGTTAAACTAGATACAAATAGCTCAAATATGTTTAGATTAGTTAAACTGAACACAACTCCATTAACTTCCTCAATCAACTCCACCAAACTCTGTCACATGAGTTCTAACTGAAGTATCCATGCAATAGCTTCACATAACCCTTAGGAATAGCGTAATTCCTTCTGTCAGCTCCTGTGCCACATCTGTGCACTTAACTGAAGTGCTCCAAGAGAATAAGATAATGTTTAGAGTCCAAATATTATTAAGAGCTAATAATATCTGACATTTCTATTTTTGGACTGGCAATCTAAAAATAGACTCCACCAAATATGTCTAAAAATAGAAGTCCATCTATTTTTCCAACTTGACCAACCATCCACAAATAGCATCCCGCAACTCATAAAATATGATCGACATGTCTAAAAATAGACTTTGCGACAAAAATCACTTGTGTGGGCCCCACCTAGTTTAGGTGATCACTTTCCAACTAGGATCAGGAATGATGTTTCAGGATGCCTCCTTCACTGTTTCTTGTTGCAATCTTCAACACATAGATCCTTTTCTACCAACCAAAATGTCACCCACCCCTTCTTCGCACAGTTTTATTTTCCTATTGGCAACATGGTTTGACCCTTATTTCAACCACTTTTTTTTTTGCCATGATTGACAAAACCTTGTCACTTGTTGAAATTCAACATTTGTAGTCTTCCCACTTCTGTCACCTGATGAGTATGAATTTTTAAACTCTCTTCTGTCATTATCCAAAACATTTATTTCCTGGACACGTGATTTTTCAAATAAAGGTTTTTTTGCAGCATAAGTCCTTGTCAAAATTTCATCTCTCATACCAACTGGCATCCGGTCAGAACTGCAACCTGAATCGGACATACACCTATTCGTCTATTACTCGGAGATGTGAATGGTGGAATATTTGCTAGAGCACTCTTAGCATATGGGAGAGGCTGAGCCCTCCCTCCTATTCCCTTTACAAGACCTCCCTTAGGACCAAGAGTCAAGTGGCCATCATCAGAAGCTCTGTGTGTTGAAGGGCTTGGCATAGACCAATTTTTAAATTGAGCCCAATCCACAATCTGAGCATCTTGAATGGTGAATCCACAGTCACGTGGTCCCATATGGGGTTGTGGCCCTTTAATCCAACCCATATGTGGAAGTGAACCCATTTGTGCACATGCCATGTAAGGTGGCATCGCAGGTCCTCTCACACCATGATCAAGTAGTGTCACAAGTCTCCGACTTGCATGTCCCATATTAGTACCTCGAGAGTAACCTCCCTATCCATGTAGTTCTTGCACATCATCCCGATGCACTTCCTCTATTTTCTTGTGGACCTCAACATTCCACCTTTGTTTCCATCCATTCCTCCTCAGATCAATCAGATCCTTCAACATGAACCTCAACCTAGAGGGAAGCCCTTGTGTATTGGACATTTTTGTCATCCTATCAAAGTAAGCATCAATATGTTCCTTGGCCTTTGAATGGTCAATCATATGACCGATAGTGGTCATAAGTTTTCACAAAGCTTCAACATTTTCATCCTCTGCATGCTGAAATTCACCAATTAATTTCCTGATGAATGCATGCATAATTCTTTCGGTCAACATACTTTCTTTATAAATCTCACCAATAAACCTTATATTTCCTAGTATTCATCGTTGTGCTACAACCTTCTTCTCTCATATCCCTTCTATTGAAAGGATTTTATCACCATCCTCTTCTTCTTTCTTAGCCTTTGCCTCTTCTCTTTCATGTTTTTCAAATTCTTCCTGACATTTGTTCAAAACAACTCGCTTGAAAACAACCTTCTCATTATCTTCATAAAATTATGGTAATCCTGCAACAAGCTGAAAACATAATTTTGCATACATTTCACAAAATTTGACTCCATCAAGGATTTGTCAAATATTTGAATATTATACCATTAAGACATGATGCAGAGTCAATGTTCACTTCTTTGACCTGTTTAAAAAAAATTTCAATGTTTTGGGGCATTAATTTATTAAGGATGGATTTAATTTGTCATTTTTTCAACTTATTCTCATCAAAAACCTTGCCTACTTCATATTGGCTCTTTGATTTATGAATTGTGGGAAAAGAAGGCTGTGAAGGAGGAATAAAACCCTTCTACAAACCAAAAGCACGCTGTCACCTATCAGCATCAGATTTATTTCTCACTAGTCCAACTTGTGGAAATGTTGCTTGCACATAAGGCCCTCTAGGAAGGATGCCATTCATACTCATTTGTGTTGGACAAGTATTTCATGCAAAGCCAATATTATAAATTTGGTCAAGTTGAAACATAGAAGAGGAACCACTTAGACCTGCATCCATCCGCATATCACATCGAACAGCAAAAGTATCCACTGGCTTTGCCCATCTATCATCATCCAAACTGGTCATATTTCTCCCACAACGTTCAAGTAGATAATTCCCACTCGACTGCCTTTAAAGACCTTTTGGAGTGCTTTCTAATGCATCAACCTCTCCTACATGACTTGCAAGTGCTTGGGAATTTCCAAGTAATTCAACAGTATTTGGACAAATTTCAAAATGATTTGGTAGATCTTTGCACTAATCCTTTATTTTCAAAAAAAATTCACTGGAGTACTTTCTGTCTCCTGAACATTTAGTAACTAAAATAGCTACTTGACTCATAGGAGTTGAAAGCTCGGCTGCATCTTCCCAGTCATCCACTTCTTTCAGGACTTGCTTCTCAGGCTCTTTTGAGGAAGTCTTACTCTTGACAACATCGGTTAATACATTGGATGGTTTTGGAATGTTCACATCTTCCTCCTTCTCCTCTTGAATCTTATAAGCATTATATAAATCACCAGTGGGAGCTGCAACATTTGCCTTACTGAAAAAATCTTCTTTTTTTCTTCTTGTTGACAACTACCTTCGCAGCATCACCAATATTTGCAACATTATTCTTTATAGAAACATTGGAAGAACTTTTATTCTCCTTTTCTAAAACTACTACCCAAAATGCTAAAAATTTTGGTGCCTCTAAGTTGGTTCTTGTGTCAGAGAAACTTCCAGAAAGTGCACCAGAAAAGGAAGCATGTGGAAGTCTCATGGTTAGATGCCCTAAAGCAGTGATATTTGCCATAGTGATTGGTTAGAAAACTTGGAGCGAGATTTTGTCAAGTATTGGGTCAAAGTGATGACTATTGTGTGGATCAGTTTGACGAGCACCTTGAGGAGGCCTTAGGAGTTGTTTGGAGGAAAAATTTGGAAAATGAATGTCAAAGTGATCTTCATTGCTACAGTACCGAAACAAAGGAGGTGGTGATTTCTTGCCCAAATCATATTATGATCTTCTAATCGTGGGCCTATCCATACACTCAAACATGAGATCCACTTCAGGTACCAAACCAAGATATTGTTCTAGGAGCTACAAAAATCCCCAAATTGTAATCATTATAGAGGGTCAAGGAAGCCCATCCTTACCCGAAAGGAGGCTTACCATATTAGATGGTTTGTAGGATATCTAACTTGAAATCAAGGAGAGTACAAAAGTGTTCAACCAGATGATGGCTTTCATGTCCCTGCAACAACACTTTGTAAATATCCCAAGTAGTAACTGAACTTTGTAGTGGAAAAATTCCTTCTATGTCAGCTGGAGGAACCAACCCTATTACTTTAGCATCAATGCTAGCAAACTTCTCTTTCATCCAACAATATCTACTTAAAGTAGAGATGATGTTGGAAATCAGCCTTTTGATGCAATATCTCAAATTTCATAAGCATTTTTTAGGCATGTTGCTTAGATGAGTAGTTATAACTTATAAAGAGTCTAGACATGCATTTTGGTGCATTTTCATGTGTTATTTTGAAATAAGCTGACAGTCAGAACTAAAGTTCTCCCACCTGCTTATCTTGGATCTTACTAATGAGACCCTTTCCAAACTGATTCATGAAATCTACGTGGTAAGTGAGCACTATTATAAACATTTTTAGATATTTCTAAAGCATATCAGGACAGGAATTTCTTGTTATATTTGAGAGTAACTATTGGTGTTCAGTCAACACATGACACAGAGGTAGTTGGACATGATCAAGATAACGATGTTGCAGTGCTCTGGATGAAAGCACCAAAAGATAAATTGATACCCATGGCGGTTGAAATTTCTGCAAATCTTTTTGTAGGACAAAAAGTGTATGCAATTGGGAATCCATTTGGTTTGGATCACACCTTGATGACTGTTATCATTAGTGGGCTTTCCAGGTAGATAATTTCAGTTGCAAATGGCCATCCAATACACAATGTAATTCAGACAGATGGTAAGGACCATTGGAGTCCCTCTTCTTGATAGTTCAAGAAATTTGATTGGCATAAACACTTCTATGTACTCTCCATCAGGAGCATCACCTAGTGTGGGATTTTGAATTCCAGTAGATCCATAAGTGTCATTGTTGATCATTTAGTAAATTTTCAGAAAATTACTTGACCTATTTTGGGTACTAAATTTTTACTGGATGAGTTTGTTGAGCAACTGAGTGTCACTAGAGTTCTAGTGCTTAATGGTCCTGTAGATGGATCAGCTAGAAAAGCTAGACTGAAAACAACAAAATGAGATGCTTATGGCCAGCCTGTCTTGGGAGACATCATTACAGCTGTAAATGGGAAGAAAGTATGCAATGGAAGTGATCTCTATAGAGAAATTGACCTAGTAGTTTTTAAGGTAGGAATTTTAGTTCCTCAAGGGTGGGGTCCTTCAGCATAATTGCATCTGCCTTGGTCCTGTCATCCAAAAGAAAAAATTAATCAACAAAGAGTAAATATGTCAAGTTTAGGGTAATTCCTATTTGTATAGTTTTCAAGCTTATAGTTCTTTTTTACTCTGTTATAACTCTGTTGAGACCACCTACTCTACAGTCAAAAATAGTAGAGGAGCCATTAGTCATACCTACCCATGGTCTCTTGTAGGCATGATAGAAGAATAGGCTGACCCATTAATTACAATTGCAAAGATATTGAGGAAAGATAGTTCATTATCTGGTTAACCAATTACATATTGAACCGTATATGAATGAGTAGCCCTAAACAAAGCCATTTTCTCTATCATATGCCTTCAAAAGACAAACTCACTAACATTGCTTGTAATTTTTTAGTTTGATATTATAAATTACTTCTTGGGCTACTCCTATTCCGTAATGGATTTGTTTCCCAGGAAGGATGCAAATTTTTTCTAATGACATGGAATCAACTTAGTGGATTTTGACCCTACATGCAATAATTTTTGCAATGATTTTCTAGATGCAATTACATAGTGATATGGGTTTGAAATCATCTCATTCTTGTCTAATTTTTGGGATTAAAACTTGAAATGTTGAATTGAAAGCTCCCAAATCTTGCTTGTGTATTTTAATTTGTTAGCAATTCTTGGTTTGTTTGAAGGAAGTCATAGAACCACTAGAAGAATTCTATTGTCCTGCGAAGTGACTGAGGGTTCTTATACTTTTGGAAACAATGCAATTTTTTTTGTAATTCTTCCTTTTATATTTGATCCATCAATGCCTCATTACCCACCTCCCCTACAAAACCGGGGAAATATGAATTCATCTTTAACTATCTCTCCTAAATTTATTCTATCATCCTCTTTATAAATTACCTCAAAATGGTCGGTTGATGAGAAAATTGCTCCTCAAGATAAGACACCTTCTCATGAGGAAAATTTCGTTGATAATCAACATCTTGAGGCAATTGTTCATTACAATTATGAGATGTTGAAGAGAGAAAATACTTGCTATTTAGTAAAGGCTATGCACGAATGTTAGTGGTTTGGTACAAGGAAAGACATGGGCAGCGAGGGAATTGTGGAGATTCCCTACAACTCTTTTCCCAAATGTGACACATGAGGATGTATGATTATTAAACAACTATATTTGAGAACATGCACATTTTGAAGGCAAGACTATTTTGGATGTAGGTGCATAAATTTTGATGCAAGCTCCTGCACCCAACTCGACATCCCACCTGCTTACCTATGACTACGATCTATGTGCTTCCCTTCTTGCCAACTGCAGTTGCTCCAATTCTCGTTCAGATTTTTCTTGAAGGCCCATCACTGCAGCTTCAACTAGGCTACTCGACCACGTGTGGCGGCTACTAAACCTTCACTGACACAGGTCTAGCTAGCTCTGATAGCACTCCTCCATCCACAAACTATGCTGACAATTTCCCTTCTATTGGTCATTTGTGTGTCTTTTCCCTTGCAATTTCTCAATAATTGAGTGGTGTCGACTAGTCTAGACCATGTTGCTTCCTTCTTAGTGAGTTTCCACCTTATGCTTCTTGTGGTTTTATTTTTTTCAAGTGGAAACTTGCATGCAGGCCATAGTTCTTCCACCAACGACTGTTGACCATACCTTCCCACCTCTCCTGGAAAAATACACTCAAAACTACGTGCATCTTTGAGGTTATACTAGTATATCCTTTTCTACCAACCGAAATGTCGTCCACCCCTTCTTTGCACAGTTTTCTTTTCATATTGGTAGAAGGGTTTGACCCTTATTTCAACCACTCTGGTTTTGCCATGACTGACACAGACTTGTCACTTATGGATCATTTTTTCAACCCCTATACAACATATAAACTAATCTATATGACCCATTTTCAATCCTTAAAAAAAATTAACAATTGCTTTAGGGAATTATACGATCGATTTACTTTGGTCCTAAAAAAATTTCTTTTGCACGATCACAATCAAACAAGTTTTCAACAAGTTTGGAACGAACGAGTTGGGAATTTCATATATGTTTATATATATATAAATAAATTTATAAATAAGTTAATAACACATTATCTGGCAAGAAAAAAGGGAACAAGACCCATAGATGACAAAAGTAGATTCATATCAGTCATTGCAAAGCTTAACAATGCTTGACACAGGGCAGGGTTGTTAGAGCATATAAAATAGGATAGGTTACAAATCTAATAGGTTATGTAACAGTGATATTTAGGGCCTTATGTTTACTTCAAGTATATCAGACCTTCCAATTTGGTACTGTCAGAAATATATTTGAGAACAAACTTAAAACTGTGAAGGTTTCCAGCTAGTTAAATTTTTCTACGTATGCCTCACATCATCAACCATGACATCCACTATAAAACAACAATTTAATAAAAAATAAGGAAAGCCTCCAATTATGAATGAGCCAAATCATCATATCCTAAAATGGGTAGAGCCCAACATGCATAGTGTAGTAAAATATGTGCATATAAATGTGTGTTAGTAGCATCCTAAATAAAATCTACCCAAGAATAACCAACCACTTTGATTAGGGAAAATTATAAATTTAAAGATAAAAGGGGTTAAGAGATCCATTGCACACACCTAAGAAGGTGTGCATGAAATAAGGGTTTGAAATTCTAAAATGAAGATGATCTAAAAACCCTAGTCATGCAACCCTTGGGGAAATTCCATTGGCCATTATTCTAACAGATCGACTAATTAACCCAAAAAATTCCATCGCTAAGCAATTCCCTTGATCAAAAAAGTAAAAATTGAGCCTTACTTGGAAGCTCTAAAAGGAAGAAACCTTAGAAAAGATGATTTTGAACCACTTTTGAATCAACATTGCAGTGTGCCATTGAAGATGGGTGAAACTCGAGGAAAAACTTTAGAAAACCCTCGAAGAAATGAGATAATCCAAAGAGGCAAGTTCACACCTACTCTGATACCATGTTGAGATTACAAGAGATAAACAAGGATTGAATGTAAACAACCCAAAAACCATAAAAAAAAGCATAAACACAAACAGGAGAGAAGATGAACCCATGAACATGAGAAACATGAGATGTAGGTGCCCATAAGCTAAAGAATCACAGAAGAAAACACTTAGCTCATGACAAAAGAATCTGTGATGAAAATAATGATGACAAAGTTAGTAAAAGGACATCAACAAAGCCAAAGAAGATTTTGGAATGTTAACAGTGAGGACATCTTGACAAATTGAGGATATATGTAGAGATGGGGAGGAGAATGATAAATGGTAAAATATATCAAATAATTTAAGTTGAAGCAATTAGTACACCGGTGTATTTTGTTGATAGAAATACAATGAAAATTGCAAGGAATGTTACACCTAAAGAAGCATGAAGTGATGAGAAACCAGGGGAGAGTCATCCCAAAGTGTTTCTTTGCAATGTCTATGTACTTGTTTCTCAAAAAAGTGCATAAGCACGAGGATAAAGGTTAGAAGTATTTTTGATAGGGTACAATGGAGAGTCTATGGGACATCGGATTTTTTATTTGGAAAAAGAAACACTCAACATAGATGTTATATTTGAGGACGACTATATCCAAGGTAATGCAAATGAAATTGAAGTGCCATGGCCTATTGAAGAAAGAGGTAAAAAGGTAGCAGAAGAAAGCATTCCAAGTCAGGAACAAAGGAGAAATCAAGAATCCAGTGATAATGAAGTCAATGATGTCAAAGCTAGTACTAAGGACATCACCAAAGCCCAAGAAGATTATAGAATGTTAATAGTGAGGACATCATCAAATCCCAAGAAGATTCTGGAATGCTAGCAGTGAGAACATCATCAATGCCCAAGAATATTATGAAACAACATTTGTGAACATTAGATGGCTCAAAGCGACATGAACTACCTGAAATCAATAAAGGAAGCAAGAAATCAAGAATATTGCAGCAGTATGCTTTACAACAGTTATATATGGCTTTGATCACAAATCTGCCACAATTCTGGTAGAATGTGATTCAATGCACATGGAAAGAATATTGGGACAAAGTAACAGAGGTGGAATGTGATTCCATTCAGAGAAATGAAACACTGGAACTTGAGGATATGCCTAAAGGAAAAAGTGCAAATGGTTAAATGGGTCTTCAGGGAAAAGCGCAAATCATATGGCTCAATTGACAAACACAAAGGAAGACAGTGACATTAGTATCACTGTTTCCTTATATTGAGGTGATAGTCAAGTCACCAGTCCTCCAAGATCATAAAAGACTGCCTATTCTTGTTCTTGTTATTTTTCCTACTGGGGAACTTTCAAGTCAAGATGTTACAATGTACTCCTCTTCTCCTACTATGTAATGACTCAATGAGACATCACATCATCTAATGAATTAATGAATCCACTAGAAATGTTGCCACAAAAATTGTTTCTGTAACCTAAACATTTGGAAATGAATAGGAAAGTATGTATATGCATCATGAGAGGAAGTAAATAATGATAAAAACTTCAAACATGTTAAGAGGGAATGCCACTAAAGCATTTGTTTTTGGAAAAAAGTAATGTTGGATCACAATCATCCTTAAAAAACAAAAAAGTACAGGTATATGCATTGTTTTTATAGGATTTGAAATTGAAGACATCATTTACAACACTTCTGGAATAGTAGATTTCCAACTATACCTATTTACCAGCTCGCCTATAGATATTAAGAGCCTTAATAGCATCATGGTATTGTATTTCAAAGAACTTCAGGTAAACAGTTGCAGTCAGCAATAGCTACAGATCAGGGATGCAGTTGTCTAAGGAAGAAATTGATGCTTTGCACAATAAGGTCAATTCAACCTTGATGAAGAGCTCGTAAACAACAAGGAGTAAAAGTCAAGGATTTCATGATGAAAAGTCAAGAACTAAATAGAAATGGCTAAATGTTTGTAAGGATTTCATGATTATGTATTGAGCCTTTCTGAGAAAAAAAATCTCAAACCAATGATGTCAAACCCCCAATGCTAAACAAGCCAGTAATGTGTGGTTGGGACTGATTCCAAAATTCTAGAAAGGTATGACTGTAAAAAACTAGATATGTTTTTTAATGTGGTCGAAGAGCAGGATATAGCTTAGAGTCCGAGAGGAAAATATATAACAATTACCATATGACTTATCGTCATCGGGAAACCATATATAACTTGTGAATATTTAAGGAAAGAGAATTAAATATACTTGGGTCAATTCATTTCCCACTTATCAGCATACACATACTAATCCACTTTCCCAAAGTAAATGTTTGTTCCTGGTTATTACTTTGACATAATTCAAAGTAAAGTTCATTATTGACATTTAATAGGTCTATGTAGTTATTCTGCATTCAATATCAAACATGGGAGATATATCAAACCTACTTCTGGATATCAAAACGGGCAATTATAAAGCTTGAGTTTTGCATATGTCTGAGTTGTAATATTAATATGTTGAGCATTTGGGTTCTCAAGAAATGCACCGGGCATTGGCAATCTCAATGTGAATGTGACCATATTCAATGTATACAATGCACCATCACACACAGTTTGAATGAATTAACCCATCTCCACCTAGCTTCCACAATGCAGCTTGATTCGAGATCTAATCAAGAGAAAATATTATAAAATAGATAAAAGATAAAAAATACATGAGAGTCGGCCCAATCAAAAAAAAAATATTTCTAGGTTTGGTCAAGGGGGAATATTAACCTAGAACACACTAGGGTCAATCAGTACTGAACGTAGCTATTGTGAAGCTAGAGATTGCATAAGTCTTTGTTCCAATATCTGATATGATGACCATTTGGGTAAACTCAAGAAATGCACCAGAAGTTGGCAACTTCAATGTCCATATCATGACAAGAGTTAGACGGACCTATCCTAGTATTCCTACTCAATGTGCCCAATGTACAGTCTAGATTCAATGCACTATCAACCCCACCATCGCCCTGGTTGTAAAATTCCTTGTAATATATTTATGGGTTTATGTGAAATTTTCGTTCATATCTATGTCAAACAATTTTTCTGGGTGCACTACCAGCCCCACCATCGCCCTGGTTGTAAAATTCCTTGCAATAACTTTCTGGGTTTGTGTGAAATTTTCGTTCATATCTATGTCAAACAATTTTTCTGGGTACTGCTGTAGGTGCTTTACTAATAATTTTAATTCAGAAGATACTCATATTAAATGACATGCACCTAAAATAAACCACCGAAAGGTCAAACTGACATATTCCAAGCATAATATTCACACAGGATTGCCAAATATAACTCATAAATAGGAGTAATGAGTATTCATATTAATTCCCAAAATGACATCCACTACAACCAGAAGACTACCAATATTTTATGTTGTCAATAAACACACGTAAATAAGGGACGCTGAGTATAGAAACCTGGGACTGGTGCTTTCCTTTTGCTGGTTTCCAGATGAATGTCTCACACGTAATGAAGATTCCAGAAGTTATGCCCAGATGTTTGCATTCACCCATACCAGAGATAAGGAGCTTGTGTTTCCCTTAGTGAGTAGCAGTAAATACGTGAGTTAGTGATGTGAGGACCTCTGGATAGTGTAAACGTAGAATCATTTAGCTTATACGCAGCCTTCAGAGAGTAATTTTCTTGGTTGTTGCAAGGGTGCACAACAACTGTTATACGGTTAGGAAACTCGCGCTAATCAATATGATTACTCAGCCCTTCTCAGCATATTTGTCCAGCAGATGAAATGTGGAATATTGGCCCTCAAGCTTAGGTAGATGTGGCCCAACAACTCCAACCAGAAGTGAGAACTTGTAAATGTATGGCTCAGCTAATAAAAGAATGTAGCTCGACCAGAACAGTGAAATATTAAAGTTTTGATTCTATCCCTTAGAAAATAATACAATGCCACCCAAAAATTCGAGGTGCTGCATATTGGTAGTTGTGCCTATTTCTTTTTCACACTGAACCAAAAAGAGTAGATACGGCTCCCTTTCCTTTGGCATTTGTAGAGGCGAGGGATGCAAATAGAATTCCTTCTCTGCAATGACCCTCTCCTCCTGTGAAATCGAATATTAATCCTTCACACTGAACCAAAAAGAGCAGATCGGGCTCCCTTTCCCTTGGAGTTTGAAGAGGCGAGGGATGCAAATAGAATCCCTTCTCCGCAATTACCCTCTCCTCTTGTGAAATCAAAGATTCATCCTTCACATTGAACCAAAAAGAGCAGATCCGACTCCCTTTCCCTTGGAGTTTGAAGAGGAGAGGGATGCAAATAGAATCCCTTCTCCACAACGACCCTCTCCTCCTGTGAAATCAAAGATTCATCCTTCACACTAAACCAAAAATATCAGATCCAACTCCCTTTCCCTTGGAATTTGAAGAGGCCAGGGATGCAAATAAAATCCCTTCTCTGCAATGACCCTCTCCTTCTGTGAAATCAAAGATTCATCGCATGACGTCGAATTGGAGGGGAAATCAAAGGGGTCGGAGCCGAGAGGCGTCACTGGGATAAGAACAAGTGAACAAGTGATGGGAGATGGAGCATGTTGTGTGACAGGATTTCGGGCGGCGACACCACCCCAGTATATATACTTCCATTCAGATTGAGGCGGAGAGGATTGATCCCCAAACCTATCTGCAGATTTCTCAAATTCTGACGCCTTTCGTGCAGCTTGAAGGCAGGTTTTCGACGACCCACTTCAATTCCGGGAAGTGAAAGATTAAAATTTTGTTTCTATCCCTTCAAAACTCATATTATGCTTCCCGCACTACTACATTTGGCGGAAATTCTGACACTTGGTTCCGACGCTTTTGACCAAATGTCGGAAATTTCCCCAAATTTTTTCCATCCGGCCCGAAACTGTCGATATACCGACGTTTATAGAAAAGTGTCGCAATACCGACACTTAGAAAAGTGTCTCAATTGCGACGTTTGGAGGAAGACGTCGCAATTGCGACACTATGGCCCAACGCGTCGCTATTGCGACGACTGCCTCTAAACGTCGCAAGTGCGACACAATGTCTAAGTGTCGTAATTGCGACGTTTGGAGGCCTTCATCGCAATAGTGATGCCTTTTCCGCCGTCGGTATAATGACACTTATATGCGCGCTAAATACAAATATGAAACTTTATGCGCGCTACATAAAAATGATTTTATTGTTTCGTATCCGTCGCAATAGCTACATTAACGTCTGATATCACGCGCGCATTCGCCCTCCGCTCTTGCAGAACAACATTCGCCCTCAGCTCTTGCAGAACAACATTTTCCCTCAGCATTCTCCCTCAGCGTTCGCCCTCAGCTCTTGCAGAATAGCATTCGCCCTCAGCTCTTGCAAAATGGTAAGTTCTTACTGCAGGCCCTTCCTCCTATAGTAGGGTTGACTCTTTTTGGGTTTTTGTGGTCAATTCCATTGGATTGTGTTAGGCTGTAGGGTTCTCTCTAGATGTCAATAATCAAGATTCAATACCCTCTATTATCTTCATCACCCAATACAAGATTTAAATTTTTCCCAAAGAAACGCTTATTAATTTGGCAGCCATTATTTCTCCCTGCTTTAAAAACCCTACATTTAAATGAAAAAAAGCATTGCATTTCAACTACAAAAATCTATTAGTGTTCAAATGTACATGTGTGCTACAGTAACGTCTGATATCACGCGCGCATTCGCCCTCCGCTCTTGCTTGCAGAACAACATTCGTCCTTAGCTCTTGCAAAATGGTAAGTTCTTACTGCAGGCCCTTCCTCCTATAGTAGGGTTGACTCTATTTGGGTTTTTTTGGTCAATTCCATTAGATTGTGTTAGGCTGTAGGGTTATCTCTAGATGTCAAGAATCAATATTCAATACCCTCTATTATCTTCATCACCCAATACAAGATTTAAATTTTTCCCAAAGAAACGCTTATTAATTTGGCAGCCATTATTTCTCCCTGCTTTAAAAATCCTACATTTAAATGAAAACAAGCATTGAATTTCAACTAAAAAAATCTATTAGTGTTCAAATGTACATGTGTGCATCACTTGTGTAGGGTATTCCTTTTCCACTTTCACATTATCCAAGAATGTGTGCAGTATAGTTCATATTTCTTGTGATTTAGATTATCTTGAAAAAGGAAAGGTAAATTATTTCCCATGGAAAAAGAAGGTTTTCCCTTTTTACTACCGGAAATGGTACAACAAAGTTCCATTTCTACCCGAAACTCCTATGAAACAGGAACCAAATAAAGGCCATGTCCTCAATGGACATCATTTGGCTTTGAAATGGCCATTGCACCGTGTTGTTTCTTATATTACATCACGATAGTTTCTTAGGTCATTTCTTATTTCTTGAGATGAAAAACAACCAAAGAAATTGTGAAGATCCTTTCAAGAAATAAATGACCATTTCTCAATCATATCTCAACTATTTTTTATTTTATTCAGGGGTTGCTTACTTTGAGAGAAATTTGACACTTTTATAAGGAATATAACATAAAAACACAAAATGGGAAGGAATTGATGAGGTAGATGACCTTTAGTTGTTGTCAATTAAGAATTGATAATACACGATGCATGTTCTGTACTACAAACTAGATTCCTTCCCGGAGTTAGGACACAGAGTATTGAATCAAAGTTGTAGTTTCTAACTTCTTGTATTGGTTCATCAATCTTGAAATTCAGACATTGCATGTCTTCATTGCTTCATGTTTGAATAATTTGCATCATATCGTACAAGAGGAAATTAGGAATTATGATTATTATTACTTTATGGATCTGTTAAGTTACTTTTAAGTTTGCATGGTTTAGTGTGAAATTATTCTAGTCCCCAAACACATATAATCAAGGAATTATAACGCGATTTAAAACATTAAATATCAAAAAAATCGTTTAAAGGATATTGAAAGGAAAAAGGTGATGGAAGATAGAAAGTGCCTTACTTAAATGCTCTAAGGATTTTTCAATAGTTGCTCCAAAAGCTTCACTTCAAGGCTCTTCAAGATCGTCTCCAACAAATGCTATACCATCAACTTCAACAATGTTGCTCCAAAAATGTCCTCAAGGTCTTCACAACAAGTTTACTAGAAGTTTCTCCAACAATATATTCAATAAGGTCTTCATTGTCAACTCGTCTCTTGTTTGGGTGCCTTAATGTGCAATGACATGTTTCCAGGACTGAATTCAATGCAAGGCATATTTGAAAATCTAACTCTGTCGTCCGATGTCTTATTAGAAATTATTTCAGTTTTAATTTTGTGTTTTCAAGTTAGATATTGTTTTCAAGTTTTTACATTTATAATTTTATTGCAATGTGGCAGACTGATGAGAGCAGTGCAGGAACAACCCATAGACGGGATGATCATGGAAAGAGGCCAGCGGAAGAACATGTAAAGTGCCAGCATTGCTCTATCTTCAGGTATTTTAGTTATTTACATAATTGAAACAATATTAATTTTGTTCAAATATGCAGACACCTAGCCATGGTACGCCTGATGATTCCCTCTTTGAGGAAGAGCTTTCTTCATCCCTATCTCCAGTGTTCTTGTTGCAAAAAAAGGCACGAGATGCAAGGTTGGAATTTAATACTTCGATAGACGCGCCTCAAACACCTGAAACAGAAGAGAGGATACAACATCTTATGAGGCAGCTAGAAAGATATCAGGTAATAATAAAAAGTCAAAAGGATATTTTTTTGTTCTGCATGAGATGAATTGTGATAGTTTGATTTTTAATTTTTACATTGACTAAACTAACAAAAAGTTCTTTTGTATGTAGCGTTTTCTGGCACTTGCTGAATCCGGTGTTGGTGGTAGTGGGACACAAGGGCAAGAGATTGCCCAACAACCCTTTCGTATACCTTCTACTCCTTTAGGTGTCAGCCAAGAAACACACCCTGCCTAAGCAAACACCCAGGAACGTGTTGACAATGATGAGGCTGATATGGCCAACTACATTATTGCGTTTCCTGGAGCTACACGTGTCAGCTCCACAAGGACCATTAATGGCACGTTGTTGGTGAACGATGAAGGTGTCCCTATAAAGCATGTACAACTCCTAGGTAAATTTTAATATTTTAACTATTTCATGTACTTTATCTAAAACATATTTATCATGATTTTTATTTTTAAATTAATGATAATATCTTCTTCTTTTTTCTGTGTAGGAAACAATGAGTTCTACAGGTATCTGGAGAGCCATTCGTTGGTAATTTTTGGCCCAACCATACGCACAGGGTGGAATTCCCAGAGTTCCAACCTAAAAAAAGAACTTCTAGATTATCTAGAAGCCCTTTTTGGGGTTGGCACATTTGACAGAACAGCGGTGGCTCGGGTAGCCGGCAAATATTTGAAATATATCAGGGACACCTATAGGACGCAATTGCAATTTCACCCTAGATATGAGTGTCCTCTCACAGTTCTAGAGAGTGAGTGGAGAGCACTCATCCATGAAGGAAAAGAGAAAAGGGCAAAGAAAGAAGGAAAAATGCCAACTGGACCCGCAAGGTAAATTACAACTTTAATTCAATAGCTTGAATTTTCTCTATGTCTAAAATAAAAGTGTTCTACGTCATATCTGACTTTAATCTTTTGATGCTAGGTTGCCTAACACCTCAAAGGAAACCAAAGCTAGGATTGAAAAAAAGGGCCATCACAAGCTAGGCCACGGAGGCTACTTGAAATTGGCCGCAAGAATTGTAATTAAGTAGCTAAACATCTTATAATTAATTGTATCGTCTTCCAACGTTTTTGTAATCCTATCAAATATGATTAAAAATACACAATCATATGTAATGTAGGGTGATGACTTCGGAACAGAAACTACAGAGGAAGATAAAAATATCGGTTTCCATTTCGGCTATCAAGCCGTAGTTGAACGTCGCATAAGCTTGGGGCAGGTCCCAAGATCCAGAATGCCTAATAAGGTAAAACATTAACCTTTCAATATTTTTGTTTTCATCCTTAAATTTAATGTCTAACAACTTTGTTTAAATCAGGGGAGCAACACTACCGACGACGCAAATAACCCAGTTTTAGAGCCAAATGTAGATGATCCTCACGTGCAACCTGATCATTGTAGTAGGGACCAGGCCGACAATGCTACTATCAGTGAGGGCCGTGACGGTAATTAATTTCCACTTATAATTTTTTCTAATTATACCTTGATGTTTGTCCTTATAACGTTTTTTGTTTAAATGACAGAGAATGTTTCCCTTGAGGATCTTACCACCAGAGAGGAAGACAGGGCAACAATCTCAACGACAACAACTGGTGCACCAGGTAAATAATCTCATTGCAATTTTTTATTATTATTATTACCGAACTAGTTCAATGATATTTAAAAACTGACAATTAAAATTTAATATTATCTATTTTTGTAGGCGATGCCCCGTCACTGGATGAGACCAGACATCGTGACAATGCAACTAGGTCAGCGGCGACAACTGGTGCACCAGGTAAATAATCTCATTGCGATTTTTTTTATTAATATTACCGAACTAGTTCAATGATATTTAAAAACTGACAATTAAAATTTAATATTATCTATTTTTGTAGGCGATGCCCCGTCACTGGATGAGACCAGATATCGTGACTACGCAACTAGGTCAGCGGCGACAACTGGTGCACCAGGTAAATAATCTCATTGCAATTTTTTTTATTAATATTACCGAACTAGTTCAATGATATTTAAAAAATGACAATTAAAATTTAATATTATTTGTTTTTGTAGGCGATGCCCCGTCACTGGATGAGACCAGACATCGTGACTACGCAACTAGGTCAGCGGCGACAACTGGTGCACCAGGTAAATAATCTCATTGCAATTTTTTTTATTAATATTACCAAACTAGTTCAATGATATTTAAAAACTGACAATTAAAATTTAATATTATTTTTTTTTGTAGGTGATGCCCCGTCACTGGATGAGACCAGACATCGTGACTACGCAACTAGGTCAGCAGCGACAACTGGTGCACCAGGTAAATAATCTCATTGCAATGTTTTTTATTAATATAACCGAACTAGTTCAATGATATTTAAAAACTGACAATTAAAATTTAATATTATCTTTTTTTGTAGGTGATGCCCCGTCACTGGATGAGACCAGACATCGTGACAATGCAACTAGGTCAGCGGCGACAACTGGTGCACCAGGTAAATAATCTCATTGCAATTTTTTTATTAATATTACCGAACTAGTTCAATGATATTTAAAAACTGACAATTAAAATTTAATATTATCTATTTTTGTAGGCGATGCCCCGTCACTGGATGAGCCCAGACATCGTGAATACGCAACTAGGTCAGCAGTGCGGGTTGAAAGGCACGAAACAGGAGCAGAGCACGATGATATTGATGATGTAATTAGGAGCTTAAAAAATAGGAAGAAGAAAAAGAAAATTTGACAATGTAAAATATTGTATTATTATAAGACAAACGTTACCATACTTGGAACGTTTTTTTGCGTTATATAAAAAACTCATTTATCATACTATTTTTATGTCAAGCATTAATTGCAATGTTTCCTTGCGTACTTTTTGTTGAATTGTTTTTTTATTAGTTATTGAATATTATTTTTTATGCTCATGAAAGTAAAAAATGAAATATAGATTGGGTATTGGGGAATTGAGAGTGATGTGAGGGGGGGGGGGAGGGGCCATAAGAGCTTCCACCTTCACGTGGTTGGCCCTGTTTAGTAGAGAATAATTTATTGGAGCAATTTAATCTTGGAGCAAACCTCCCTCGATCCAGCGTAGCAACAAAAAAGTCACCGTTGACTTAGTTGCTACTCTTTCAGATCGTGGGAGGCTTGTTCCAAGTTCATGCGACTCCAATAAATTGTTCTTGAAACGAAGAGGAGCTTATTCAAGTATGTTTTGACATTTTCAACATATGTTCTAACATTATCATAAGAATGCATCTTAGAGTAAAAAATACTACATCAATTACTTGTATTTATTGTATAGATAATGATGGATTTTGATTGACTTGGCAGTGCAGGTACAAATCCTCTTGCATCATGAGCAATACAACTTGTCAACCAGGGTCATGTCTAGGATATTTTTGCTTTTGCGCTTGACCAAGTTCGTAATGTCACATTTTGTAAGTTCCTTTACAGTTCATAATTCAATATTAAAGTAATGCATAAAGCTTTTCACAACAATAAAAGGAAAGGGTTATGGCTGAGTCAAATTTTATTGTTATTGACAGTGTAATGAAATGTATCTCAATGCTATGGTTTTGGCTTTTTTATTGGTTGAATTAGAGGACCCAGTTGAAAATATTGGGGCCAAGTAGGCTGGTTTTCCTTTTTGCTGATGGTTTGGTGTATCTAATTGAATTAGTTGCCTAACGTATTTTTGGTTGCAAACTCCTTTTCATTTTTCATACAGTATTGGCCTTGTGGAATACATTTGATTATATGGTCTTGTTAGATCTACAACATTTGTAGTTGTTTAGTCTTATGGCCGAGGTGCACTTTTATTATGGAAATAGTTGATGCAATATTGTCATTTAATCCTTACTGCAGGGTAGCATGTTGAGAATTTTCTTGTGAAACATTTGGTATTCAAAATGACACTTGATCCTATACAGCATCATGCACTTGACTTCAAAATTCATATTGAAAGTGTGCCAGATAATTCTTGCAAATTTTCAAATATTTATGTTGTTTTAAACCATTATTGTTTTCATGTATTGGATGCTGAAAATGTGAAAAAGACTTTGGTATGAAACCAACTGGTGAATAATTTCCAGCAAAACAACCACTTCCAAGACATGATTTAGAAGTAGAACATATGTACTTATGAAGCATAGAAAGATATCCTTGATGCATTGTCAATGTTTGGCTAGGGTTGTTTTTGGAGAAAATAACTCCTTATTCCTAGAATAGTGATCTTCAATACAAGTAAATGCCAGAGAAGAGAGATCATCGTGTGACACAACAAAACTGAAATTGGACCCCTAAGGGGAGCTGGTGTGTCTACAATCGCTCTGTCAGCATTTTCCCCTGGTTTACCCCGTTCTTTTCCTCCAGCCTGGGTCTTCATTGACTTCTTCTTTCTTCGGGTTTATTTATCAAATTCATAGAATTTGATAAATAAATACCATCCACAATGGTTGGAATTTAATTTATATTCCCGACTTTATATTATCTCCAAGCCTTATAACCAATGTTTAACTTTCAACACTTTGTATTTATACTCCATGTTTCTTTTTAAATAAATAACTTGTAATGAACTTTCGGCTCTATATTTCACCACCCAACCTTACAACAATCACGCTCCAGACTTATGCTAATTATCCGCCAATCGTTTAATTAAACAATTTCATTATACTCCGGCCCCACCTATATATATAAATAACCAATCAAACACTCGTATCGTACCTGGCTATCCTCCGCACACCTTAGTTAACCTCCGGGCAAGTTCAACGTGCGACCACCGTCCGATGGCCCTTCTCCAAATCAACGACTCTTGGCAATTTCGCTCGGCTTCCAACGTCGGGCTTTAACGTGCGATGGCGCGGGTTAAACGGTGGTTTTTCGGGGGTCACTTCGCCACGTGTCGCATTCCCTATGGAATCGCTCGCGAATAGGAAATACCGCCTACTCCGCAAAAGCAGTGCGATATGGGCAACCCGCTTTTGTGATTCCGCTCGTGGTTTTGGTACAGGGCTTGACCACGGGTGCAAGTCTGGTTCCGCTATACTTTTGTTTGTTAACTCATGTCCAATCCTCGGGTCAGGCTCCGAAAGTACAACAATCTTGTCTCTTTATTAAGCAGGATTTTTATATTTGAACAGTGTTCATGACCCCGGTTCTCTACACAGACCTCGCCTTTGGGTGGGGTGAGTTCACAGGGTTATCCAACAATTTACGGGAATTCAAAGACAGAAGAATGGAATTATCAGTACCCAATCGCCTCACAGTTAAACAATTCTTCACAATTAGCAGTTCGAGATAATTCAATGGCAACTAATCTTGGAAATCATTTAACTGGAAACAATTGTTCACACATAGAGGTTTATTGCAAAAATCCCCTCTCTACTCTCCTCTTCCCTCTCTACTTTTATTCATCCGAGGAATTACAATTTATATACATAACATATGGCTCTTCAGTTCCTCTGAGAGGACCGTTCTAGAAATCAAAAGGTCTAATTATAATAATTCAACTAACTGAAACTGTTCGACTCCTACAAATCTAACTATTCTAAGTAATATAGTCAGCTTAGGTATTGACACCTAGCTGTTACAACTCAAATGTTTTCGAACCCTCCTAGCCACAACAAGTGGACAAAACCTCCTACATTGCTGGCTAGTGCCTAATGCCCCTGCATCATCGTGTGACATAAACCTATTAACAAAAGTGAACAGGGAATGATTATTAATTATGGCATACTAAGTTGTCAATGATTTTGACTATTTGTCTTTAACATGTAAAAATGTTAAATTCCAAACTTACATCATCATGGTTTGGCATCATGAGCTTGACTAATTGTCCACCATGCTCATAATTTCATTGTTGTCTTCATATCTATAAAAAATGTTTCAAATAATAATAAAAAAGTTATATAAGAAAAATCCAGACCTCCATGCTGCTGCTCCTTGTGAGACAAAGTCAAAATTGCATTACACAATCTGACACATAAGAATCTCCTATATCCCGATGGTATGTATCCAAACTCTTATAATAGTGTCTTCAAGACTTATGTTGACATTGCCAATGAGATATTTAAGCAATGAAAGATGGAGCCTTCTTCATTGTTGTATATGTAACAGTCTTTTATTAATATAAAGATTGATGGTTTTGTCTTTCTGAAAATGAAATGTAAAAATAATTTATTGTGGTCAATTCAAAAGTTTTTTTTTTAAAGCTTTTCATTATGGAAGGGAAACATAGATATATGCCCTTCTAATTGAAATTCGGACCTGCCCTTCAAATTTGATCACTGTGTGGGACCTTAATAAACAATAAAACTACTCCGCCGCGCGTTATATAAAACATATAACAAAACCTTTGTCAAAACTTCAAACGAACCCTTTAGCCGTGGGTATTTCATCACGAATTGATGATTTTACCATGTACCTTCTTCTAGAGGAATATTCTTCCACTTGATTAGGTACTTCATAATGGTTATATGTCAAAGAGATACAGAATGTTTATCTATAACTTTTTGTGGTTCAAGAATCAACTTTCATTCTTCATCTAATTTTGGAAGTTCTATTTACATTGGCATATTTTTTCCCAAAACCTTTTTTAGCAAGATACATGAAAAACCTTATGAATGCAAGAAGAAGGAAAATATAACTTCTATACCACTTGTGCAATCCTATGAATAATTATTTAGGGCCATAACATTTTTGAGCTAATTCTTTATTCTTCTTTTTCTTGAATGAAGATTTCTTATAATGCTATAATCTAAAAAACACCCAATTACCCTCCTCAAATTATCTTTCACTTCAATGTTGTTCCCCTTGTTGTTTTATCATGTTTCATGTCATTTGAAGGTTTTCCATAATAATTTTCAAAGTTTCTTTAGTATTTTCCATATGTGACTCTGTTTCCTATACTTTGGACTTATCTTGCAAAAACTATGAGATACTAGGAGTTGGATATCCATAAAGGGCCTTAAATGGGGAAATTTTAGTAGATGTGTGATAGGTAGTATGATAGTATCATATTACCATTCTTCCTTTAGGAACCCACTTCATCCATTAATATTGCTTTTCTAAAGAGTAACATTGTAGATAACCTTAAAAACATTTGTTAACTATTTTTGTTTGACCATTTGATTGTGTTTGGTATGTAGAACTCATGGCAACTAGTGTTTCTCCACTCATATTAAATAATTATTTCCAAAAGTTTCTTGTTACTATTACTTTAGGAAAACCATGAAGACTATGATTTCTTTCACGGACACTTCTGCCACTTGGCTTGTTGTTTATGTACTTTGAGCTCTACAAAAAAAATCTACAAAATTTGTCTATATAAATGACCACAAAAATGTAATACTTACCTTTATATTTCAGTAACCCTTTAATAAATTCTATTGATATATCTTCTAGTCTTTGAATATGTATGTGGAATGGTTGAAGTAACCCTAGAGATTTTACTATCTCTCTTTTATTTATTATGCAAACCTGACCTTCTCTTACAAAATTGTGAATATCTTTCTTCATTCCTTCCAAAAATATATTTTTTGATCCTTTGAGATGTTTTAAGGAACCCTGCGTCCTACCATCAGAGAGACATGGGACTCCCTTAATATTTTTTTATTCAAATATGCTTGCGTGCATAAAAATATTCTACATTTGCACCAAAGTATATCTCTTTCACTCCCAATGCTCCATAGAGTTCATCCCATCCTTTATAAATTTTAGTTTTTGTTTAGTACTATTGTCATTTTTCCATTATGACAAGCTTCTTCTAGCCACCTAGGAATAGAAAATGTAATTGGATATAAATTTGAGGCCTCTTCTATTTTAGAAAGAGCATAATGTACTAAATTTTCCTTACCCTTTTTGTAGATTATCTCAAAATTAAAACTTTGCATTTTTTCTCCTCATTTTTGTTAATCTTCCAATGAAATCCATAGCTTCAAAAAATAATTTATGCTATCATGGTATATCTTGACTTTAAAGTACCTCCTAGTGATATACTATCCCCATTTTTTTATTGCATGTAATATTGCTTCCATTTATTTTTCATACGTAGATTTCACCAAATATTTTCTTTGAATTCCTTGCTTTTAAAAGCCAATGATATCCCTTATTGTGTTAATGTTACGTAAATTCCTTGCCCTAGTGCCTAACACTATACTATGAATGTTTTACCAAAAGTAGGTGCAACCGATGTTGGTGTAGAAGACATGGCATCCATTAAAAGAGAGAATGCCAAAGTAGCCTCATCATTCCATATAAATGATATTTTCTTCAAGAGATATGTGAGTGGACTTGAAATGCATGCATAATTTTTAACAAATTATCAATAATATCATGTAAGTCTAAAAAATCTTCTAAGAACCTTGATTTTCTTAGGAATAGGTCATTTTGTAATAGCTTGCATCTTTTGAGGCTCCAACTCCACTCCTTCCTTTAAAACAATATGAACCAAATACTCGAATTCTTATTTCCCAAAAGCACATTTGGATATTTTTACATAAAAATGATTGTTCTCAATAATTTATATAACTTTTCCACATGTTTAGTGTGGTATTCCCATGATTTATTATAAATATGTATATTATCAAAGAAAACCAACACAAATTTTATAAGATGGGATCAAACAAAATTGTTCTTAAGTCGAGCCCGCCGGACTTCAAACGGCGATAAACCATAATTCAAACCAAATTCGCGTTCCAAAATAGCCTGCTGATGTCGGCCAATTTTGTGACGCGAAAACCAAATGAATTCCGCCCTAATCTTTTTTGGGTCCGAAGTTGGGCTGGCGTACGGAGGGAGAGTTGTGACGCGAATTTCTTATCAAATTCACCCTAATCTTTTTCGGGTCCGGATTTCCACTGCGCGAGCAGCCCAAACAAAGATCCGCTCCTATCCCTCTGTGACGAAACCATCGTACATGCTGACGTCATCAATCAAAACCCGCCACCCTTTTGACTTTGTAAATAAAACAAATTGCGTCTGCGTCATTTTCATTGTTCCGTGCGCTAGCCAGTCTTCCATGCAACAAAATTCAAAAACCAACTGTTAACGCTTGTTGACCGTTACCTTGTTGAAGAGAATTGAAGCCGAGTATTTCAGGGTTCTTCTGTCATAACCAGCGCCTATTTAAACACGTTTCATTTCCCGTAAACAGGTATTTATTCCAATTCCCCGCTAAAATCTGTAAAAAATCCTGGTTTTAGTTTTAATTTTGCACTAAGGTCTGAAAAGAAGTTCAGTTTGGTCTTTTTCGTTCCCAGAACTGCAATTATATTCCCAAAACTGGTAATTGTGCCCCTTTTCCACAAAAACCCCAAAATTCCATTTCTGAATCCACAAGAACTAGAAATGGAAGTTCCTGTAGCTCTGAATGTCGTGCCCATCAATGCCCCTCACAAGGACTTGGATTATTTGCCTTTAGCCGATATGGATTTTCAAATTAAGGACTTGCGTCTCCGTGAGAATCCTCTTCGAATATTTTGCCGCTGCAGAGACAATTATTTGAATGGTTCTGACATCTTTGGACTTTGGGAATCAAATCTTCCTATGTACCTTCTCCCCTCAGTCCATATTTTTCCTGAGTTAATCCATTATTGCTACACAAATTATGATCCCAACCAACGAGCAGTTTTATCCCCAAGTCAAGATGTCCTTTTCCCAATAACTGCTCAGTCCATAAATGAAATGCTACAATTCCAACCTGGTCAAGCTCTCACTCCCTTGTCCATGGCTGAATTACTTGAGAAATCTATTAAGTTATCCCATGAAGAGTTAAACCGCCTATGCCAAACCTTCATGTTACCAGAGCATCAGCCTAAAAACCCTCCCCCTTATGGTTATACTTTCTTTACTGATGAGGGTAGACTTATTTTAAACATGATATCTTCCATAATGGGCTTCAATACTAGTGAGTATGCTGATCAGTTAACCCTAGTATTGTTATCCATTTTTACCCCTGGACAGCCTCCTGTTGTCAAGTACGATTTTGCATCTTATATTGCCGACAAAATCCATGATCAGTTCATGAGATTTGAGAATGAGAGAGTATTTAAGTATTCTTCTGTCATATATCATCTCATGATTTACTTTTAGTCAGAAAATTTCCCTTTTTATGTTAAGAAACTTGATGCCAAAGGGAATCCTAGGTCAGTCATCTTTTGGTCTACCATTACTCACAATTCCTTTGATTCTCCTTATTCCTATAATGAGTTTGTCGACCTTTTTTTTCATCCTGCAACTACCTTGTTGACAGGAGTCTCTCCTCCTAGAATTAACAATGAAATCAAGAAAATCCTTTAGCTCTCAAAGCATTACAAGATAGGTGACTGGTACCTATATCAAAACTACACAGAGATCAGGATATATGGATGTGAATTATGCCCATTCAAACTGCCCAAGTATGTCCCAATGAGACTCTTTGAATTAGAATATTTCAGGCAGATGAATAATTCAGATATAATTCATTTTTGCAATGCAAAGAAAAAGGCTCAACTCAGGATCAAGATCCAATTAGGTCCCTTCATTTGTAACTCTAGGGAAGCTGGAAAGGAAGCCAAAAGGATTTTAGAAGACTATCTCAGACTACAAAAGAGTTTCTACTGGGTGCCTTATGATCCAAACAACTTTATCTGTGATAGAATAATGAAAAATAAACTGTCACCATACATCCATCAAAGAATCCCAGAAATAGAACAATATGCTAATATGGATGAATGGACAAAAGGGACATTGGTTGAAAAAGATAGTGAGTAGGTCAATGTTGAAAATGTAATGAAAGATCTTGAAAAGATACTTGACCTAGAATCTTTTGGACAGGTGCAGGGATCTTCTTCAGCCAGGACTTTACAACAAAATTTGCAGGAGATTAGTACAGTAGTAGTAGAATCTAAAGGAAAAGAAAAGGAGCCTGATATACAAATAATTGAAAAATTCATAATGACAACGCAACCAGAGACTTCTAAAGAACAAGGTCAAGGACAAATTCCTCCTACTCAGATCAGTGAGCCAGAAATTTCTATTTTACAAACTCCTCTGAATATAGAAAAGGGCAAAAAGAGAGAGGCTGAAACAACTACTCCTATCGGTGGCTCTTCTGAACAGCAAGATGTTAAAAGGAAGAAATTAACTCCCCTTCCAGAAGATGAATCATTTCAGGAAATCCCTGACAGCCAGGGAAGAGAAGACAGTCAGAAAACAGGTACAGGTAGTGGGACATCCACTAATTTTCAAAAACAGGGAATACAGAGGCAACAAAGTGCATAAATATCTTCTTTCAAACCTCCAGTAAAAACTGCCTGGGACATCAAAAGAACATTCATCAATATAAAGGCCAGGAACGATCCACTTAGACTTCAAGTGTACAACCAATTTTTGAAGATGGCTCCGAAAAATCAAGAAAGATTGATGTCAGCTTATGACATCCAACAGGGTAAGATGTTAATGAGCCATTTGAAGCCTAAGCTGCAGCAGCCTCAGACAGCTGCAGATTACGTTAGGACTAATTTTGAAGTCTTAGCAAAGGATATCCATCCTTTAGATCAAATTGAGCTACACAATAAAACAGGTGAGATGATTTATTCTACTCTGACGGATAAATCAATGATGACCCATAAGTTGCAGGATTATTTGGATAATACTAATACACAGTTGCAGCTTGAAAAAGCCTCCTCCCAGGCTAAGGATAATAGAATCAAAACTTTAGAGGAAATAATCATTGGTTTGGGTCATAATCCTAAAGATGTGAAAGGTATTGAAGCTTTGATCAAGAGAAAAGATGATGATATTGTAGCTCTGAGAAAACAATTAAAGTTACCGGCCTCAAGACATCCACAGACTGCAGAAATCATCAAACAAAATTTTGAGGAAGAACTAATGGATTTTCTCTTAAAATTGAATGAGCAACTTACTGCAACTGAAAAAGAGCTTGAGAATGCATTAAAAGATAAGCAGGAAAATATTCTAGTATCTATAGCAGGAGTAGTGACAGGTACAGCAACAACAGGTCAGCCAACAGAATTGTCACAGAGCAACACTGCAAATTTGAACACTGATGGATTAACAAATTCAATGGAAGATATGAACATTCAGGCCATAGAGCTTTACAAAACAAAGGAACAATTGGCCACTCTAGAACATAAATATGATCTTTCAAAAATGAGTGTTGTCGATAAAACAAGAGAAGTGACTAAATTAGAAAAAACAGTCAAAGCATTGGAAAAGGATCTCACATTGGAGAAACCTTTAAAAGAAATAAATGAAAATCTTTGGGATAATATCATTCAATCAATAAAGGATGTTTGGTCCTCAATTCAAATAATGGATGAACAGAATAACTTAGTTAAATTAGCTTTGGATGAGATTGAGAGATCAAGACAAGAGTTGGGAAATATACCAGAAGAGGCCAATAGACTTATACATTTTTTGAATACTCAGACTAAGAATCAACTTGCAGAAATTGGTATTCAGGACAGGACCGGAACAATTCTGGAAATAAAGAGAGTTTTTACTAAAAGAACTCTGGTACATAATTTAGAACGAAGGTGCTCAGATATGCAAGAAGAAATCATTGCCTTCAGAGAAAGATTGAATATTTTTTTAAATAGAGGATTGCCCAGTCCTATAGTTGCAGAAGATAAGCTAATGGACCTTGATAGTTATGTTGAAAAATTGGACAAATATGCTGATAATCAAGCTAGTTCTTCAACCAGTTCATCAACAGCAGCATTGCCTACAGGAAAAAACCTTCATGACAGATTGGAGAATTTATTTTATCTTGAGCATGAAGTAAATCATTTGTTCCCAAATCAGCCTGATTTCTTCAGATATACTGAGGCTGATGAAACACTAAGAAATTTGCAAAGGACCAGAGTGCCAGAAGTTCAATGGTGGGAAGAAATGATGGAACTTTTGTAAAAAAATATCCTTACATAAATTTTTGCCTATTTACCACAATATATCATGATAAAAAGGATAAAAGGATGAACAAAGGTCAAAGAGTATCAGAGCAGTTAAAGAGTATCAGTGGAACGAAATAATCAACATAGAATTACTGAAGAGGACAGCAACAAGCCAAGATATAGGGCCTGCCTCCAGCACATTCTTAAAAGAAGGAAACAACACAACATCAGTTATCATTTTTCTTATCTACGAGACCATCTATCTCTATATTGTTGTAAAATACTTATTAGTTATCCTAGATAATATCTCAATTTGTTATGAGATATTTTGTATGATTTTTTGTATAAATACTCCATCAATTAGAGTAGTAAGTGTGGATTCATATACTTTGCAGTAACATTGACTTTTTCGGAATAAAGTGCTATTGGAGAAATTTCTTTGTGGCTTGCTGGATTATGAATTGATGCTAGAGACTTTTTACAGGATTCATGTGTCAAACTACGGATCAATAAGTCATTTCTATCCTGTGTTTTAAGTTTTTATATCTGTTTATTATATCACCGTGTTTCATTTCTGAATAATTAATGAAAAGGAGTAAATCAGAAGGTACTTAAGTGTAATCTGGTTTTAATCATTATTATTCTAAATGTTTTCTTCTAAACTAGTTATAAACAGTGAATTCTTAATTGCTCCTGTTTTACTAGTTTAAGGATTTTGGGTACTTTAATTTGTATTTGGAACAATGGATGTCGGTACTCTATCTATTGCTTTACTATTCTACATACTGCTATTTCACTTTCTTATATATGCCTCGGGCATATTTGGATGCTTTCTCAGATTGTTGATAATATCCATGTGGACCGTTACTGGGTTTTATATCAAGTCCCTGTATGTGACATGGGGTATTTTTCTATCACTAAACTAGCACAAACTCATCTAACCCCAACTATTCCAATCAATACTAAGCCCAGCTATTTTGAATATTGAGTTTGCATATGACTACGTTCCAATATTTGATATCTTAATGATTTCGTTAAAGTTGAGAAATGCACAATAGATTGGCAACCTCTTGAATATCATAATGACATTTAGACTATGAAATTATTTAAGTTTATGATTTTAGTCTTTTGGAAACTACATGTAGTATTTTTGGCTCAACGGTGCCCATGCAATAAATTCTTGTTGAACAAGATCCATATCACTGAAAATTAGATTTGGTTCTTGTAGGTATTTGTATGTTCTATGGGGCTTGAATAAAGCCAATATGTATGTCTTTCTATGAAAAACAAGAGATAGAGACTATGAAGAGTTTATTGGAGGAATGCATAAAACATTGATATTGAAAGGGATCGTCAGTGATGGAAGTGAAGATGTTTTTCCTTAAGAAATTCCAAATATAGTGTCAGTTATTGTAAGTGATGATAAATAAGAATTCAACAATCAATAAATAATTTCATCTCTACATTGGTTTGCAGGATAACTTTGCATCCTATCATATGTAGTTACTTCTCATTGTCATAAGTGATGATAAAGAAAAATTCAATAGCCAACAAATAATTGAATTTGGATGCAGAGTTAGTCTATTGTATGTAGTTACTTCTCATTGTCATCGCTTTTTGACATTTGTACATATGTGCATGACGAAAAATCAAACAAATGATATATACTTCAAAGGAATTTTGAAATAAGTCTAATATTGATGAGAAAATTAGAACTTATGTGGATAATAAAAAAGCTCAATTTTGATCTAATATAATAATTCCATTTGTAATATAAATGACTTCACTTAAATTCCCTTGATAAAGTTTCACATTTCATTGTCAATCAAGCAAATCTAAAAGTGAGGGACACAGGGTTCATCAATCACCCTTACTGAAAACATAACTCAAAAACTAGCATCCATAATTTTATCACATAGTTTCATAAACTCAAGGGTACTAGTGTGCCCAAGTAGTCATAATAGAGGTGAGAAACATGATACAATTTTGAAATGGTAGATCATAGATGACAAAATAAGTAAAAAATTTCAATGGGACCATGTTTATCTAGTGAATATGGTGGCATGTCATTAGGCCAACCATCAAGATTCACTTCTTCGCAGGCATAAATAAGAGGTTTGGGTGAGGTGAAATTTATGGGTTAACCAAAAACTAAGTGTGATGCATCCTTCCAAGCCATTTCTCCCACAAGTTATGGCACCCCACATATTAGGAAGAGTTGAAATGAAACCTTAAAAAATTATTGATACACACCCACAAAAGGAGGAACATTGCATTTATTGCAACATTCACTTGTCATTTACCCTAAAAGAAACATGGAGAGAATGATAATAAGTGTCACTGATCTATCGACCCTCTTGCATGCACAACTTCTATACTCAATCCACCATCAATCAAGGAGGCCTTACTAATAGAAACAAGCAGATGTAGAAATAAATGAAAGATAGAAGGATAACTAGAAGAATGAGAATGAGCATACCTGTGGAGTTGGGGTTCACATCTCCATTACCATTGGGATGGACTTGGGTTTTGGGCTTCTTGTCACGATCCATTCATGAACACCTGTCACCACTTTTCACAAACCTCCTTTTCTATCTCTTTTCTCCTGACTTCTTTTATTACCAGGGACAACTATAAATGTAGATAGATATCTATAGCAACAATAGGCATTGAGGAAATCAGAAAATTCCTCCCTCGCTCACGTTTTTCACTTCTTTTTCATTTGAATGCCTAGTAAATAGAAACCTCGAACATGTTGAACACCTACCACAACGTTTCATAGAACCTCCTTTTCTATATATTTTCTCACAACTCCTTCTATTGCCAGGGATGACCCCAAATGTAGATAGATATATGTAGTAGCTATAGGTGCCAAGGACATTAAAAAAATCCTCCCTCGCTCACATTTTCCACTTTATTTTCATTTGAATGCCTAGTAAATAGAAATCTTGAACACTACGATGTGTCAACGGGGTAACTTGTTATTTTGGTCTTCTGTGGTTTTTAGTATGTGCGAGTTGTTGGTCTGATAGAGGTGCACGAAGGTGGTATTAAAGGAGGTATCACTGGGGGTGGCAGTGCTTTTGTGTGGAATTCTCCATTTCTAGTGCTTGGTCTGGAAATTGGTGTGCATGGTGGTTTGGTGGGTGGTTCTTGGGGTCTATTGGCAACAGGAGAGTCGCCCTTTTGGAATACATAGAATCGATATCCTAGTGTGGGTTGTGTGAAGCTTCTTGGGAAGCGTTAGCCTGGGGCGTGTTCCTCCCGCCTTCTCCTTCTCCAGTTGTTCGGGTTATTGCCGAGTTTCCCGACTGGTGGAAAGATGGTAGCTAGGACATAGTGTGTGGTTTCCTGAGGAAATTTAAGGGTGAAGAGATATATGGTGTGGTGGTAGGGGAAATTTCTAGTAGACCAGAATCTGATAACTATTGGAGTTGGCCCTCCTAATTTTATCACAATGTGACCATCCTCGCGACGCGGGAAATCCTCACTCCTAGCTAAGCAAGAATATATTGACTCAGATTATATGGAAATAGTGGTGGTAGGAGCACCAAGGTGGTAAGACCGTCAGTCACTCCCAGCTTGTTCGTGTGGGAATGCGAGGCAATCGTGGTGGAGGAAAACAAGCCTTCTGTGGTGGTGGAAGTGTAAGGTCACAACAAACGCAACATCGGGGTGGTGGAAAGCAAGGAGGAACAGTTAAATGGGGAACTTGTAGGCATGTAGCTCCCAAACCGCGGTAAATTCAACATTGTTTTCTAGCAAAACTATCGAGACCTAATTCAAACTCTGATAGATCAGGTGGACGCAGCGGAATGGGTTCGTAGGGAGGAGCATGTTGAGTTTATGGCCACTTTGGATAGGATGCACTACTTCCAGTGCTAGGTCAGGGAGTGAGTATTGGTGGTGGTCTAGCGAGGCCAAAACCACCTTGTAGAAAAAGTGGAAAAGTTGGACACTTGACTTGCACACTTCAAAGGGCGCATCCATTGCAACTTCTGTCCACCACCCCCTCTAGGAACAACCCTGGAAAACCCAGATTCCTTTACGTCGGATGACTAGTATGCTCTCATGAGTTTTTTATGTATCACATGTATTTTGGTGTCTTTGACCCTCTCATTTATGGATGTTTTCCTTAGCCTCGTTTTTGTATTTTTGTCACTTGTTGCAAACATTGGTCAACAAACCTAGTCGGGGTGAGACCACCTACTTTTTTCTTTGTTGGTTGTACATATTTTTCACCATATTAATGAATATCAACTTACAAAAAGAAATGTTAAGTTTATCTATTCATTAAATGTAAATATGAAGATTTGACCTTAGATTTAAAACAAGAGTCACACTTTTAACATAAATCAATGAAGTTTAAAGATTAAACTTTTTGGCCAAAGAAATATAAATATACATATTAATTTGACTATGTAAATATTACCTTTACTAAAACTATAATGAAGGCATTAGTGTAAAGTAGATAGATGATACATGCAATATTTATGTTAATTGTAGATGAATCCATCTGCAATGCTAAACTTTAGAGACAAAAGAGTATTTGGAATTTTAACAATTTCGATGGAATCAAAGACCCCCTTGTCTCTAAATCTTAACACTGCAGATGGATTCAGAACCCGTTTAGTGAAATGTAACACTTCAGTATCAAAATTGAAAATTTTCATTTATGGAGTGATATGATTAAAAATTACTAAAACAAATGACTAATTCATATACTTTTTGTACTTGTTATTTGGTCATATTTTTATTCTTGGACTAAAATAGTCATTTGCATTAACCATTATTAATTTTGTCACTTATTATCTAGTCATATATTTTAATCCTAGACTAAATTAGTTATTTAAGTTAGTCACTTTTACTTTAGTCATTTGTTATCTAGTCGTATATTTTATCCCTAGAATAAATTAGTCATTTAAGTTAGTCGCTTTTAGTTTAGTCACTTATTATCTAGTTGTATATTTTATCCCTAGACTAGATTAGTCATTTAAGTTAGTCATTTTTAGTTCGGTCACTTAAAATTTCTCAAATTTAGTAGTATTTCACTTGAAATAATTGTGGTGACTAACTTTTTTAGTCACCTAGTCATTAATTTCATCATTTTCTACTAGTGATGGGTTTCAAATCTTGTGTTAGTGAGGAAGAAAACAAGAGAAATTAGGCTATGCATAGACTTTAGAAATTTAAACAAAGCCTCCCTAAAAGAAAACTACCCTTTACCAAAAATGGATCACATTTTACAAAGGGTAGTAGGTTCTAAAATAATATCTTTGCTAGATGGCTTTTCAGGTTACAACCAGGTGCAATTACACCAAGGTGATTAGCATAAGAAAACTTTCACTACACCCTAGGGTACCTTCATGTATGTTAAAATGCCTTTTGGGTTAATGAATGCTAGAGCTACTTTCAAAGAGCAATGGACATTGCTTTCTCAGAAGAAACAAGTTACTTCATTGTGATATATCTTGATGACATAACAGTCTACTCAAAAACATATGAAGAACACCTAGCTCACTTAAGAAAAGTCTTTGAAAAGTGTAGAAAGTATGGTTTGTCTTTGAATCCCAAGAAAACTTTGTTTGGTCTCCAAAAAGGAAAATTTTTAGGCCACATCATATCTGAAGAAGGGATCAATATTGACCCAAAAAGGATTGAGGGAATATTGCAAATCAATCATCCTAGGAATATCAAATAACTGCAATATTTCATTAGAAAGATATATTTCTTAAGAAGGTTCATACCAAACCTTGAAGAACTCCTAAGAAACATTAAAAACATGCTAAAAAGAGAAACATGAGTCAAATGGACCATAGAAGCAAAGAAATCCTTTGAACTGGTAAAACAAGCACTTACCCAAACACCAATTCTAATTAGCCCTGACTTTACCAAAGATTTCTTCATCTTCTCATTTGCATCATAACATGCAGTTGTTGTTGTCCTACTACAGAAAAACATAAAAGGACAAGAGCAGCCTACTACATTCTTCAGCAAGGCATTAAGAGACGCACCTCTGAAATATAACATAATGGAAAAACAGGATTTTGCCTTGATCAAGGCACTGGAAGATTTCAGAGTTTACATTCTGCACTCACACATCATTGCATTTGTGCCTAACTCAATGGTAAAAGACATCTTAACACAAGATCCTGATGGCAAAAGAGGTAAGTGGATTGTTGTCATATTATAATATGATTTAGAAATCAAGCCCACTAAGTTAATCAAAGGACAAGGACTAGCTAAACTCATAGCTGAAACAAACTTTCAATCACTAGACATGAACATGATTGATGCATTAGATGAACAAGAGGAGTTGGCAACTCCACCCATTGAAGAATCATTTATGAATTCATCTTGGTATGCTGATATTTTATATGTGCTTTTTAATCTTAATGCTCCTCCTAGTTTGTCCAAAACAAAGGCTAGACTATTAAAGTTAAAGGCTGTAAACTTCTACATTTCAGATAAAGTGTTATATTGGAAAAATGCTAGTGGTATATTGCTTAAATGTTTGCCTGAGGATGATGCAGATAAGATCAAGCATGAGTTTCATGAAGGAGAATCTGGAGGCCACCTCTATTGGAAAACCACTGTTAACAAGATCCTTAGATCTGGTTACTATTGGCCCACCCTCTTTCAAGACATCCATAAAATGGTAATTGTCTTCCATAAATGCCAAATCTTTGAAGGCAAGAGAAACTTGTTGCCATTACCTTTGCATCATATTTCTGTTGAAGCTCCTTTTCAACAATGGGGCCTTGATTTCATTGGAGAAATCCATCCTGCCTCCTCTTCCCAACACAAATGGATCCTCACTGCAACTGACTACTTTACAAAATGGATAGAGACCATCCCTTCTAGAACTGCCACAAACTCAGTAATCATCAAATTCCTTGAAAACCACATTTTGTCTAGATTTGGCTGTCATAGAAAGATTATCAGTGGCAATGTTGCTGCTTTTAGATCCAAAAAAAATGGTGTACTTTTGCCACAAATATCAGATTACATTAGGCCATTCTACAGCTTATTACCCTCAAGGTAATGGGTTGGAAGAATCCTCAAACAAAATTTTGGTAAACAACATTAAAAAATTTCTAGAAAAGAACAAAAAAACATGGCACAACAAACTAGTACATGCACTATGGGCAGATAGATTAAGATATAAAAAATCAATTGGAACATCTCCCTATTAGCTAGTGTATGGAGTAGATGCAATTTTTCCAAAAAGTTTAGGGGTGCCAGTGATGAAGCTCATCCAAGAAGCACAGTCTGAAGAAAATGATGTGCTAAGAAGAATAAACCAAATTGTCCAGTTGCAGCAAACCAGAGAAGAAGTATACAACATAACACAACAAGTACATGAAAATATCAAGAAGTTGTTTGATAAAAGAACCAAGACAAATGATTTCAACATTGGTGACAAAGTGTTGAAGTGGGAATCAAGAAGAGAAGACAAGGAAAAGCATGGAAAATTTGAAAATTTATGGAAAGGTCCATACATCATCCATTCTGCAAGAGGTAACAATGCATTTTTCCTACAAGAAATGGATGGAACAGAATTATTCAGAAGTCCTGTAAATGGCAGGATGCTCAAGTATTATTTTTGTTAAAAAATATCAGTTTGAAGCTTCCTTCATTGTATATAACATTTCTTGAAGAAAATATCATAAAAATAAACAAAAAGAGAGAAAAGAAGAAAAGATGACAGATAAAAAGAAAAGGTAAAGCCCCATACCAAAAAAGAATGTTTCTGAAAGTGTGCAACTCCAGATGCCACTACTTTGAAGAGAAAGTCTTGTTCAGCCATATAGCCTAATCGTGATTGAACAAATTTTAAATTTCTGTTGATAAGTTAGTAAATGAATATTTTTCAAACTATTTAAACTTGGCTTATCAGTAGATTAGATTAGGAAAATATATTGGTTACAATGTTCAAATATGAAACAAGAAAGAAAGAGAGGGATGAATGACAAATTCTAAATTATAGCCCTCCAGTTTAGTTTTACCTTTTGCAAAAATAAATTATGTGTGCAGCTTGTCTAAAATGCCACAGCTCATGACAAATCAAACTGCTTAATCTTGTTTTGGTCATGCTTTCAATTTCCTGTTTTTAGATTAGAGAATGAAAATATGTCAAACTGTTTAATCTTGAACAATAAGTAGATTAGGTAGAGAATAAAAGAACTCATCAGTTTAATTTGAGCCCTTGGATGGTATAAGGGTAGAAGTAGTTAGTTTTTTCTTTCAAAAATAAAAATGATGTCAAAGGGTTTGCCAATCTAAATGCACCCAAATGAAGAAAAAATGCTAGGAAAGAATGATGGGTAGGTAGGATTGAGTTGAAGCAAAGCATGTTTTTCGGGATTTAAAGGTCATAGCTTCAAGGAACAACAACAAATCAAAAATTGAAGAAAGAAAAAACTGCCAAAGTGCAAAAACAAGGCACTGATCTACAAAATCCAGAGATTTGAACTCTGAGGTTCTTGATACCTCCTGAAGGAGTTGCCCTCCCCAACTGGAGCCACTGTTATCCTCCTGTATTCTACAGATTCACTAGGTAACTATGGATTTATTACAATCAGCTAAAACTAGCATTCCTTGCCTATCAACTATCTTTAGAAATCTCACTGCCTTCATTATCCTTATAAATCCAGTTTCACTATTTCTCAGTTTTATTCTCAAATTCACCCTGTTGTTCTTAAAGACTCATTATGGGCTTATTTCCTCATTCTCACCTTTCTTCCCTACAAAAGCCTCATTTCGTCTTCCCCCCCCACTTAACACCCACTTTCGTCTCCAAAAACCCCATTAACCCCCCTCACCTCATCAATTTCCCTTGTTTTATTAAAAACAATGTAAAAATCACTTTTTACATTGTTTTAAACATAACTTTAGACCTTTCGGGACCCTTGGATTTATCTTAAAACTTTGTTTTAGTTGTAAAAACCCAACTCTCTATGCTTTTTAAACTCGGCCTTTTGTAAATATTAAAGCTCCTGCTTTATTGTTTTTAACCCCCGCACCTTATTAAAAACCCACATAAACCCTTCCATTTTCCTTAAATAAGTAAAGCGTTTCCGCTTATTTTATTGCCCTTGGGCCTCACATACACCGAACCCCGTACACCAGTAATACCCCACCACCTGTCCGCCCAGGTCCCGCCTGTTCCAACCCTCCTGTCCCTTTAAAACTCTCAACCACCATTGATCTCATCCCTCGATATCCAACAGTCGATGGCGCTCATCGCAAATATATTTGTGTGGGGGTTAAACAAACCCCTACCATGCGAAATGGGCGGTATCCCTCTGCCATGCATCGATCGCTTAATGGAATAGCACACAACCACCCAAATCCACTTACCATATTTGTTCCGCGTGATAAACTGCCTTACTGCTTCCCGCCAAAACCTAATACTGCCATCCAATTCAAATTGAACAGAGCCCTGCGGCTCTGCGATGAAGCCTACACTGCCATTTACACCTCCACATCGCTCCAAAAGCCCGAAAAACCCCAAATAAATGCAGAAAGAGCCACATACGCAGGTTTTAAGCTAACATGTTTGTTTTTTGTGCAGGTTTCATGGTAGGAATGCGAGAAATGCATTCCAAAGGTCCAAAATTATTTAAATGAGTGATCTGGGTGACAATCCAGAGAACCCGTTTTTATTTGAAGGACCGGATGCCCTAAATCAAGCATAATCACCAATGAAATCATGATCATTGGTGGTTATTAAAACCCTCCAACAGCAGAAGAATGCCTCCCTGCATAGTAAAAACAAACAGAGACACAATGAGAAGGATGAAGGCAGAAGAAAAGATTAAAGGGTTAAATAATTAAATCAAGGATTAAAAGACAAATCAAAAGGATTAGTCATGAATCAGAGATTAAAGCGGAATTAAAAGGAAAATACAGTGAGGCAGACAGTTAAAGGATAAATCAAATTTAAAGGCCTGAGACAAAGTTCAAAGGATAAAACAAAGGCAGATAAACACGGAAACAGATTCGAATGATCAAATCAAGGCATTTACTTCTTCAAAGGACACATTTTTACACCTACAGTCTCTTTTATTTCAATAAAGACATCAACAGTTATTGAGACAGTCAGAGATATTTCTCAAACTCCTCCGTAGTTATTGTAAAAGTTATTAAGAAGCCTTAAAAGTCAAACATTTCTAGAAGTTAGCTCAAATAGTTAAGTTAGGATTTATTATTACAGTGAGTTACTCTTAGATGTTTTGCCTTGGGCCTTGCATGGTCTCAAAGGTCAAAATATCATTAACTCTCTAATAAATAACATCTGAAATGCTAGCTTAGAACCACCTCCTCATTTTGCAGATAAATACTGCATGTATTAGTCATTTTTGGTGTTGGTTGGTTGGTTAGTTGACTAATTTCTATTGTTGAGCTAGTTAGAGTGCTAGGCTAGATTTGAGAAAGCACTGAATTGCAGAGATCTATTGTACTAGAGTAATGTAACTGTTTTGGACATCAGTAATACAAGCACATTCACAGGATTCCTGAACTATGTTAATAGTGAAGTTTTCCTTCTTTATCATTGCTTTCCTTCTGTTTTCCATTCTGTCCATTATTTCTCTGATAAAAGAACAAAAATTTTAGATTAGGATATGCTTTCTTGGCACCCTATTTCTGTCTGCTTTCTTTATCTGGATGTTTTCCTCTGCAAGGTCTGATTGGAGAATTCTTAACTGCTCTCTGGTTCCACCTAGTTTTTTGTCTTGAAAATGATTTAATAGAGTCAAGCCAAAGAATTCTATGGTATGCCCTGTCCTTTGGTGTAGCTTGAAGTATTGTTTTTAAGGCTTTTCTTTGAAGTATACTTCGTAGAGTCCATTCAGGGAAGTCTATGGTATGCCCTGTCCTCTGGTATGTCTTAAACTGTTGCTTTGAAGGTCTTTAGAGTGTTTGATTAAAGAATATAGGTTTAGCTAGCTCTTTAGTTGCACTCACTATTATCTTAAATGTTTTCTTTGTCTGAAAGTAATCTTAAGATTTCTGGATTGTTGTTTTAAAGGTTTGCTTATTAAAGTCTGGCCAAAGAAGTCTATGGTATGTCCTCTCCTTTGGTTTGCCTCAAACAGTTACCTCAAAGGCTTTTCTTGTTGAAGTAGAGTTAAAATATTCTTAACTGACTTTTAGTTTTGTTGTCTTCACAAATTATTGTCATTTCATATGCCATCTAATCTAAGAAATCCACTTGATATAGTTAGCTTGCCCTATGAAAACCCTTGCAGAGTTAATGAACAATTAAATCATTTTATGACTCCATAGCCCAATGGATTAATATTTCTCATGGTCTATTTATTCAGCTGAAACACTCCCTCAATTAATCACACCATTTATCTATCAACCTATCAATCAATCAATCAAAACAAGCAAGTCCTTAGAACTTCATAACTAGCCTGAAATCATAAAACAAAAGCATAAAGACATATTATTTATAAACACTTATATAGAGAGAGCCCTCTCTGAGTCCAGGAAGGCTAGGTCCATGGACTCCAAAGTGGTTTAATGTGGTTCCCTGCAGAGTTTTTTCTTGCCAATCTTACAAATCACGGGGAGCCAACAATTTGTTTTTAAAATATATGTATTTTTTTAAGTTGGTCTTTTTATGTTATGTTATGTTGTATGCTCTATTTAAATTATCACGGGGAGCCAACAATTTGTTTTTAAAATATATGTATTTTTTTAAATTGGTTTTTTTATCTTGTTATGTTGTGTGCTCTATTTAAATTTATTAGGAACACATTTCAAAATTTATCTTTAAATTGAAAAAAAATGTCTTTCTATATATATAGCCAAGCTAAAGAAATTAACTTTTATTTATCATAGTCCTCAACACAATTGTTTAAGTTTAAACATTCTTTACCAATCTTAGAAATGTGTTCTTTTTTTATTTTTTATTTATTTAAAATAATCTATAAATATTCATTTGATTATCAATATAAATTAAATTATTGATAATAAGCATCAAAATACTTAATTCATAAGTCATGTGACATTGTCAAAATTTCAAAAATAAATCATAAAAATTAACTAAGTTATAATAATATTATTATTACTAATTATAAAAAAATCAATATGTGAGTTAAACATAAATACATTTAAAAAATAATGTAACATGTTACTCCCAATTTAGTATACCATGAAAATTATAGACTTTGTTATAATACCATGACTTACTAATACCACATGCTCAAAAAACCATAATTCATGTTTATATGACACGTGTTCATATGACATTTTTTTTCATTTAATCAATTTACTTAAAAAATTAAAACAACTATAAATACTTTTAACATAAATCTGAACTTTAGATTTGTCACTATTATTAAAAATATTTTAAAATATTATATAAAAAATAAATTTTTATCATCCATTTAATAATTAAATTAATATTTTGAAAATCCAATAATAATAAATTTATATTTTATAAACCATATCTAAAATCAAAAAATTTAAAATATTTTAAAATATTCTATAAAAAATAATTTTTTATCATTCACTTAATAATTATTAATAATTAAATTAATATTTTGAAAATCCAATTATAATAAATTTATATTTTATAAACCATATCTAAAAACCAAAAATTTATTTTCTAATTGCATTAAGAGCGCTGCAAACCTTATTCTTCATACAATAATCTCATAAGCAAGAAATTCACACAACTTTTCACCGGCTGGTTTTCATGGAATCAAATTAGTTTTAGAACCTTCCAAACCTCCTAAATTGTATTAAATGTATTTAAACTAGTTTTGTAAATGGAAACATATGAATGCATGGCCATGATTAAAAACTGAATAGATCAAACAGATTTACACAGTAACCAAAATTTGCATAGAAAATCTTTAGAATAAAGACAAACTTCATTATAAAAGGAAAGAATAATTTTTAATCAAATTGACCACTTGTCAGTAGTCATGCTTCTATTCCTAAAACAGATATTATCTAGATAAAGGTTTCAGTCATGACTAGATATTATCTAGTCATGCTTCCATTCCTAAAATCTGTCTTTTTATCGCAGTGGGTGTGAAAAAAACAAAAACTGAACCTGGTCAAAACATTTGCAAAATAAGATGTATATGGAAATCTCAATTTAAAACTAAAAAATTTAAATATTTTATTTGTGTTAGTTATTTTTTCTTTCCTATGTTTATATTTTTTTGTTTGTCAAGTTGTTTGTGATTTTTCAGGTTAAGTTGTTTGTGATCTTTCAGGCTAGATATGTGGCTTGAGGAGTTGCGATCCAGGAGCATTTAAGTGGTCAAAATCATCCGAGGATCACCTCCCCCTAGCACAGGACACAAGCACCCCGTGACCCCCTAAGGTTTGACCTAAGTGGTCAAAGTCATCCAGGATAGCCTCCCCCTAGCATAGGGCACAACCACCCCTTGACCCCTGAGGTTTGATCCTGGGTAGCCTTGCTGAGGAGGTTCATCCCCAATAGATTGTGCTAATAGGAATTTTTTTTTTGGTAAATGAGGATAATCTATATTAATTTGAAAATAGAACAGTACATATGCTACAGGCTGAGTTAGTAAGCTGCGCTTAACCAATTTCAGCCTTTGTTGTGCAAGTATGGGGTTGCCTCCATGGAGGAAACTAGCCTGAAAAGAACATGAAACAGAAATTTACAAAATGTGTTGTAGCACCAGTGAAAATAGAAGTTATGTGATAACAAGCATGACAAAAAACTAAGAGGAGCTGAGCTTCAACGCAGTCATGAGTCTTTTGCATTATCATCGTTGTCTGGATCATCCTCCACTATGGGACAAGCGTACGCCTACGCGACAGCTTCCTCTTCAACGGTGGGTTGACGCGAAGGCCTGGAAATCAGCGCGCAGAGGATGAGAGCCATCGGGTACTCGGCATCCGAGACTCTCGTCCAGGTTCCTTTCGAGTCCATTATCCAAACATTTGTGTCATCCCCATCATCTTCTTGTGCCAGAAGAGGCTTAGTCTTGCGGGGCAAGGGGTGATCCTGGTGTGCAATGGTGGACTTCCTTGGTCCACTTCTGCCTCTCTGCAAAACATGACTGGGGGCCTCCTCCTCCCGATCAAGTTCGGGGTTCTGAGGGGCCTCTCTGACGTGACTGCCCGAGGAGGAGCCTTCAACGAATTCTAGGCGATTATCAGGCCCCCGTTGGTAGCGACCAGGAAACACGCCTCTCTTGCCTCCTCGGATGGTTCTTTGGCGTAGCCTAGGTACCATGGTCAAATGAAGTGGAGGATTGATAGGGGTCTGAGAGGAAGGGTGGAGCAGATTTTACCCGAGGTAGGAGGTGCGCAACAAGGTGCTAGTGGACAGGCAATGTGCAGAAGGGGAATGCACGACAAGGGGTGCGGGATGTTGGGAGCACCCGGGTTTATGAAACTAGCAAGGCAGATAGAGCTAAGGTGAGTCGCGCAATCAGGGGAGAGCATAGCCTGGGGGATTCTGCGCAGCGCAGCACAACACTAGGGGGAGGCTGTGCGACAGACTAGGCATGCAGGAGGGCAGGAATTGAAACAACAGAAAGTGCTAATAGGACTTGCCAGTTATGTTCAAAATTTATTAAAATGATAAATTTGAGCTTAATCTTTCAAAGATTTTTTTATAACTCCAAATTTATTTGTTCATTTAAAGATATATTTTAAAGAATAAAAAATTGTAATTTCAAATGAGAATTATAATTTCAAATTAAAAAAATAATAATAAACATAAAATTATACAACTACTCATTTCTTAAATATTCTTTAAATATAAAATATCCAAATTATTTTAATTATTATTTTTAAATAATTAAATTTTATTTTATAAAATTTTCTTCAAATATGTGTATGGAAAATTTTAGGGGCTAATATTTGCATATGGGCTAATTGTCTATATTTTTCCAAAAAAAAAAACATTTACAAAATTTCATTTTTTTTTTCTAAAAATGATTTGCCCAATTTCTACTCTAAAAATAACCAAAATTTTATAAAAATCTTTAAAAAAATGTTAGTCAAACTAGCTTTTATTTACAATGGGAGTGTCCCTTTATCTATTTAAATTGCTTCCTAAATCAGATTTCTCATCTTGTCCTGATAATAAACCACACTCACTAGTCACAAAAACAAAATTCCTAATATAAAAATATAACCAAACCAAATAATTTACATATTTAACATATTAGAAACTAATAAAATTTACCAAAATTTCTAAACTAAAATAAATATTCATCTTGGAAATTTCCCAATTCCACTTAAAAATCATACTACATATCTATACCCTATAATAATCATATTCATGATCAAGCTGAAGCTATTCTTGGAAAAATTAGGTTCTTGAAATTTCCATATTCCACTTAAAAATCATACTACATATCTATACCTTATAATAATCATATTGATCAAGCTGAAGCTATTCTTGGAAAAATTAGGTTCACATAACATATTGGGGAAGTCATACATATGTGAGGGAATTAGGTTTCATAACATATTTGGAGAGTTGGGGATTCTTCTCTGAGCATGCAGGTTCCTTTTGCCATCTTCTTGGTTGTGATCATAGGAGTTCTAACTTTATATTCTTGATCCACACTCCAACCCTCTGCCACTATGACTAAAGCAAAATTCCCCTGACAACTGCTCTCACTCTCTCTGCCACTCAGAGCACGCGCCCACTGCGCACATTCCTGAACCTCGTCGTTGGATTTCAAAATTTAATCAAATCCAGTTTATGAGTCCACCCCAAAAATATTTATATATAGAAATGCAAGCTTTGCATGTAACGTACTCTGCGTCCATGGCGAATACAGTTTTTGTTTCGGCCTCGGTTTTTCTCGCCGCCTTATGGTGGGCTGCATGGCTACCTGCTCAGCCGGTGAACTCATCGGAAATACCGGCTGCACCCCATTACACGTCTCCGCCGCCTCCTCCCCCTTCCCACCACGGCCACCAGCACCACCACAAATCGCCACCTCCACCGCTTGAGTTCTACAGTTCGCCTCCGCCGCCGCCCCACTTCGTCTATAAATCGCCGCCTCCGCCGCCGCCGCAGTTCGTCTATAAATCACCTCCTCCGCCGCCGCACTTCGGCTATAAATCACCTCCTCCGCCGCCACCCTCTTGTTCCCCTCGCGCCCATCGTAAGTCTCCCCCGCCTCCGGTCGTCACGTACAAATCGCCACCTCCACCTTTCTACTTCACTTCGCCGCCGCCGCCACCTCGGCACTACTACTACCAGTCACCGCCGCCGCCGCCGCCGCCACTAAGGCATAACCCTTTTTTCCCTCCGTACAGCTATTGGTCTCCACCGCCGCCATCGGTACAATCGCTATCAACCTAGACAAGCATCACTGCATGGGTTTACTCCAACGACCTGTCTCTATCTATGAATATCAGTTGATCTTTATTTTATTTTATGCAATGTAATGTAATGCAGGGAGGGATGGATATTAACTGTGTATCTCCATCAATATAATGTAATGCAGGGAGGGATGGATATTAACTGTGTATCTTCATCTCCATCTTCAACTTGAGCAATATAATGTAAAGTTTTTTTTAAGCTAATCATGTCTCGTTTTTTTTTTCATAATTTCTTTTCCTTTTGTTGTATTCCATTTACTATTATCATTTCTCACAGCAACTTTAAATCAAAAGTTATAATATTCTGGATTCAATGTCTAGACAAAATAATAGATAATAGATGTTCACAATCAATTTATAATAAGTTTGTGATGTGAAGCACACAGTTAAAACTGTGCAATAAATCAGCAGCACTCTTTGGTTTCACCAGTTCAAGGAAAATCTAAAGCCATGCAGCTGCTATTATACACCACAATGTCCTTTCTCTTTCTTTAATATATATATTTTTAAATATATATTAATCGGTGCATTATAATATTGTAAAATTAATGTGTGTGGAGTTTTGGTTAAATAGTGATGAGACGAGTTGTTATAGCATTCATCACAAGCCCAATTCCCTTCTTAGATCAAAGTAATGTATTTAGACATATTGATGAAAATATAAAAAATAGTCCTACCAAACTTAAAAAAAATATTGTAAAACTAATAAATTCAATATTAAGTATTGCACTCTGGTTAAACCATATGCTTCTGAACTTTGTTCTGCTATTTATTAAAGAGTTCTGTCTATCTGGTACTTATGGCACTAGTTATAATAATAGTAATGCATGGTTCAGCATTTGTCATAAAAGTATAATACAAGCATAACAGAATAACCTTCAGTATATTACACGTTTCTTTTATTATAACTGATAATATAACCATTTTATAATTAGCAAGCCGTTGGTCTCTAAAAGCTAGTTAGTTTGTATGCAGCGTTGTATGACTTTCTTGCAATTTTCAGTTTTGGTTTTCCAAATGACCAAACCATTCCTCAGTGCTTATATTATATTAATAATAACAATAAATCACTAGTCCGTGAAGCGGAGGTTTGACGGTGGAGGGAGATGGCTTTCATCCAATCCACCAAGGTTCAAATCTCCGTGGAGACTTATGCCTGTTGTGTCTTGACTAGAAGAGTAGATGACAATAAACCACTTACGAAATGCTTATATTATATTAAAAATAACAATAAACCACTTCCCAAACGCTTATATTGTATTAATAATAATATTAAACCACTTACCAAGTGCTTATATTATATTAACAATCATGCCACTATATGACTGTTAAATACCACCCTATATCAAAAGGAATAAGTGAAAGGCATCAACAGTGGAAGAAGTTAGACTCTATGAATTATAGATTATACACTTTAAAAATGATTTGTACACTAAAAATTAAAAACGGTTGAAGAAGTTAGACTTCATATGAATTATAGATTATACACTTTAAAAATTATAAATTATATGTACACTTTGAAAATCCAGAGCTTGGACTTATTTTTCTAATTTAAAATTAAATATTTAAATTTTATAATTTGAGGTGGCTTTTATTTCAAATATAAAATATAATCAAAGTGAATAATAATTATATCTTTTTAATCTGAAAATCATATTAAAAAAGATATATGTATATCTTTTATTTTGCTAATTTGAAATTATATAAACAACCAAATTTATTATTTGAAATATGACTTCTACTATAAATAGATGAGAAGGGTAAGTTAGCTTTTGGAAGGAAACAACTATGTGTAAATGAATTTATGTAAATTATTTTCAAAATGTGTATTTATGAATTTTTTATGGACTTTTAAGGCTAGATATTAGGGAAATTGAGTTGGGTGTTTTTGGTGATATGTGTAGATGATAATGTACACATTTTATGTAGATAGGGGTTTGTGGAGAAAGTGTTAGGATTGTGGTTATTACTTAAAAAATTAGGGATTATAAGATTATAAGGTTAAACATTATTAGTAAGTCCTTAGGTGGTAGGGGAGATTTTGTTACTTGTTTTTGGTTAATGTGTGTACATAATTAATATGTGCATGATACATGTGAATAGAGGGTTGTGGAAAAAGGTTAAGATTATGGTTCATCTTTTAAAGATTAGGGATTATGAGATAGTTTATTAGGGATGTTTTATTAGTGCATAAGGTCAAATATTGCAAGTGATTTAAAGGGTGATAAAAGACTTGTAGAGAGAAACCTAATGATATTCATTTTTTCCTTAGATTAAACATTGTTGCTTCTTTTATAGCATGAGTAGCTCATAAGTTATCAAGAAATCTATTTTAATAAATAAATCTAATAATTATGAAATTGTAATAAAAAATTAAGTAAATATATTATTAGAAAATATAGATTATTGGTATGAATTAAAATTACATAAGACATTAATGTATTAGATAATATTATGATTATATCTTAAACAATATAAATTAAATAAAGGATATATCATTAACTTTAAAACTTAATTAAAATGAGGGAATATCTATGAGAAATATAAAATCTTGTGGGAACACTAATAGATAAAAGAAATCCTTACTTAGAACTTGACTAACAATATATAGGAAATATCTATTGTTATAGTTACAAGTAAAGGGAGAATATGAAATCCATAGGCCAGTGAAATGCCAATGTGGGGAAAGTGGCAACAAGGGAAATTAAAAAGACCCAATTGACTAAGTAAAAGGACAAAAAAAAAGCAGAAAGTTAAATACAAGTAGAATATGTAGAAAAAATATGATATGGAAACTTGAATGCTTCAGTTTTTCCTCCCTATTATAGTTGGTGTTTGTTGGAATATATGTTGATCTTGATATAATTAATCATCATTATCATAGAGGGATTATATGAGAAACTACACCTAGCCCAAATTTATCTTTAGAAGCCACTTGGATGGGAATTTTATCATTTAAATGGTAGTTCATTAGTTGTATAAAAGAGAAACAACCTTATTAACATTGTCTATAATTACAATATTGTCTGGTTTATAAAAATTGTGGTTATAGATTTTTTTATTTAGATGTTTTTATAATTATCTTTTATTTTAAACATTGGATACTCAATGAATTTCAAGTTATTCCTCATGCAAGTGTCTTCAATTACCACTTCAATTATCTAACTCTATTTTTTTATATTGCATGGAATCCTTTTAATCCACCAACTTTTGATATCCCTCTTATTATCTTCAATTTCTCTAATTCTTCCCATTTGTTTTATAGTTTATCCAACACTTTAACTCTTCATTCCAATGCCCATATTATCTCCTTCAAGGTGAACTCATGATTTTGGAGGGTATTAAGTCTTTTGATATGGTGTGTTCACATACTCAAAAAATAAATAAGGAATTTTATAATCCTTTTTGGCTCGATAGTATTAATATCATATAGAAATTTCACAACCTTGTCTTTATATGGCCTACCACAAGAAAAACCAAACCTCAAAGAATAAAAAATCATAGTCAATGTTTCATTTTTCAAAATATAAAAATCTCTAGCTATCATCGATGGAATCTGCACTTACCTAGACAACACATAAAGGAAACTAGAAAATAGTTAGAAAAAAGGAGTATAGTGACATTCTTGAGTTGAGTAGAATAGAAAGTTAATTATTATGGAAAATATTTATATATGTTCTATTTTGGCATGGGATCCTCCTCAATGATGACTTTGTTGGAGGGTGTTCCCTTTGATTATGGAGTCCCATCTCCTCATTCATGTCCTCATTGTTACTTTCCTAGAGATCATAAAATATGATTGTGACACCAAAGAGTAGTTCTAAAATTTATCTTGAATTTTTTATACATGATATCTAATTTTCGTACCATTTAGGTTGGCATTGAATTCCTCTTTCTTCCACCACTTTATTAATAAAGGCTTTAGTATTTTTGTAGAGTTTAATCATGTAAAAAATCTTGGTGTCTCAAGTTCTTGAGAATCCTATGCCTAGTATATATCTTTGTATTCTTCCTCTATAAGCTCATTGGAGAATTTTACTTTGTTATTTCCTTGAATTTCCCATATTTGAAATCTCCTCCTTGATTCTAGGAGAGGATTTTAAATGGAAGAACCTATTGGATTTGACATCTTTATGAGCCATAATTGAGTAATGTGGAAGATAGTAGGGATTGGGGTTTTTCAAGAAACTTTCATCGTTCCTTGGGTTCCTTTTTGTCGAATCCATGGCTAGTTCCTAAATGATATCTCACCATATCCATTTACCAAGAGATAATAGAATATTCATGAAGATGAGGAAGCAAAAAATTAAGAGCTAGAAACAAAAACCCCCCATAATTCAAAAGGTAGAAAATCAAAGTTTCTTAAGAATGATACTAATAGTGTCAACTCTTGAGATAGATACAATCATGATCAACCCTACTAATTATGTTGAGACCCACAACTAGAGAATAGAAAACAACTTGAAGGAACCAATGCTTCTCCTTCCCAAATTCTTTGAATGAACTAGAATCACTCAAAGCATAAACTAAACCTCCATACTAGCATACCTAAACACTATAGAATAAAAAAAAGAACCTAGATATTAACTAGCATGATTGAAGATTATTCATAGGTTCCATGATTTGGCTCAAGTCCAATATTTTTATAGCGGATTATACCACCATTTTTCTCCAAAAAAATGGCATTCTCAAGTAAAAGAACGGCCATATGAATCCAAGAGCATGTTTCTCTTATTATGTTGTAGCTTCACATTATTTCTCTTCATTTCTCCGAATATCTATCAAAGAAGCTATGTTTACCATGAGAACCCTCATCCTACACCTACGAACCAAGTTCATGCCCCAAATATGTGTGGTATGCATTATTACATTACTCCAACCATGTACTTACATCTCCCACTAGTCACAGGAAAGACATCCTAGAGCTCCCATATGTCATGCTATCGAGAATGCATTTTCTAATATTTAAATATTTCTTAAGAAAATGTTTTTAACTAAATTATGACAAGTTTTTCCACCTTAAAAAAATTCATTTTGACTCTATAAAATGAACCAAATATATTTATATTACAAATCTTATTAGCACTATATTATCTATAAAAAATGACATAATAATTATGTAATAAAACAACTACTATATTTAACTAATTGTTCTTGAAACTTTCATATTATTGTTGACTAATCGTCCTTGAAACTTTCATATTATTGTTGATAGCTACTCATCTAATAGAATTTGCATTAATCTTGACATCCATTTAAAAATAACACATTGATTTTGACAACCATAACCTAATGTGATTTAATAGAGAAAATTATCAAAACAAGGAAGCTTTGATTTGTGTAGATTTGAAAATTTATCAATGAAAAAGAAACATTTGGTATATGTCGATTGACAACCTTATCTAGAGAATTCATCAATCCATTATATGTCCACTATCCCTCATACTTGTTTTTCTTTAAACGCATCTCTCTTTAAATACACTTCGTAGTCCAGTAGAGGTGGATTGCATGTTTAAATAGGGTCAATAAGCCTCTTGTGTTTCCCGAATCTATCACCATGGGCTACATTTCATTGTCTAGAATATCATCCTCAACTTTAGTATTGAGGTCTCGCTCCCAATTTGATATCAAACCTTTTACCCGATCAAGCATCCCAACAACATAAGCATGCAATAGATTCTTCATATTCTCCTTGTCAGATTTCCTGCCTTGCTTCCTCTAAGTCAACTTGCTAGTTCCTACCTTCTCTTTTCCTTTTAATTTTTATGCCTTGCAAGCTTGGTTGCTCTTCCCTGCATTTCCCCTACATGTATGCACTTTAACCATTTTATTTTCTCAAGGGTCTCCCAGCAACTGTACCTTCACCAAAATCCACACCGAGATTCCCACCCTCTATGCAGAGACCAAAGAGATAGAGAGGCTAGGAAGACTTGTGCAAACAAAAAAAGCAATATCATTTTTTAGTATCTGACAAAACCGATTCATTCTCTTTTTATTGACTGTCGCAGCTTTTCATCCCACCACCTAATCATTATGTTGCTTTGTTTGCATGCCAATATTATATTGGCTGTGTTGGGGTTCCTCTCCCTGGCGCCAACCTAGTTCGAGCACTTGAAATTATAAGACTGATAATACTTTTCCATGAGCTTGACGCCCTCGAGGCTAAAGTGTTTAACGAAAGTAGTCATGCTTCCCTTGATTGGGCTAGCAGTCTCCTTACCCACAAAAATAAAATGAGCACCCCAAAAAATAAATAAAAAATGAATACATCCACATGCAGTACCATCCTGACAGTCAAGGTCGGGATGCAGAAGCCATACCCAACTCCTTTGAGCACCATCTCGCTCCATCACCCAAGAATTAGCTCTGACAGGGAGGGAATTTTGTTTCGATTCATAGCAGTACCTACTTGACACTCAGGGGAAAAATGCCAGAGGCATACCCGCCTCATTCAGGACTTGTCTCATACCCTTTCCCCAAGGAATGACATTAACCAGACAACCCTGGAGAGAAATTGAATTTGGACAATCACACTACTGCATTGATACATTGTTCCCAGACTTAGAACCCTTTCCCTCCCTCCATCCCTATCTTGCTCTTTTAGCACAATGATTGACATAGGCATAGACTAGATACACAGGTACGACTTCCTATCTCCTTCCCCCTCCCCCGGGTTAAGGGTATACAATGGCTTCTGAGTACTCCACCCTCCCATATCGACAACCCACATGAATGATAACAGGTGTGATAACACACGGGATGAGGATACATACTAGTTGTAGCGTTGCTCAGACGGATAACCTTCCCGCTTCGTCCACTTCCTTGGCCACAATTCCAGGTCTATCAGCTTCGCAAGCATTACCATTCTATCAAACATTCCAGTGAAAACATTCCTTCTCTCCCTTTTCATTTCCCATTGGCTCCATTTGTGGCGCTCTTCCACATTCTTCTCTGACAACTTCTGCCCGTAGTAACTCTCATCTTAAGGCGGCGTGGGATGAGCCAACCCACATTCCTTGCCTTGTGGCACTCCCATCACGCCACGTGTCCATCATGACGAGCCCCCTCATCATGTCTCGCTTCACACCCAAATCGGGAAAAAAAATGAACAATGTTTTTTAAAAATGAACAAAGACTAATTCACTTTATCCAAGAAACTACTTTATATTGGAATCAATTGTGATTATGTTGGCATAATTTCTCTCTTTCAAATAGAAAATCAATAATTTCAGCTAATATATAATTAGGGAAATCATACAAATAAATAGTGTGATAAACATTAAAACTTTTACCTTATAATACATTTCATATTATAAATATTAAAAATATAATCATAAAAATTAACCAAATTATAAATTTATTTTAAATTATTATTATTATTATTATTAATTATAAAAATAATTATATATATATATATATATATAAACGACGTAGTCTAACTTATAGACAAAATAGACTTTTTCATCGAATTCGTTGAACAAGAATATGATTTTTTGTTGTTTAAGATACATTTTTGAATGCATAAATGGATTTAGCACCTTGAAAAACCCTAGGGCACTCGAATTCTATAGATTAAACAAATTGAACTCAAGTTTTTAAAAATATATACCTGATTTTGTTTCAGATTAACCAGAAAAAATGTGGTGAAAAAAGTCTTTTCGTCTATAAGTTATACTACTCCTTTAAAAATAAGCATAGTAAAATAACAATGAGAAATAAGGATAACTTTGAGAGGGGGGATTTGAGGGAACAGAGGTTTGGGGGGTTGAACCCTAGCTACCTCAGCCCTTTGTTTCATGCCTCCCTTCATCAGTGTGACTGGATTTTCCTATTCTATTGAGCAACTAGAATTGTTTTTGTGTAGGGAGGTGTGCGTGGTTCATTGCGGCCTCTTTTCCTTCTTTGTTGCAGTATTATTCGTTATGGTTGTTTTTGTTAGAGTTCCAGTCTGTGTTGGTCGGGGTCTCACTTTGTTGTGCCACCGCTACTTGTGCCCTTGTCATTCTATGTTCGTGTTTTCTTGTAGGGGTTTTCCATGGTCTTGCTATAGATCTTTGTTGCTCTGTTTTTTTTATTTTTCATTGCCTGGTTTTGAGCATTTTTCTTTTTGAGCAGGTTGTTCTCCATTAATGAATTAAAATTAAAAACAAAAAACTAATTTATTTGTTTTTAAATGCGAGTGAGCAATGTCTTTTAAAAACAAACAAAGACTAATTCACTTAATCTAAGAAACTACTTCAGTCTTGGAATAAAATGTGATTACCTTGGCATAATTTCTCTCTTTCAAATACACGATCGACAGTTTTAAATAATATATAATTAGAGAAATCATATAATTAAACAGTGCAATTGAAATTAAGAAATTTTCCATATAATACATCTCATATTATCAATATTAAAAATAATCATAAAAATTAACTTCATTTTAAATTATTATTATTAGTATTATTATTATTAATTATAAAAAGTATATATATAAACAAGCATAGTAAAATAACAATAAGAAATGAGGATAATTGTGAGCAGGGGGACTTGAGGGAGCGGAGGATTAGGGAGTTGAACTCTAACCACCTCAGCCCTTTGTCTCATGCCTCCCTTCATCAGTGTGACCAGGGTTTTATTGTTCTATTAGGCAACTAGAGTCCTTTTTGTGTGGGGATCTTGGTGGTGCGTGTGGTTTGTTGCAGCCTCTATGTCTGCTACATTGTCGTCCTTTTCGTTATGGTTATTGTTGTTTGAGTTTTGGTCTGTGTGACTTGGGGTTTTTCTTTGTTGTGCCACCACTTCTTGTTCCCTTGTTGTTCTATGTTCGTGTTTTCTTACCAGGGTTTGTCGTGGTCTTGCTGCAGGGGTCTGCTATACTATTTTTGTTTATGTTTTGTTGCCCGGTTTTGAGTTAGGGATTTCTGGTCATGTTGTGGCTGGTTAATGATTTAAAATTTAAAAAAAAAAAAAAAATCAAATGAGAGTGAAAAATGTCTTAAAAATGAATAAATACTAATTCACTTTATCCAAGAAATTACTTGAGACTTGAAGTAAATTGCAATTACCTTGGCATAGTTTCTCTCTATTTGTTGATAGTTTCAAATAATATATAATTAGGGAAATTGTATAATTAAATAGTGTGATTAGACATTAATACATTTACCTTATAATACATCTCACATTATCAATATTAAAAATAATCATTAAAAATAACTAAATTATAAATTTATTTTAAATTATTATTATTACGAATTATAAAAAGAATATATATATATATATATAAGTATATTTTTGAGAGGAGAGTGTTGAGGGAGAGGAGGGTTGGGGGTTGAAACCCTGCCCCGCCTCAGTCCCCTCTTTTGTGCCTCCCTTCATCAGTGTGGTCGGGGTTTTCTTGTTCTGCTGAGAAACTAGAGTAATTTTTTGTGCAGAGATCTCGATGGCATGCACAGTTTGTTGCGGCTTATCTGCTTGCTTCATTGTGATCCTTTTTGTCAAGGTTGTTGTTGTTGGATTTCTAGTTTGTGCTGCTCAGCATATCACTTTGTTGTACCACATTTGCTTGTACCCTTATCATTCTATGTCCATGTTTTCTTGTAGGTGTTTGTCGTGGTCTTGCTACAGGGCTTGGCTGCCCCTTTTTTTGGCTGCTCGGTTTTAAGTGTTTTGTTAGGGAAAAATGGGCAGGTTTTTTAATGATTTCTTTGTTTTGTCTTTGTGGGACAATTTCTTTTCCCCTTTAATCTTAGGAGTTTTGGATTTGTCTTTTCTTATACATGGTTCTCCTTTTTGTGCCCTAGCTTTGGTATTTTCGTTTGGTCCCTAAGGTTTTTTTAATGACAGTCTGAAATGTTTTCTATAATGGTCTTCAAGCTGGCCCTTTTGAGGTTCCCTTTCTGGAGGTTTTTAGCTAATTTGTTGAGTTTGTATTTGAATTGCAAAATGTAATTTCATTCTTATTTGATGAATAAAATTATGCATTTTTTTCTACGCAAAAACAATAAGAAATAAGAATTTATTGACGCATGTATATATGGCATTCTTTTTAGTTAAATTGAAAAGAAACTACCTTTAAGATAAATATCAAACTCTCTATTCTGATTAGTACTAAAAAGATTCATAGAGACTAAAAACTTAACATCATCTTAATAATTATTGACAATTAAACTATTCTAGAAACCCTCTTCCAAAATAAACCTCCCATACATACCTATCAATTTGATTAAAAAATAATTATAACTTTACTTTTATTAAAAATAATTAATGCATCATTATTGCAATTTTTTTTAAAATAAGTATAAAACAATTTTATCATAAACAACTAATTAAATTTTCTATAAAAAAAAATCCAATACATCCCATTTAAACATCAGCCCAATAATTTCTGAAAGCAATGATATCTACATACAAATTCACAATGTCCATTACATTGTTTCACACATTTTATAAAAATTTGCAAGTAAAATCGTAAACTAAAACATATCTTAATCCTCTTTTAAAAATTTAATTTTCGAAAGAAAATATAACATTAAACTATATCATTAGAGATAACATGGCATATGTTCTCTGAAAATCTGGAGTAACTTTCAAAGAAGGTGTAAAATTACTCGTATACATGTGTGCTTGTGGCAAAAATCTACCACATTAGAGAATATTTTAGGCCTAAAATGGGCCTCCTAAAGAATATTATAAAATAATAGTAAAAATAATAAAATAAGGTTAGATTACCTCATCAAGTTTTGGAGGGAAAAAAATAAAAAAGGTATTTTTTTCAACTTATCTCTCTACCATTTTACTCAAATTTTGAGTGGGAGCACCCTTGGGATGCATAATTTATTTTTTCATCCAAGGAGTACCCTTCTTGCATACTTTCGATGGACCCTACTGCATGAAAAATGTGAAATACATGAAAAAAGCGTGATTGCAATCATGTTTTTTCATGTATTTCACATTTTTCATATAGTAGGGTCCATCAAAAACACGCAACATGGGTACTTCTTAATGCAAAATTAAATTATGCATCCAACAAGTGTGTTCGCTCAAAATTTGAGTAAAATCATGGGGAGATAAGTTGTAAATATGAGTTGAAAAAATAGCTTTATTTTTTATTTATTTTTATCTTTTTACCTTTTTACTTCAAAAATGGTGAATCATCCCCCATGGTTGACATCATCATATTGAATCCTATTGGTACTTATAAAGATGATTTTTCTTTTGAGGCCCATTTTTTACCTCAAAATTTCTCTAATGAATTGCGGCAGGCAATGAAAGTACCATTATTTTATGGTAAACAAGTGGCCTTATAATACATGTAGTTACTTCATCAACGACAGTGGCGGATACGATTTTGTGTTCCATGAAATCCATGAGTCGTTGGTGGAAGGCTGGTATCTATCGCATGCAATCTTCCTTGAAAGAGGAAGACGATATTATATATATATGGAGACAGATTAGCGGGTGATTTGTAAGTTATAACATGGGAGAGATATTGGTGGGTGATTTATAAGTTACAACGTGATTTCACACGGTATTATATATATAGGGAGGGAGTTTGGTGGGCGATTTTTCAAGTTACAACACAAGAGAGAGATTGGTGGGTGATTTATAAGTTACAACATGATTTCACATATACTTCTTAATTTGTATCCCTCACTTCACCATTCACATATACTTCTTAATTTGTATCCCTCACTTCACCATTCACATATATATTATAATTTTTTTTTAATTATTATTATTAGCATTATTCTAAGCTCTTAATTATGAAGATTCATCCCCATTTTATCAAGGAGATTCCTAACCTATAAATAAGCTTCGTTACATTAACATGGGAAAATACCATGGTATATCAATACCACATGCCCAAAAAATTATCACATTTATATGACACTTGTTCATATGAGATTTCTTTTAATTAATTAATTCAATTAACAGGACAAAAAGGGCATAACCACTTTTAAGATAAATCTCAACCCTTGATTTCTGAATCCTACTAAAATTATTCTACAATATTCCATGGGGCTTAAATCTATACCATCTTCCTAATAATTATTGATAATTAATTTAAAATTTAGGAAGCCCTATTTCAATATGGACATGTCTATCGACATAATAAATAACATATTTTTTTATAAAATTTGCTTATAGCTATATAAATTTTAAATTTTTCTAACAATAATATGTTATTTTTCATGTAAAATATAATAACATATGTTTTTGTTAGTGTAAAGGTGAGCACTTTAAAGATTGATTTTCCTTTTAAAAAAATTATAAAATTGTAAAGAACACATTCTTCAGTGAATATATATATATATATATATATATATATATATATATATATATATATATATATATATATATATATATATATATATATATATATATATATATATATATATATATATATACTTTAAAAAAATCATAACATTATCAAACAAATTTATTTCTTTTTTTAATCTCATTTCTTTTAGGGAAGTGTGTAACTTATTTATAAAAAACTCATAAAAATTTACAACAAAAATAAAATATATATGCATTTTAAGATTCTCATATATATATATCAAGAGAAAATCGATTTAAAATGCTATTTTTTTAGAATATGCAGAGTTGACTATATATGTTTATAGTTTTAACAACTACATATTTATGTAGTCTATACAAAAATGGCATAAAAAATAGAGTTATCGAGAAATATTTAATAAAATTAAGGTTTTAATTTATATTCACCCAAACCACTTGGTTTTTCACTTAGAACCTAAATCACCAAATTAGTGGCCACATAAGCTAAGGTTGTCACTCTTACCCAAAACAAAAATATTGAAATGGAACAAACATGTGTGTGTTCTTGGTTGTGTGCACATTCTAGAGCACGTGCACATTTTAGGAACATTCATGCATTTTTATCACTAACCATTCATAAGGTGGGTTTGACAAGTATGTTTCAAAAAAAAAGTGTATGTATTTAAGGCCATCAATAACATTTTGACCCACCACAAAGAACCTTTCAAAGGTATCCTTGTTCTCCTTATGGGTATAATAAACATGGGTATGTATCTCAAGGCCTTTGACATGATCAGGGGCATAAACATGAAATTTAGTCCCTAAAAGAAGCTTCTAGCCATCAAGGGCCAAGAAGGATTTCGTAAACAACCACACATTTCCTCTTGAGAGTATCACTAGCATATCTAGGTGATTTTGAGCCTAACATATAAGTCTTAGAGCCCTAGAAACAATATACCTCTTCTCATCTCCTCCCACTTTATCCCTCTCTACTCACCCCCTCATTCCCACCTCTCCTGGTCTCACTTATCTCCCACTCTTGTTTCACTTATCTCCCACTCTTGTCTCACATATCTCTTAGTGTCATTTATCTCCCTACCCTACCCATTCACGCTTTGCATCTTCTTGCCTTCTCCTTCTTTGCCTCTTGTGGAACAATCCCTCATTCCTACCTCTCCTTGTCTTAATTATATCCGCCTCTTCTCACCTATCCCCACTTTTCCACCTATACCCATCCAAATTACTTCTTCATTCACCTCTTATCCCAGTTATTTAAACACCTCCACTCATTCATTTCCACATATCCTATCTCACATACCCCTTGCCTCCATCCTTATATCCTTCATGTCTAGTAGACCCCCCACCCTACCCATATACCATTAATTAGTTCTCACCTCCTCCCCATTTTGCCCTCTCTTCCCACCCCCTCATACCCAACTTTCCTAGTCTCACCTATCTCCCTCTCATCTCCCATCTCACCCTCTACCTCTCATGTTCATCCACATTATCTCTCTTATCACCACCTATCCCAACCCTCCCATCGATTTTCCCTCTTTTCCTCCATGCCCACCACTTCCCCTAATCTATCAATCAACTTTTTGTCTCTTCTCACTCATTTATCCCCCCTTCCCTTCTCACCCTCTTTTGTCTCCTCCCCAATTATAAATGACCTAATGAGGACCTTTGTTACACGTTATTTTGTCACCATGACATTTGACTGTCCATATAGGTCTATCACTACCTATATTATTCTCCCTTAGAAGTCGAAAACCCATAATGTTCCTAAACCAAGTCTTGGAATTGGAGAAAAGCTCTATAAAACCCTTAAAAGTCTACCTCTGCACTTTTTCTAGCCTTTTCCTGTGGGTCCACAGATGCTTGGTCTATAAACTGTGGAAATTCCCGCATGTTCTGCTACTAAAACCTGTCGACCCCCGTAAAAGGTCAAATAAAATAAAAATTAAATTCTAGAAGCATAGCTGGTCGAATATTCTCCCAACTGGAAGCTTCTAGAGGCGCGATCAGTTCGAGCTTTATCCCTCCACTCATGGAAGCTTATCCCCTGGTCCATGGAGCTCAAATCCCTTTATGAGAGGAATCCATCCCCCTCTTCATGGAACTAAAACTACCTTTATTTCCCCTATAAATTGAGCTCAAGTTTTAGTCCTAAGGGTAGATTGTAGATGTTAAGATTGTAAATGTAATTGATGAAGAGAATTATCAAGATTACATACTTTCCACACTAGTAAGCTGTTGTTGGCATGAGAATGATCAAAACCTTATGTCCATAAATTCATGCTGGTATTTGGAGAGGAAGACTTGTCAAACCGAAGGAGAAACGATTGTTCAAGACCCTAGGAGAAATCTGTACGACATCAAGGCATTAGGTTGGAAGATTACTCTTTTTATTCAAAGATAATACATATGGATCTCTTTTTCTCATTGACTTGTTCTTATGCTCATTGAATAACATCAATACTTAGACTCCTTGATCACTAAGTTGGGTTAAATTTTCTTGATTATTATATGTTGCAGATGCTTTGATTCTTTTGTCTTGTCTTTGATTGTAGGTTATGCTTACTGGAGAAGCCTCTTTGGAGCAACTGGATAAAATATTGCATCGAATGTTGGATTACAAGGTAGGGGCATGTCCTCTCTACTTTCTTATAATAATTCTAAAATGTATTTAATCTAGAGAAAAAGGTTTCCAAACGGATGTTTGTTTCTAGTTATTCGTTGAATACTAGGGAGATCGCTCTTGTCCACAAGAGGGATTAATCCACATAACAACCTTATTTACACATAACTAGATATATAGGTCCCAATAGATTTGTTAAATGAAAAGCATGGGTTTCATGGGCTTGGACATATTTAAGAGAACAAACATGAATATTAACATACATGTACCTCTCTTCTGCCCCCTAACCCTCTACCTCCCATGCCCATCCATGTTCCCTCTCTCATCTCCCAAGCCTTCAATGGTGTTTTCCTCATTTCCTTCATTCCCATGTCTCCCCCTACCCTACCCATCATCTTTTTTCCTCTCCTCACCACAAGGGGGGATATAAGGAATCCCTTGCCCTAGCATTGAAGTTGAAAGGAGAGATTGTTTGGTTTCAATGCCAATATTTCTTTTCTAGAACAAAAATGTCACTAGGGAATGGAACATCACATAGAAGGGAACAATTATGATCAAAACCACCCTTGGATGTAATCATAAAAGGAGGGAAGAAAAATTCCATCGTATAATTTCATACCCTACATAAGGATGTTTCTTATAGCATTGAAAATATAGTGGTCTCTTTCAAAGAAGTTGGTGTCATATGCTTTAATAACACTCTCTTGATATTTTAATGATTCATAGTTGCATCATAATTACACGAAAAAAATTGAAGGTTCTCTTAAAGTGATGAAAAATAATGATGTCTTGACATTATTTGCATTAAATGGTTCAAATCCTTGGTATATTCACATGTGTCTACTCCATGTGGTGAAAAATCGGTCCCTCTCAGAATTCCTTTGTTAGAGACCAATAATGTAATAAACTCACATTTCAGTTTGCTAGTCTCACTTCCAATAGCCAAATGAGCTATCTCATATCACATTTTTATACCCATTCACAGTCGATGCTTACTTAATACTTAATAACTTGGTGTTACAATGCCTACTAACTCACTACATCAACCAATAGATAAATGTCATGATTATGCTTCTTACATGTCCTTTATCACACACATACACTCACACACACTATTACGTGACTTGCATGCAAACAGCATCTCTAGGATATTTAAATTTGTCCATAAATGTTGAGCATTTTCATTAGTATCATGTTAATAATTTATATTTTCCTTAACACATACTCCATTACTACAATAGGACAACGCATTTATGTTATAACTTTTCTTCCACTCTAATTTTAGCAATAAATTCTTAACTAGGAGTTGCTTTGAAACATTTCCATTTTCAAAACATGTAACAACACTTACTAGACAATATAAAGAATAATTCATTTCTTTTTTACACAAATATTGTTGGTGGAAAGCTTTCTCAAATTTAGAAAGGTGTATTTAACTTCAATCTTCCCCCGATAACTTCAATTGATTATACACCAAATGCATTACAAATTCTTTTGTATGCAATCAAGTCTTTGTCTTAATTAGTTACAGTTCACCTTATTTGCAAGAGTTTAAAACACATGATGCTCTATTAAAGGCATTGAGACCATATATTAAGGCCCCAATAACCATTCATTATTAGTTTAATTTGTATATCATTAGATTGGCTAGAAAATTTCATTATACTTGTATCCTATATATATACACCAAGGAGACCTAGTCTCAGGATCATCTCATCGTGTATTGTGTTTTGTATATTGATTCAGTGTAAATAGATATTTCCCCCTAGAGGTGGATTGTATTCAATGACTTATTATCATTTTCAAGGTGAATTGTTCATAACATTTGATATCAGAGCTATGATCCTATGTTTTTTCTCCTTCAATCAATGTTTCATGGCATTCTCTCCATAGCTTTTTTTCTAGGAAGATTCTAGCAACATAATTTTGAAGAGATTGAGTAAGAATAGCGAAGTACATGTAGTCAAGATTTTAGGTTTTGATCACTATAGTTTTATAGATATATTATTTGGAAGTTATGGTTCATGACTAATCCTAAAATTGTATCAAATAAGTTATCTTTTTATTTTTACTATAAATTTTCTTTTGGAACATTTCGTACATAAAATTTTGAAGGAGATCAAGTTAAAATATTCAAGTACACGTGGTAGAAATCTAATGATTTGATTTTCTGTGATTTCAAAGATCTAGTCTATGGAAGATAAGGTTTGTGACTAATCCTGAAATCAATTCTCAAAAAGCCATTTTGGAATTTTTGCTATAAAAAAATTCCAGTGAAGTTTTAAACTCTGAATTTTTTTTAACCTTGAGGATACCTAGGATACTTATTGACCACTTCCATCATCACCAATATTAGGTAGATCAGAAAATTTAATATTTCTCCTCTACCTGAAATAGGAACTCAAGTACTTTTACACCTGGGTGTGGTTTGTCTCTCCAAAGGCAAGACAAACAAATACATTCTTATAAGTTTTTTTCCACAATGAGTTAGCACACTTACACAATTATACTCTATAGTTCAAGCGAAGAAAAATCACCACAGATGATAATATCAATCACAAAAATGTTTCCCCCCTCCATGACCCTAATTGTTTTGCTCTATCACCCTATAATAACTACAAGAATCAAAGTGTGGAATTTAAAAAAAAAGTTACTAAAATAAATTCCATTCACAATACGTGAAAAAATCATCAAGTAATGATCTCATTATGAATAACAAGGAATGGTAAAGAATAACTAGCAAGTGGAGCACCCAATTGTACAATATGCTCTATGACAACATCTACTATCACATGAACTGTTGTATCCACATTAGATGATAGATGGGGGGATGCATGAGAGAAAAGTGGTGTAACCACAATGGATGAAATGGTTTGGGCTACAACATGGAAAGTAGTGGTTGAAATATGGGTTTAGCCACTATGGATGCATGGAATGGAAAAGGTGGTGGGGGAGGGAAATGATAAATCCATAAAGGTTGTATGAAGGATGGAGATACTCAGGGGTGGAAAGTGATATCCCAAGATTTGGGGCAAGGTTTCCAAGAATCAGAGTTGCCTTGTAGCCTAGGAAAAATAATGGGTAGAATGTGGTTAGTGGTGGATGGTATGATGGTGGTATGTGCGACCAAGTAATCAATGAACTAACCTACATACACATGAATGAAAATGTGAAAGTAAAAAAAAAAATAAGATAACAAATTTCACATTTGAACAATATTTCACTTGACACGTGATACCTAGAAAGGGGGTGATTTGTCTATCCTATGTGGTCATGATTCATTGTTGTATGAACCTGCAATCTATAGAAACTGAAAACAACATTATATTTGATTTCAGATAAATATCCTATCAAAACACAATCACTATCTTACACGTGTAGAAAAATAGTAAAATATCCATGACATTTCTAGAGAATAAGAAAAGCACTACGGTGAATTTATCAAAGGTCATGTTGAACACACCAATACACAATATTTTATATAAAAGCTTGATTTTTGTGGTAGTTCCAAACAAGAAACATGTGGAAGTGTTGGTGTGCCACATTGAATATTTCCTCACATCCAAAAAAATAGAAAAATTTAAAGTGATTAGGCAAGAATGCATAGTATTTCTTGCTCCACCATACTTAAGTGTGCAATACACAAAATGAGAAGGCTACTAATATTATTATATTAGTCACAAAAACTGACACTTATGCATTTGTTGGTATAGAGCACTATTATCCAAGCATGGAAATTATAAACATCATATACTTAGATCTATAAAAGTACACAACAAACTATATATACATAATAAATTAAGAACATAGAGATGTTCACAATAAATTAAGAACATAGAGATGATCACAATCAATTAAGAAAATAGAGATGGTCAAGATACTAACCTCCTCCATGAAATTCCCATGTCTAATGGCCTCCATTGGTAAAAAACATGTCTTGCCATAGCTTGAGCATCTATGAGGTCACATGAGCTAGGATGGGGATGCCTTGTCTATCCATGTCCCTTATCCTAACTAGACTCTACTATAGGGCCTAACGTCGATCCCCTCCTCCAACATCATATGTAATTCATTCTTGGAAGGGTAATGTTATGAAAGTGTTGAGCTACACCAGGATATGGGTCAAGGTGGATAAATATTTATGCATTTGGGTAATGCTTTTAGCAATGGGTGGATGCTAGGTATGGGGTTTAGTCATTCACCTAAGAGGATGAAGACATAGAAATGGGTCATTCCTAACATTTTATCTGTTAGGTCCCTATATTACTAGTATAGTCCCTTATTTTTGTTATTGTAACCCCCTTATTGTTATTATTGTACCCCTGTAACCCCCATATTGTTATTATTGTGCCCTTAAATTATTATTGTTAGGTCAGCTAGGATTACATTGTGGCCCCACTAGGATTACATTGTGGCTCCATGGACTCCTATATATAGAAACGAGGTTCTGTAATTTGTATCATCCAAGAATTGTTCATTCATGTAATGTATTGGAGGTTGCCCCCTCGAAGTGGCTTATTTCTAAGGTGTTGATATATATTTTCTTCTATTTTTGGATTTGGTTTCACAACATTTGGTATCAGAGCTTTGGATGCCAGGGTTTCGCTGCTCCAAATAAGTCATCATGGCATTTGCGCTATAACTTTTTTTCTACGAAGGTTCAGAATCTGAAATTTTTAGAGCGTGAAGCTGAACATCTGAGGAACATCGTCTCCAAATTTCAAATCTTGGTTCGCAATATTTTCGGATATATGGTCTGTGTAATTTAGTACTTTTTCAGACTCTCGAATTTCATCTCAAAGAGGTGATCGTGGGAAAATCTTCATAACTCTCTCTCTGAGCATCGGATTGGAATTCTATAAAAATTGGACACAATCACATGGAATTTAGTTTCCTATCTATCAATTTCAAAGTCAAAGGAGGAATCAATGACACGTGGAAAGTCATACAAGTTTTCTCTACTGAACCAGTCCATAATTAGGTCATCGTAGGAGATTGGGCACAACTTTGTCTTAAAGAATCCAAATCAGGTCAGAATTGTGGCATTCGAAAGAGGATTCAGAGGGCTACCTTAGTACCAATATTCAGATATTGAAGATCTGAAATCTTAGAGATAATTCAGTTTCAATATCGCGCTCCTCAAAAGAAAGAAAAAGGTGTGTATTTTTTTTCGAATTACATAAGTCTCATTTGAAAAAAATTAGTTGGAATTTATTCCAAGGGCATATTGAAGAATAGATATCAGTATTGGGTTCAAAAATGGCCCCTTAAAATAATTCAACACCCATTAAGCCTTCAGAAGGCTCTACTATGACTCATGAATACGAAGAAACACAACATGAGATCTCAAAATTACAAGAGCAAGTGCACCAAACTTCGCTATCGCAAAGGGCAACAAAAATGAAATGGAAGTTTTGAAGAAAGGCATGGAAACTAAGATGGATGGTTTGAAGAAAGGTGTGGAAGCTAAGATGACTGGTTTGGAAGCTAATATGGAAGGCATGGAAGTGGGCATGGAAGCTAATATGGATGGCATGGAATCTAAGATCGATGAAAAAAGGGAAAACATAAAAGTAGACATAGAAGGTTTAGCAAAGTTGATACAAGAAATGTTTCCTAATGGCGAAAATATAGTAGAGGAAACTCATGATGAGAACAAAATAAATTTTAATCATGATTTCATAAACTCTAATGTTGGACAGAAGAACCACCACATTCCAAATATGGATATGAGGAAGCTTGATGGCAAGGATCCCGTAACATGGATACTACAGATGGAGCAATATTTTGATCTCAATAATGTGAAAAACACACAAAAGGTACACATTGCAACTTTACATTTAGAACAAAATATATTTGTATGGTATCGATGGCTTTTCTACCGTAAAAAAATTGTCACTTGGTCAATTTTTATGGAGGAAATGATAGCGCATTATGAGGATACAAAGAGAAACACCTTCTTTAGCCAATTGATAAATCTCAAACAAAAGGGTTTAGTGGGGGAGCACATTGAGGACTTCCAAAAATTGAATATAATGGTAACTGATATTCCAGAGGAACACATGATTGATCTCTTCATAGGTACTTTAAAGGATAACATCCAACATGAAGTTCACATTTTGGAACCTGATTCATTGGAGAAGGCATTCAGGTTGGCAAGAAAAATTGAATGTAAAATTATGGCGACAAGGAAGCCTACCACTCACTTATATAAAGAAGGAAGTGTTGCTATGCCTAGATTTCCACAACCTACAAGGTTGACACCACAACAATTGGAAGAAAAAAGAGCAAAAGGGCTTTGCTACGGTTGTGATAGAAAATACACTAAAGGTCATAAGTGTGCTGAGAAGAAATTATTTTACATAGATTGTGAAGAGGAAGAAGAAAATGAACAAGAAGAGGATATACACCAGGAACCAGACCTAGAAGAGGAAGAAATGAATCCGACCATATCGTGTAATGCACTGGCAGGAATTACCACTCCTCAAACTCTCAAGATAGAAGGACATATCAAGAAGAAAAAGGTAATAGTGTTGATTGATTCAGGTAGCACCCATAATTTTATTCATTGTAAGGTAGCCAAGGAATTAAATTGTTTCCTATACCCAGCACCAGAATGTCAAATGATGGTTGCAAATGGAGGAACTATAAATTGCTCTGGAAAATGCCATAATATCAAGCTAACCATGGGGGAATATGTATTGACTATTCCAATGCTTTCCATTCCTATGGGAGGTGCTGATGTTGTACTAGGAGTACAATGGTTACAATCTTTGGGGACGGTAGCTTTTAATTTTCAAGAACTTTTCTTGAAATTTTTTTGAGAAGGAAAGGAAGTCGAATTACGGGGTATTGCGGGGAAGCCAGGAAGGATAATAAGCTCTAATGTCATGACAAAGCTTCTAAAGAAAGAACAACGAGGCGTAAGTGCACAATTATGCTCACTAGAAGTTCCAACATCAAAATCATCTATTTCTGCAGATCTCCAACAAGTCTTGGACAATCATTCCAAGGTGTTTGAAACTCCCAAAGGACTCCCACCTATTCGTGATGATGATCATGCTATTCATTTGATTCCAGGAAGTGTTCCTCCAAACATCAGGCCTTATAGATATCCTTACTTCCAAAAGAGCGAAATTGAACGTATGATTGCAGAAATGTTAGAGGCGGGTATAATTCAACCTAGTCAAAGTTCTTTCTCTGCTCCGGTAGTATTGGTACACAAGAAGGATGGATCATGGCGAATGTGTCCAGATTATAGGGAGCTCAATAAGCTCACCATTAAAGACAAATTTCCCATTCCTGTGATTGATGAATTATTGGATGAATTACATGGAGCAATTTACTTTACCAAGTTGGATCTTCGTTCAGGATATCATCAAATTAGAATGAAGACTGAAGATATTCCAAAAACAGCATTTCGAACTCATGAGGGTCATTATGAATTCTTGGTCATGCCTTTTGGCCTTACCAATGCACCTTCTACATTTCAAGGGTTGATGAATTCCATTTTCAAACCCTTCCTTAGAAAATTTGTGCTAGTATTTTTTGATGATATACTAATCTACAGTAGGTCTTGGAAGGATTATGTTCAACATGTTGACAGGGTGCTCAAACTATTGTGGGAGAAACAATTATATGCAAAAACATCCAAATTTTTCTTTGGAGTACAAGAGGTGGAATATCTGGGTCATATTGTATCTCACGAGGGTGTTAAGGTAGACCCTAACAAAATTAAAGACATTAAGGAATGGAAAGTCCCCACAACCATAAAGCAGTTGCGAGGATTTCTCGAGTTAACAAGGTATTATCGAAATTTTGTTAAGAATTATGGGAGAATAGCAGCACCTCTAACAACATTATTGAAGAAAGATGCATTTTCATGGACTCCTGAAGCAACTAAGGCCTTTGAACATCTTAAAGAGGCAATGTGCCTAGCACCGGTCTTAGCTACGCCAGACTTCACAAAAACCTTTATTGTGGAATGTGATGCCTCAGGAAATGGAATTGGTGTTGTTTTAATGCAAGAAAGAAGACCCATTTATTTTGAAAGTCGTGCAATCAAAGGAAAGTATTTACAGAAAGCTATTTATGAGAAGGAAATGTTAGCAATACTACATGCACTAAAGAAATGAAGACCTTACCTAATGGGAAGAAACTTCAAGGTAAAAGTTGATCATGATAGTCTTAAACACTTTTTGGAACAAAGACTATCTTCATAAGAGTAGTAAAAATGGGTCGCAAAGATGTTAGGTTATGACTTTGAAATAATCTACAAAAAAGGGAAGCTAAATGTTGTTGCAGATGCACTCTCAAGAAAAAATGAAGAGGTGGAACCATTGCTTTGTGCCATTTCTATTATCCAACCACATTGGATAACCGAAGCAAGGGATGAATGGAAGAGGGATGAAGAAGGGTGGACACTCATTCAAAAGTTGCAGCAAGATCCTAGTACATCTGATACATTTATTTGGAAAAAATATTCCTTATGGTACAAAGATCGCTTATATCTTTGTAAGCATTCCCGACTAAAACAAAAGATTCTTTTGGAATTGCACACTTCTCCTTTATGAGGACACTTAGGATTTTTAAAAACTTACCACAGGGTGAAGAAAGAATTTTTTTGGGATGGCCTTAAATCTGATATTCAAAAGTTTGTGGCGGAATGTTTGGTTTCCCAGCAGAATAAAGTGGAGACAATTAAGACCCCGGGACTTCTACAACCTTTATCCATTCCAAGTCAGCGTTGGGAGGAGATTTCAATGGATTTTATCACAGGTTTACCTAAGTCTGAAGGAAAGAATGTCATCATGGTGGTAGTTGATAGACTTACCAAGTATGCACACTTTTGTGCATTATCTCATCCATATAAAGCAAGTACAGTTGCTACTACATTTATGGACAGAATTCAAAACCTACATGGAAGCCCAAGGGTTATTGTGAGCGACAGAGATTCCATTTTTACTGGAAATTTTTGGACGGAGTTATTTTCTTGTTTGGGTACTCAATTAGCTCATAGCTCATCTTATCATCCTCAATCTGATGGTCAAACTGAGATAGTGAATAAATTTTTGGAAGGATATCTTCATTGTTTTGTATTTGATAAACAAACACAATGGGTCAAGTGGTTATCTCTCGCTGAATGGTGGTATTGTTAGAATTTACTGCAGAAATAATAAATAATTTACTGAGAGAAATAAACATAAAAGGCCAGCAACAAATCATTAACATAAACACATATGTTTATCCGGGAAAGCCCCAAATTCAAGGAAAAACCTAACCAATGAAATTTCATTAAGCATTGGCTAAAACCCTGGCCAATCCGGCCAAGTGAGCCTTCACCGCTCACCTCTAGGCCTACATTACAATGAAATCTTCCCAACCTTTTATAGGCTCCATTACATGCAATACCATGGGCTGAAAACCATGGATGCACAATACCATGTGCCCCAAAACCACTAATATTTACCCTAGTCAACATTGACTCTATCCCGAGTCAATTTTACCTAACAATTCCCCCCTTAAACTTGACTTGGGGATTATTGACTAAATCTAGCCAAAACTGCTAAGTGAGACAACCCTGCTCACTCTAGCTCTTCCCCCCTCAAATTTTTACCCAGGTTAATTGTGTTATTGCCTAAATCTACCTCAGGTTGAAGGAAGGCAGAGTCTAGGGTAACATCAAACCACGCTTAATCTGGTAGCTAGCCCTACTAGATCGGGAGAGGGCTCTCTCCTTGTCAATCTCAGCAAAAATAATCAGTGAGGCTTGAGATGACTTTGAAAAATGTTGATTTTAGGCTAGGTATATATGTAAGGAGGTTGAATCTTATTTTTAAGGTTTTTTTTTGGATCAAAGGGAGAGGCAGATTTTGGGTCTGGGGATGAGGCCTAGTTTTTGCAGAGTTCTGAATGGGGCAAGGAAGGCAATTGTTTTGATGCTTTGGGTTGAATGAATGGATAGTTTAGACCGGTGAGGAGCTGAAGAGGGAAAGAGGCTTTCAATAATCCTCTTCAAACAGATGAAAACATGGAAAATTAAACAAAATTCAAGGTAGAGCAAAGCAATCTAATGAATTCCACCTTTATAACTTGTTTGTTTAATTTGAGAAAAAAGGAGAAGGAAAATGATACACATGAAACATCAGTAAACTTACAATCACAGATAGAAACACACCATCAAAAAATAGAGCCACATGGATCCCAAAGAGTGTTGCAAACCCTGGTCTATTCCTTTGCCAAAATGTAGAGATGAAATGTACAATGAAGCTCTAAGCAATCCCAAGTGTCCAACCCTGAAAATGACTGAAGAATTAAAAGATATAGACAAGCCTAACTCATCCCCATGCCTCTAGGGGTCGAGATCACCATTCTAGGAGCTATTTCAACAAGATCTAAACTAAGAACTGGAAAATAGGCAATGAAACAGCTTGCCTCTATAAGATAGGAAACTGATTCATTTAGTTACATTTCACTTTTTGGTGAATGAATCTACTTGGATGAGTAAAAATGTGCCAAAATTACATCAAAGTTATGAAATTACATCAAGTTACATCAAGAGTTTCACATTTGGAGATAAAAAAAGTCAAACTGGCCAAAACTAGGCGAAAATCTGAGCTGCTGAGTGAAAAAGGAGCCAAAATTCCCAATGCGCCGCGCCTGAAATCTCTATGCGTCGCGCCACTTTGAGGCTGATTTTGAGGGCCTTCACGGAGTCCAAATTGAGTGCAGGATATCTCGTTGGAAAGCTCTACCTGTCTAATTTCCAACCCAAGTAGAATTTCTGAATTTGGTTTCCATTTTCCCCTCAAAAAATCAAATCTCCCAACACTGCTTCCTATGTGTCCAAAAAGTGGCAGAAAGGCCATTTTTAAGGTGTTTTTGACCCTTCAAGCAACCCAAAACTTATCAAAATCCTTAGGTAATGGGTAGGCATGCACAAATTTTGATGAAAAATCCAGAAATGCAAATTTTTCCTCAAGAGGCGCTGCCAATTATAAGCGCGCGCCAAGTGGCGCGACGCGTCGGGCAGGAAAATCTGTTTTAAGGCCAAAAATTCAAAATTGACAAAAAGTTTCCCAAATTTCTTGAAATTTTGGCTGAATGTCCACCATCAAGAACTATGCTGGGCCAAAGAAGCTTCGGCCAAAATTTGGATCCTATCATGCCTTTTGCGATGCTTTAGTGCCCTCTTTAGCTTTGCCTTCAGAATTTTGATTCGCGCTTTGCAAACATGATTTCGCGCCCAATAATGGTTCTTCATCTGCCTCAACATATTATTTTCCTTGTTTTCCTTCTCCAACAGCTTCTCAAGATGAATATTGACCATCTCAAGCCAAGTCTCTCTATCAGCCTCAATCTCTCGCTCAATGGATGTCATCTCGGTTTGGCTTCTTTGGGCAGCTTGCCGATTCTCACGGATGTTTTGCAACTCCATGATTGTTTTTTGATCTTCCAACTGTTTGTTTCGTTGCTCCAGGTAATTTATGATCCATTGGGCTCTTTGCAACTTGACGGTCAATGTGTCTATCTCCGCCTTCTGCTCCTGAATAGTCTCTCTCAACTTTGAGCTTGGAGAGCTCAAATCCTCATCAATCAGTATGAAACCTGTGTCTTGGCCTCCTGAAGGCCCCTCATCCTGCATAGGCCTCTTACCTCTATCCTGTACCTATACCTATGTTACTGATGACGGAAACGAGACCCCTTCCACCCTAGGTGGAGATAGTACTCGTCGGGCTGCTGCAAATAATACTCTAGTGCCTCTCTGATAAGTGACATATGTCGGCACAGTAGTCTCTGTCTCCTGACCTCCATGCTGATATGAAGGTTCACCTGCATCATGAACAACCTCCGGAGGAACTTGAGGGGCTGTGAAGAAATCATTGGAAATGAAATCTTCCCATGAAATACCCTGCAAGCCAAGCTGATGCATAACCACTATCTTGATGAGTGCATAGTGATAAATACTGTTGTACTGCTGCTCGGGAGTTTTCCTCTGCATGAGAGTGGTCATTCTCTCAATGTTCCAACACATGAAATAAGGGATGTTCATCATCCTCACCCTGGTGAAATGCATCAATAACCTGATATGGTAGGCATAGAGGTGTGAAAACCGGCCCTCACAACTGAAATATCTGATAATGAGTTTCATTAGAGGCGCATAGGAATCCTTTAGGAATCAGAATGGGAACACTCTGCTGAGTTGTCTCAAAAAGCTAGGCCTGATATATGGTTCATAATGCACTCTATCCACCTACTGCCTTTTGTTCCACTGTTCACCCACATCCGGTATTCTGGTTGCTTGAGAGATAGTTTCCGGTGTCAAAGTGAAAGTTACACCAACAAGGGTGACCTGACCATCATGTAAATGCAATACAAACAAACGAGCCAACTCCTGATGATAATGAATCCTAGCAATCATTTCACAAAATTGATAACAAGAATGTTCTCGAAAACATGCCATGGCAAGTGGACAAGCCTGCAATTCAGCCAATGAGGTGGGTTCTTCTCTCACATGTCTACCACTTTTATGAGGCCTTCTAGGTGCATGTAGCTCAGTGGTGGAATCACTATCTCAGTCATATGATGTATCGGTATCTGTCTCCATGACGTCTAAGGTCTATGCAAGGTGTATGTTGGCTTGCATGAGATGAAAATGAGAATTTGGGTACTTTTGTTTTAGTGCCAAATGTATGGTAGTGTGGGACGGACTGTGGGGAAAAAGGGCAGTGGGGACAATGGACTTTAACCAAGTGGAATTTTCCTTTTGAAAACTTGTGATTTAATAAATTTAGGGACAAGGGACAGCCACTTGATTTTTTGGGGGTAACTTGGGATTTGGGGAAATTTTTCAAATGGGATAGGGATAATGGGAATGAGATGGGTATGAGTGGCTTTAGGGACGTAGGGAGATAGGGGATGAACTGTATTAATGAGATAACAGTGAGGGGGAAGAAAAAACAAGGTGGGGAATTGAGTATTTGGCACAAAATTATCTTTTAAAATACCAAATTCAAAACCCTAAGGGAGCAATTCTCAACAAGATGATAGGGTTTGAGTCTTGGCATTAAAACTCTCATATTCAACATCAAAAATTTGTAAATGGAAATTACAAGGTCACATGAACTTACTTGGACAAAATAGACCGAGTCGATTTGGAGTTTTTTGAAGCAATGGGAAAAATTTGTGTTTTGGCCCAATGCGCTGCGCAACTAACCCAGTGCGTCATGCCCCTCCAATGCACCACGCCGGTTCAAATTTACACACAGTCGACTTGCCTGATGTGTCGCGCACCACTGATGCGTCGCGACACCTGCCCAATGCATCGCGCTTAGCAAATTATACACAATCTGCCCTCCAAACACTTGCTTTGCTCCTCCACGATTTGTCTTGGCTCAATGCTATCTCTTGGCATGCAAATGGAGTGTTGGATCATGAAAATATCTTATATGCCCAAATTTTTAATTTTTTCTTTTTGAAAACCCACTTTGTAATGTTTGAAAACTTTGACACTTTTTCAAAAGAACTCTGTTTTGCTTGTTTTTTACTTTTGGACTGAATGATGAGCTTGTTGCCTGTTTTGCAGGGATGGATGGCATGGAGTTTTGGCAAAGGCGACCAGGGTTGCGAATGGAGCATTATTACAATTGAAGAATTTGAAAATTACATTGCATTTGTTATAAAAGGATAAAATAGACAATTTTTCTTCAAAACAGAGTTTTGAGGAAAAATCATTTTTGAACATATGATAATGAAATTTTTGCAGTGAAAACTTATTTCGAACCTCCCTCATGTGCCTGTTGACATTATTAGTCATTTTGAGACCTGATTAATAAAACCCTAGACCTAATGAGACTAAAAACTCTAAAATGACTCTTTGCAGACTATAAGACCAAAAAATGACTGCGAATGATTTTAATGAACAGACACAGACCAGCAGGTACAAGACATGAGGGATATGAGTGACAAGACCCTTCCGTCAGATGATCCATGCTCCTAATGGAATGCTGCTGACTGAACTGAGTGAGACACCTAAAATGAAATGCAACAAGAGAAATTTGATCTCTGGCGGAGGGATGAAGATACCGACTCTAACAAATTGTTAATTTGACATCCCCCCTATCACCTAGGTCTAACCCAGACTTTACCAGTGATTACCCAGGGGTATGCATGCCATACCAGGTCTTACAACAGTATGCCCATTTACATGTAATAAAATTAACTCCGTTATAATAATTTTTTTTTTGTTTCATTGTTACATTTGACATCAATGTCCATATAAAAAGAACCCATCTACCGATTTACATGGGTCACTAGCCTCTGTAACCGCCAATCCTCTAGGAGTTCTTTTTAGAAACATGGTTCATCAATTAATCAATCCACGTGAAAATATCCTCTCTCAATTTAACAAGCTCTCTTTGATCTATCAAAAACCCTTGATTACAAATTGCTTTGATGCTACTCCATACTCTCCTGAGCGTGTTTCCCAAAGTAGCTGGATTTCTTGATTAGAATATCCTCTTTCCATATTATTTCTTGGTTGTAATTTTAAAAGCATGATAAGCATGATGCTAATCATCTTTCTTGAAGCCATCATTGTACCATGGCTTCACTAGCTCGACCCAATGAGAAGACTATTCTCGTAGAGAGCCCGCCATGTAAATCTGCCCAGTTATATTCATCGCCCTTTCCTTTCGAACCACATCCACAATAGGCTTCTTCAGACCAATTTGCATCAACTAGATTGATGCAGTCTCCATAAGTCTGCGATGCCATAATTCATATATTTCTGATGCACCTCCAGGCCAAGCACGACCTACAAGTCCAACACCAGTCAACAGAAAACCTTTGTATCTAACTTGCCTTGCTTCTTTACAAAGACCATGGGTCTGCCCACAATCAACGTGCTGCTCCAATCACACTCCATCCAGGAGTCCACGCCAACTCAACATTTTTCTCCTATGCATAACCAGAACCTGCACCTTGTTGGCAGAAGCCTTGCTTGATCTGGTTGATGATGGAGCTCGTAGACCTTGTGGTGGCGGCGTGAGTCCTGGTGGTGGTGGGTTCTATCTCGCATTGAACTCCTTTGATGACGTCGGCCCCAACTAATGTCCAACGTCGATCACCAGTGTCATCTTCACGACTCCAACTTCGGTCGACCCCAAAACCACCTCCACTGCCATACCTGTTGCTCTCGGTGTTGTATTCACCGCTCTCAAAGTGGCTGCCACATAGCGAAGCGTAAGACTATATCCCTATAGTCTCACAACCCGGACATGAAACTCCTCCACCATTCATTTTACATCATGATATTTCTGCTCAAATCTCAGAATATTGTGCATTGATCTCTTCGTACATGAGAGAAACTATGATATCTCAATTACACCAGGGTTTATTCCAAAGTTCCTCGGCGTCCAAGCACCGAAATCTACACATCATTCTCATATTAATACACCTACCATCAAGCTTCAACGCCTCAGCAAATGATTGTCTAAGACTAGAGTATTTCTACGCCTACTTGGCTCGAATCCTCGAAATATCCTCTAGGATTCCAGATCTGCATCTAGCAATAGATCCACAATTTATCATGGCATCCACGCCTCTTAGTGATCGCAGGTCCTCCTAAGCCAGACAATGACAACGTCTCACCAAATATTCCCTTTCGCTTGTGGTATCTTCAAAACCATGAACTTTCTCATGCTATCAAGTCCACGCACTGGGCTCTCCACCCAGCATGCACTCGTCTTCCTCAATGATCTAGTTTCATATCTAGATCACCACGAAGTACAAACACAAGTTGAAAACATAACGCTTCCCTTGATGTTTTAGATCGAGCATTTCGTTTTGTTGATCTGCAATCAGATCTCTCCATCCACGAGGCCATAAAACCCTTGGCCACAGAAGCGTCCCTCTAAAGCCAAAATGGCTCTGATACCATTTGTTAGAATTTACTTCAGAAATAATAAAGAATTTACTGAGAGAAATAAACATAAAAGGCCAAAAACAAATCAATAACATAAACACATGTGTTTATCCAGGAAAACCCTAAATCTGGGGCAAAACCCCACCAATGAAATTTCATTAAGCATTGGCCAAAACCCTGGCCAATCCGGCTAAGTGAGCCTTCACCGCTTACCTCCAGGCCTACATTACAATGAAGTCTTCCCAGCCTTTTATATGCTCCATTACATGCAATACCATGGGCTAAAAACCATGGGTGCACAATACCATGTTCCCTAAAACCACTACTATTTACCCTAGTCAACATTGACTCTATCCCGATTCAAGTTTACCTAACATGCATAACACTTCCTTCCATACTGCAGCAAAAATGACCCCATTTATGGCACTTTATGGATATCATCCACCGTCCATCACATCATCTTTAAGGGAAAATTATAGGGTTCAAGCAGTGGAGGATCACATTGAGCATCAACAATAAGTTCTCCAACTCTTAAAGGATAACCTAAATTTGGCACAAAATTGAATGAAACAACAGGAAAATAAACATCGTAGTGAGAGAATTTTTTATGTGGGAGACTAGGTATTTTTATGGCTACAACCATACAAACAAATGTCCCTCAAGCAAGCTAATAAGGATAATAAATTATCGCCAAATTACTATTTTCCTTACAAGTTGTTGCAAAAGATTAGTACTATGGCATACAAATTGGAGCTTCCTGCTTCTTCGTGAGTGCATCCAATTTTCCATGTTTCATGTTTAAAGAAGTTTATAGGTGACAAAATTCCAGTTCAAATAATATTTCCATAACATTATGGGGAAGTAAAAATCATATTCGAACCTAAAGCAATCACGGAAACAAGAACTCGATGGCTATGAAATTGATCAATTTTAGAGTATCTCATCAAGTGGAAGAACTTACCCACTGAAGATTCTACATGGGAGGATGAGAATTTTATACAGAAGCATCCAGAGCTACTCGAGCATTGAGGACAACACTTTTTTGAAGGAGAGGGGCATGTTAGGTCCCTATATTACTAGTATAGTCCCTTATTGTTGTTAGTGTAACCCCCTTATTGTTATTATTGTACCCCTGTAACCCCCATATTGTTATTATTGTGCCCTTAAATTATTATTGTTAGGTCGGCTCGGATTACATTGTGGCCCCATGGACTCCTATATATAGAAAGGAGGTTTTGTAATTTGTATCATCCAAGAATTTTTCATTCATGTAATGTATTGGAGGTTTCCCCCTCGAAGTGGCTTATTTCTAAGGCGTTGATATATCTTTTCTTCTATTTTTGGAGCTGGTTTCACAACATTATCTATCTTGAAAAAACCCACAACACATACTCTAGAATTAAGCAATGTCACAGTAGTTGACATCAAGACCTAAAATAAACTATGCCCACAATTTGTAAGGAAATACAGAGACACCTCCCTATTATTATAGGTATTTTTGTCAAATAACATAAATTTCCTTTTCATTTAATTGTCTAAAAATGGTTGATAGGTGCTCCATTTAATACAAATGCATGCCTTTATGATTAGTGGTTGTAATATAGTTCTTGGGTCAATAAATAATATCATCAATTGTTGTTTCGGAATTTTTAAGTCTCTAAATTGGTATTTATATATCCTTGTCCTAAGATATTCATATATTTTGGCCCTATTATCAAATATGAGTTAGTTAGCCTTGGGAATTTACAATAAAAGATACAATTGCATCTATGGAATGGCTAGTGATAGTTGTGAGGTATCAATGATCTTTGATATTTTGTAAGCCTTATATAAGGGTTCTAAGAGACCTCAACACTACATCAATTTCCATGTTTATTTTTTATGGTTGTGGGTTGGAATTTTGTGTATTCTTGGGTTTGGTTTTTCTCCAGGCTCCATATTAGTTTAGTGTGATGTAGTATAATAAGGGGAAAATAAATTTACATTTATATTCTATCACTAAACAAATTATGAAATAAAAATTAAATAGAATTCAAATTCTATCAAAATACTTACCTAAAATCAATTGAAGACCATGCCAACAGATTTTGGTAGTGATTTGTCAATCTCTCCTCAATTTTTTCTTCCAAATTTTCTTAATATCACTCAAAATGCATTGCGTCTCTTAAACAGATAATAATCTAAACGTGCTTAAGAAAAATGGAATGTCGTCACATATGCATATTTTACAAGAATAAGGAAAAGACAATTCATTAATGTTTGTATACCTGAAAAGAAAATGATGGGATTTTGCAGTACATATAATTGTCTTAATTTGAGAAGGGATTATATGTAAGGAGTTGAAAGAAATATGATTCTACAAATTTATTTCTTAGAATTTGATAGCTATTAATTATAAAAACTTGTCATCAATATTTTCATTTTATGTTGTATACAAATTTCATTTTCAAAGCACTTTAAAAACATTGCAATCAACAATCAAGTGAATGATAGTAGTTGTACAAACATTGAAAATAGAGTGTTCCACATAAGAATCTAAGCTTGAAAATGTAGATAAACATGTCTCCCACATTTCATCTATAAACCAAACAATTTAAAAAATTTAATGATCGAATATCTCCAAGGGTTTACTTCACATTGTCAATTATTCACAACGATGCAAATTTAATGATCGCCGTAATTCATCAAGTGTTTACTCATCATTTTAGTCATCATCCTCAATTTTTCAAGCTACAATTAGACAACACCATACGTGGAAATAAAAATTAGGTTGTCTTTGTCCATGGGGTCTTGGATAGACGGTGTTCGGGTGCTCTGTTAAGGCACTCCTTTATGTGAAATCACTAGTTCAATTCCCCACCCCGATTAGGGTGATATGTATTGGACATGAAGATGAAGATGTAGTCCTACCCAACTTACAAAAAAAAAAAAAAAAATTGTCTTTGGGCATCTCAATATGCTTGTTGAACTAAGAGTTGTTCAAAAGGTGAAACTTGGTTTCTTTCTTGTTCACTACACATATGACCATATTGATCAAATGTTTAGTCATTTCACAATAACATTGAAGAGAAATAATTTTGGGAGTCCACCATCATTAATTGAAACTATTAAAAAAGCATACTTTTCATAGCTTGCTTTTCACACATTGGAAGAAACTATTTGTATGTGAAGATTTATTTAAAGATCAAATAGTGAAGAAAAATGCATTAAACATTTAAGTGGGATTAGCTATCAACATCATTTCGATATCAAAAATATTAATGAAAAAAACTTATTCGGAACAAGAAGTACTCAATTAGTGCAAAATAGTGGCCTTTATCAAGTTTATTACTTCTAAAAATCATCCTAGATCATTAAATCTATGCATTAAAATTATTGTTATTGCAATCAACTACTAATACCCATAACACATAATGGCATGATAGAGATGTAAATTATAGGAATCCTTAGAAGAAATAAAAAGGTCTATTAAAAATATACATTAGTACTTTGATGTTGTTGATTGTATTAGGTAGGAATATTTTTTTTATTTACCAAAGTGATTTAACTTCAACCTTGGAAAATAGAGATATATTTTTGAAGATTTTATTTAATTGACCACAAAGTATGCCAAATGAATAAAAGGAAAGAAACATTGTTTAAGAACATGGATGTCTTGGTGTTATTGAGTCTTCACAAGTAGAGGAAAAAAATTATATCGGATCTAGGTCTAGAAGGTCACATATGCATCCTAAAGTTGTGGAAAATCTTTAAAGGGGCTCGATACAAGATACCAAATAAGGTTGAATGTTTTCACTTTTAGCAACTGAAGATCCACATGGTTATCCATTTTAGATCGCAAAAGTTGTGAAATTCAATTAAAAAACGAAGTTATAGTAGTTGAAATAACACAATAGATACACATTGAATTAACGGTGTGTATAAGCCAAAAATGGTAGTTGAAAAGTTTATCAACAAAAAAAAAATAGTCAAATTATAAATCATCAATGCATTAACTTCTTGAAATTAGAAGATCTTGACCATACTTGTTTATGACATCCATTTTACAAAAAGAGGTACTCCATTCTAGAACTATAGAAATTATTAGCAAATTGTTAGCACAAGAAATAATTACAAGAAGGAAATCTAGTGAACCTAGTTATAGATATGGAGGCTTCTAACTTCTAAAATGTTGAGCATACAAACAGAGATATGGTCTTTGATTGATAATAGAGAAGAATATTGGTTATCTACAATTGCATCCAATCATTCATATGAAAATGATGTAAATTTAATGGTGTGTCAAAATCCATAAGACGGTTTCAATAGATGTATGAAACATTTTATATATATTTATTAATAGGATGTTTATATGATAACCATAGAGTTTGAATTTAGATGTTACATTCCATGAAATGTGAATTATTTCTGTGTGTGTTGGCTTATATATTTTGATTATGAACAATGATATTAAAACAAATTAAGTTATCTTATTTGAATATGGCAATGCAACCTTATTTCTATGAAATAATTTCTGTTTAATTCAATGTGATTTGTATTGAGTTACTTTATTAAAAGTAAATAAACATTTTTTAATTAATTTTTGGTTCTTAAATTAAAAGGTGATATTGTCGTACCATTATACATTTTATAGTGTTTGTCGTGATAAGCTAACCCTAAAAAAACAAATATTTTAAAGGTGATTTTATGGCTTTATCTATAGCAATATTAGTTTTTCATAACATTAATTAAAAATTTGAAAGAGATGCTACTAGTTCTATCGCAAGGGTACAAGTTTTTAAGGTCCTGGTTTCAAAAATATTACAATTTTAAACACAACAAAAAGCAAAAGTGTGGTTTCAAAAATATTACAATTTTAAACACAACAAAAAGCAAAAGTGTTATCAATAGTTCCACTTTTCAATTTCAAGATTGATTTTAAAGTTTTCATTACAACAATACCAATTATCAAGGGCATGGTTTTAAACAAATTGTAATTTTAAATCAACATAAATAAAGCATGTTATTATTAGCAACATTTTTTTTCATTAATTGATTTTAAGGTTTTTATCAGCAACAATATGTGATTTTAAAACCATAGTTAAAATATGTTGTAATATTAATCACAAATAAAGGGGTGCTACCATTAGTACAACATTTTTATTCAAGAGTTGATGTTAGTGTTTTTTATGCAAAAATATAGAATTTGAAAGTTCTCATTCTGAGATCATAATTTTATTTAAGGCAATAACTATGTTATTCATGTTTAATGCACAATAGTAATTAAACACATAGTGTGAAATCTTATTAATTTATTTAGGGTCCATGTTGGTAAATCAAATTGACCATAGGTTGATCAAATATGGATCACTAATCCTATCTAATAACAACAATTGCAACTAGTCACTTGTTTAGAGCACTAAATAAAAACACCCATAATGATCACATAAGTAAACACATGTCATAATAAGGACACCAAATATATAGTGGGAACTAAAATGCTAGGATAAAACCCACTCTACAAAAACCATGTCTATTAGCTTAAATATTACAAGTCAAACACATGATGAATCCCAATATTCGATAAAATGTCAATGTTTGTAATGTCCTATTTCGTGCTCCGTGTAATGTCAACACTAAGACTAAATACTTCATGATTCCAACGACCTCTTAAACCCCTACAATATACCACACCACACATCAATGAGACTAATTTTATTATTGATTATAACAAAGTAAGTGACCAGTAACAAACTATGACCAACCTTCAACCTTAACATGTTCTCGACCATATTGTAAACAAGAAAACCTAATACATAAACCTTAGTATAGATAATAAATGCCCAATAAGACACAATCCAACCATAATCAATAACTACTAAGATGCATGATTGTTACATGTCAACCCATAATAAATTTCCACTATAACAAGTCAATTAATATAATAAATCATAAAATACAAATCAAAGACCTAGGATTGAGTCAAACTTGATCAAACACCTTGCATTCATAATCATATTGAAATATAAATGACTATGTCTATGTTATACCTAAAAGTATTGTTACAGGAAAAGTTACCCTAAGGTCTTGGGTTGAAAAACCTCACAGAGCAGGGGCATGTCATCACAAGAAGGACTCAAATTACCAACTTCTATGCTTTAAACTAGAAAGTGAGGATTGCAGATCTTACCCTTTTATCATTCTTTTGTAGTAGATCTCGTAGGGTTCAAACCTCCTGCAAATCCTCGTGCTCCAGAACCTGCAAATCAGTCAAGAACAAGCACACAACCTATTTGTATATCATATATGTCCTAGATGTTAGAAAATTAACATACATGATCTCATAAATATATCATGAAATAAAATATTAAAGATTATTAAGCATGCATAAGAGACATATAGCACATGAACATCAGGAACAGGATGGTACTTATTTTATTGATAACATGTACAGAAAACAATAGTGAATAAATCACCTGAGATCTGCCACGACCTTGAGAAAAACTGTCCTCTGGATTCGTTCAGCCCTAGCCTCACAAAGCTTCTTCCATAAATGGTCCACAAAGGATGTCACATAGAATGACAATGATCATCACAAGGAAACAAGGGTTTCCTAAAACCTAGGAAGTGCAGGAGGCACAGGGGAATATGAGACTTGATCAGGGCTATAACAGGCTATAATATCAATAACATTCTCGCTCTCCTCTAGGCCATTCCCTTGAGGTGTATTTATACTTCCTCAAATTAGTTTTTCAGTTGGGGAACAGTTAGGCCACGGGCTGGGGTAGTTAAGTTATAGGAAAAACCGTAAACCCCTTCCTCAATAATAGGGAAATTTATATTTTTTAATATTTTAAATATCATACACGGGTCAGCTATGGATGGACCCGCGTGTGCACACGGAAAAAACTAGGCAGAGTCGCGTATGGATTTTAAAATACGATTTTTTGAGAAATGTGACCAAGTCTAAATGGAAGGGTTTCCCAAGGCCAATGCATAAGTCATCAAGTATATAGAGGTGATAAATGATGCTATAACAGATTCCCCCTGATATCTAAGGTTAGAAGGGGTACATGATGGCCGAAATGTATTATGTGCATAGAAAGAACCTTGTGAGGACTAGAGAGGACTTCACCAGATCTCAGCCTCTCAAAAACCAGTGATAAAAATAAAAAATATAGATCATGTTTGAGGTGGGCATACCCATGCTCAGTGAAAGAAAATAATGTCCTCATATCAAGTATGGAGCAGATCCAATATGTATACAAGTATAACTGAAATGTAAATTACATAGTGAATCATCTGATCACTACCCGGAAGTATAAGTTAAAATCATGTCCAAGTATCACATATAAAAGACTGATCAATGATGCAGCACAAATATCTGATCACTGAATTCACAAATGAATCTCCAAGTACCAAATCATAAGTGGTGAAACAAACGGTACACTGACGCAACTCAGGCGCCAACATATAATATGTCGTTGTGATGAAACTGCAACATATAAGGGTGGATGGTGTCACTGGCAGAAAACTGAAGGAGCTGTCAAAGTGAACCAAAGCATGCTGATGCAAACTCGAGGTCTTCACCGATCACCATGGCGCAATTCTACACAATGGGAATAAATGAGTTGAGGTCAACCATGTGAGAAATCATTTGATTATCAGTCATTGATGTATACCGTTAACAAACACGAGACAACTCATTGATAATGATAATAAGTGTCAAGGTGCCCCAGTATAATCTAACAAGTGTGAATAAATGAGTTGAAGTCGAACACTTGGGAGAATCTATCAATCAGGATACATTGATGTATTCTCATTGTCGATAGTGAAGGAGTCTGCCACTGATGACTGCAAACCCTAAGGTACTAAAAAAATGACTCTAGACCTTATTCCCAGAGTAATGAGTCGGAGTCGATGGGAAAATATCTGCTAGAAGAAAGGCATTAAGGCATCCCACATTAGTCCAATGTGAGTGTAACCCATAGGCCAAGATTTGGAAGGGATCGAACGAAGTAAAGTGAAGTAACCAACCTAAAGTACGTTTCTGGCATGCACAAAATGTAGCTAGCACACAACAGAAACCTTCTGAACCAACCAATAATGAAAGCTGACAAAGAGGCGAGATATCCATCGATAGGGTCAAATGGAAATCAAGGTACTACATGAATCCCAAGTGTGATAATGTAAGCTGAAGTCGAACACAAGGGAAACCACTAAGTCAAAGACCCATGATGTTGATCAAATGTTGAGCACAAGGTCACTTATCAATGATGTAAATAGGGCCAGGGTGCAGCTCTAGGTTTACTCTCATAGAAATATGTCGAAGTCTATAAGAGACAAACCCGCCAGCAAGAATTCAATGAAGCCCTTCTCAAACCAGCACGAGCAAAGGACCAAATAGCTAATGTCATAGTACAAGATACTGACAAAACCGAGATGGCCAACTAAAAAATGAGTCAAGAGACACCACAGAAAGGCCGACTCAGGTTAACTTCCCTTGAACAAAAGCACGACTTATTTTGACTATGGCAGCAAATGATAACTTTGTAGAAGTTTGTCATATAGGAGGCATAAAAAAACCCTCTATATAATTGGAAGATATACCCAACTGGGGGAGTACTGACTTGATAATAAGGTTATGGCTTCTCCTAAATCAAAAAATAAAACCATCCCAAATGGAGAAAATACTTAGATTTTTTGTGCTTTATTCAAGGGTGACACAACTAACACTGTATTTGCCATCAAGTATGGAAGTATTGTCCCATTCCCACTCCTTTTTCAAATATTTAATTTTTTTGTCTTTTTCATATTTCAAAGCTTGAAAAAGAATAAAATAATTCCTATAATACAATGGATAGAACGATTTTTGGTAAACAGATGCTCCATTTCTTGGTATAGGAACAATCATATGATGAATGCAAGGTGGCGAAAACTGGTAAGTGACACTCAAAGGGATGTTCCATCCATTGGTAAAGGTGTCAAGCCGCAAAGGCTAAGTGATTGCATGGTTAACTTGTACAGAAAGACATGGTCAAAAGAGGCTTAAACATGAGTCCAAATGAATCCGGCTAAAGGCCAAGATAAACAAGTGGTCAATATGCAATGCAGTAATACAACTCGACAAACAATGGGAGCCTATAAGGTAAATGACCAGAATAAAGATAGCGAAGAAGAAGAATAATGAAGCTTCAACGCATAAGTCATGGTGGGACTAAAGAGGACTCCCGAGCCTACACAGATTGCAGCATGGGCGATGAATGCAAGTGAGGAACTAACTAGGAAACCCATGTAAAGGATGGCTCTACCACCAAGTCATGATTTAAAAAATCGGTGAGTGAAATTGGTTAAATAGTCATGACATGATGGGGTCGACCCTATGGCAAGTGACCAGAATGGAGGCTAGTATGCAGAAATGTAATGGAAAGTGAATTCCCTATAACCTATATGCCATTTCATAATCAAATACCTACCATGATAGGTCAGCGGTCATGGATCCAAAGGAAAATTGGAAATATCTCAAATTCACCAGAACGTACCTGAAAATAACTTTTCCCAACACTTACAAGCCAAAAGGTTAAACAACCTTAACCAAATTCGAAAAATAGACACAAATGAAATTTGCGAAAAAAAAATCAAATTATGGGCATAAATAGGCATTTTGACTCACATTTTGGTCATTTGTGCAGTGCAGAAGTGGAAAAATAGCTCTGGAGCAAAAAACCCCCTTCTTGAAAACAGAGCAATTGGCCATCGAATAACCTCAAACCAATCAAGTAAGCCTTGTACTCATCTTGTTTATCAATTTAATTCCTATTTCAAGCAATTTTTTATATTTTTGACCATAGGAAATATATTTTTCTTGAAACCCTCTGCGTATATGCAGGTTCGTCATGAGGAACTCGCGTATAGATTCGACTATGTCTGAATGAAGTCGCGTATGTGCAGAGCATAATTCAAAAACTAATATCTAATGGGTCAATGGATGAAATTTTCCAGGATGATTATCAGCTGGAGGGAAAGAGAGCACAGTGAAATTGATAATGAAATGATGGAAGACCAGCAATCATTAGATATACTTCGGAGTTGTGGTTTATTGAAATTTTTCAAAATGCCAAATATGAAAACCAATACTCGATTGCTCGAGATGTTGGTAAATTATTTGGAACCAGATGAAGACTTATTTATGATTGATCATATGCCATTGAGGATTGAGCTGGAATACATCTATTTTATCACTGGACTTTCCCAGAGGGGGGAACCAGTTGATTTGCATGGTAAGCCCACTGGAGGACTTAATGTAGATGACTATGTCCAGGTCTACTATATAGATGGTGCAAAGAATGTGGGGACTTAGATCCCGATCAAATATGTACGGGACTTGTATATAAAAATCCTTCTTTTCACTATTGGGAGAGTGGTAGGGTCGGCATCCCTTCACCAGGCCTCACGCACTCATATGAGCCTAACAGTGGAGTGCTTGGCCCATATCTATGATTGGTGTACAACCTTATTGGCTAATCTGGAGAAAAAAATGACTTCCATCCAGCAGGTGAAGAAAAATCACTTTGGATATGGTACTATTATGCTGGAATTCTTCTTTGAGAGAGTCCCAGGGCTTCGGCCTAGGATCATCTCTTCCATTAGTAGCCCAAGAGATCCAAGAATAGCCAGATGGGTAGACTTGATGAAGACATTGGGGGGAAGTGAAGTTCCTCGAACTACATGGGATGATGAGTTCTTCCAGTGGTGGGCAGAACATGTCATCTCAGTAGAGGACTATCCCTATGCTGGGATGGATTTTAGAGTAGATCCTGATTTGGTTCTTCCACCTAGAGAAGCATGGGGTGCAATTGGTAAGATTGCACATTGATTTTTTTATTATGGGATTTTTTTTTATTTTTCAAATTATATGCAAAATGAAAAATGTTTTTGATAGGACAATATGACTTACAAAATTTTAATGATCATGATACAGACATGGGACCAGTTAGGCCTGAGAGTTACCCTATACATAAGTTCCACGGAGTAGAGGCAGGACATGACGAAGACTCAGGAAGAACCCTCCATGCCATCCAGAGAAACTTGGAGAGTTTAACTTTCCAAGTACCCATGGCAGCTATAGAGTATCTTCCTGAGGCTATCCAGAGGAGGGTGCACTACAAGGAAAATACCCTCTAACGGAGGTTATAAAGGAGGTTTTTAGTGTTATAAAATTGGCCAAAATTTTCAAAAAAACATTTTCTACAATATTCATTTTTGGTAACGGCGGTTTTGGCAGAGCTTTTAACGGAATTTCAACACAACTAAAAAACCTAGGCGGCCGGAGGTTATTACGAATGTTTTTTTCATCGGTGTGTTACTAAGGTGTGAAAAGATCGGTGCGTGTCATATAGACGGTCGGCCCGGGGTGGTTGAAGGTGCATGCACCGGGCTGTACAGGTATACAACCGCACCAGGCACACTGTAGGTGATACAACGCATGGGGTCGTTCTAATTCGTATTGGGATTTGTGTAGTGCCCATATGCCGTATCAACACACCGGTACGTAGTCTTATTGAAGCACACCGATGTGCAGTATCAAAAAAACGCACTAATTGTTCTAATTCATATTGGTATTTATGTGGTGCCCATAGGTCGTACAAATGTACTGGTGCGTAGTCTCACATAAACGCGCTGGTGCGCAGTATCGCACAAACGTATCGAGATTTATAATTGGTATTGGTATTTGTGCAGTACCCATAGGTCGTAGAAACGAACTGGTGCGTTGTATCATACAAACACACCAGTGTACAGTAACTGACATGCACCGGTGTTCATTTTGTATTTTTTAGAAACATCGACTTGTTATAATGCAATTATTGTGATTTTTTAAAATTCATTATTCATCAAAAGTTGACACACCTTATAACAGTATTCATATTAATTAAATTTTTATTAATGCATTTGAATGTGATGTTTGGATTAATTTGTTATATCATATCATAATTATTGTGATTTTTTAAAATTCATTATTCATCAAAAGACGACACATATCTTATAACAGTATTCATATCAATTAAATTTTTATTACTGCATTTGAATGTGAAGTTTGGATTAATTTGTTATATCATATCATCATATTTCACATCTCTTCATTATAATATTTAATGATCCATAAATTTAATTAGTGATGTTACATTTCATGGTGACAATGAAGAACGCAATAGAATAAATTAAAACATATATATATATATATATAAGACAGTCTTTGTCATACAAAATGGGACAGTTATTGGTATCCCATTGTCTTTCAATTGGGACACTATGTCCATTACATTAAACAAAATATCTGATTTCACAGACAAATATTTTGAAAAATACAACGCCTTGCTTTGATATCCAAACATAATGATCATCATTCTTCGCTTGAACTGTTTTCACTGCTCAAGATACTTCCATGACTTGGGTTTTTTTGAGAAATGTTTTGTTTACGGTGTTGATTGTTTTATTCTTCTTCACCTTCCATCAACAAACATAAAAATAAATTGTAATGAGTGTATATACATGGGTGAGAATAATGATAATTTCAATATTAAATAATATACATCAATGTAAATAAAAAAGAAATGATGCACCGTAGCAAAAATTGACTCATGAACTATACACATTCTTTCAAAACCATGTAGTATGCCATCTTTCAAGATTTCATCTGTTAGCACAATTCCATTCTTTGTTTCCTGCAAGTTTTATACCCCATAACAAATCATATATTTAATATAAAATATTTTTTTGTTCTATTAATTATAGATAGAGCTAAGTAAAACAAGATCGATAGATGCTTACAAATTCCACAATTAATTTCTGATATGCCAACATATACTCACAACCCATATTTAACCCAATGTTAATCAATTCTTTTGATGGTTCTTCTTTGTATGTTAGCACCTATTTGAAGACATCCAATGATGATTTTTGTAAAACAACTTAAAAATGAAATCTAGTTAAGTTGTTATAAGGAAGTAACAATTACCCACAAACTTAGATATCACCCTTTTCTTCCTTATCGTCTTGTTTTATGTGTTGAATGGGTTCCATTTTCTTTTCTTTTCTACCAAAAAATACTTGAAAATTAATATTTAATGCCAAATTGTTTATTTATTGTACCTAATTATCAAAAAATTTAAGTATTACATATTACATTTGAAGCACGTTGTTGTTGACATGACTCCTCCTACGATGCAATTTTGTCCATTTCTTTGACCATCTCCTTGTACACATTTTTGGGAATTCCTATTAGTATATTTTTTATATCAGCTCGTTCATCTTTTGAGATTTTCATAATCTTCCTGAAAATGTAACATGACAATAAACTATTTAATTTTTATATTGATATATGAAAATTAAATATAACAAAAGTGATATTTATAAATAATTCTAGACAAACATTTAAAGGAACATTACTTTTTCATTCCTTCTTTTTTGTTGTTGTACGTTTTTGCTATTAAAAGTCTAACATGTCTCATTGGCCAATTCTTTGGAAACCCTTCTTATAGTTTAGATAAAATTTGGTTCTTGGAATCATTGGATTGATTTTTGTATTGTAAGTAGAAAAAACGTCTATACATTTGTTCCACTAGATCCCTCAAACTTTTGTAAAATTTCTTCCCCCTTTAGTTAACCTCTAGCACCACTCCAGATGAGATAAGGAGCAATTCATTTTCATTTGCCTGTTCTATTTTTTTCTTTTTTTAGAACAACATTCCTTTTCTGAGTTATTGGTCCCTGTAGAACATTAAACAGATGTGAAATAATAGATTGTTTGACACATGTTATCTAATAATTTTAAGTATATTATTAATGAAAATTAAAAAAATAAACTCATATTGGATCGATAGTATTTTTTCATTCACCTGATTTATCATTTTGCAATTTTTCCATCAATATTTTACGCTCTTCTGGTTGTAGATCAAAAATAATCTTATCGATTTTCGTCATTTTGTGGCTTTGCATGATACACAGTAAAAAATACATATTAGTTAAACTTACATATAATTCAAAAATAATATTTTTTGTAAAGAATTTACAAAGAACTTGCCTTTTTTTCTTTTCTTGATGTGTTATCAGTAATTTTGTTAGTTGATCTCTTTTCAACCATTTCTCTATCAATACGAAACATGTACCATATCATTCATTAATATATTTTATAAATAAATTTTCAACTTTTCAGGTAAAAAAAATATATTAAGAAACCGGTGCGCTTTTCATATTGTACGCACCGAATTCAGTGCGTGGTGGTCTTATAAACGCACCGCCCAAATAGTATAAAAAACCGTACGGTGCTCTATTTCACCAAGGAGCACCGGTGCATTATATGTTAACCATCGCACCAATTAACACAGACAAAATAATAAAAATCGTCTAATGTTAGTTTTACTAGCATATGGTGTCGTGGAGGGGGCGGTGCGGCCTGTTCTTATAAATGCCCTGCGCAAACAAGGGACCATTGTACGGTGCTCTCTGTCAACTAAGAGACCCAGTGTATTATATGTTACATGGTGCACCGATTAACACAAAATAAATTTTTTTTTTTGCCAAACAGTACTTGAGCAGTGCACTATAATGAAATAGCGCATCGATGCCCTATTTTACATATGGCACTTGGATTAAAAAAAAAAAAAAAAAATCTTTTATCAAATAGTACATGCGCGGTGTGCTGGGATAAGCTAGCGCACCAGTACGCTAGGTTACGCAGGGTGCACCAATTTAATATATATATATATATATATATTTCACGCAAGGGCCAACATGGATTGGGATCCAACTATGCAAGTCGTCTTGTGGGTTGGATGTCATAAGCCTATATATATAGCAATACAAACCCTATAAATATAAAATGAAAATCCCTAATTTTGAAATCACAAAAACAGGAAGAAGCAAGGACAGAAACAAAAAGAATGAAGGGTTTAGGGTAAAAATGGATTTTTTTTATTTTTTAATTTTCTGAAAATGAACAACAAATCGAAATTTTTTGCTTACTACATAAAAAATATTGCAGAAAATGTAAAAAAAAAACAATAAAATTTAATCATGATATCGTTTGAAATTCTATGCTATAGGGTTTGAATCACTAGAGGTTTGGAATTTTGATTGTCTGAATACCTCTATTCAAAAGTATTTCGCTACTCCACAATGCTCTCCTGCTCTCTTGCTCTAGGTATGTCTCCTGCAAATATCTGGCTGGAAATTTTTGCAAAAATATTGAAATAATGAAAAGTGTTTAGAATTTAAAGAATTGTTTTATGAAAATAGATTTTTGAAAATATTTTTCAGCCCATTTTTCAATTTACCAATTTTTTTCACTTAAAAAAAATAAAGTTGTTTTTTTTTATTTGAAGTTTTTCGTCACCGGTGCGTGCATTAATAAAACCGCACCGGTGCGTCAATTAATAACACGACACCAATGAGGAGTAACTAAAACCACACCGATGCGGTTATCTGTACATAAGCACCGATAAAAATAAGTCCATTTTTAAGGCACCGAAATTACTTTTAGGCGTATGTGCTAAAATTTATTGTTGATTTTGCTCAAATACATGGAAAAAATATCATAATTATATCGAATGAACAATTCTTCAAAATCCTAGTCATTCCATAATATTTCTCAAATTCCATTGTGGATTTCTCCCTATCCATCTCGAGACGTAATATTTACTTCATATTTTATTTATATTTTCATTATCTAATTGAATTTATGTTTTTTATCCATGTCAATCAACTTAATAAAATTTATAATGTATACAAATTTATAGGTTCATGCAGATTCAAAATTGAATTCAGATGCACAAAATAATCAAACAGCTCCAAAATGTCGGAAGTTCTTATTAGGAGCAGCATATCGCAAGGCGCATTTGGTAGATGAAAATAGACAGCCACTTCACCCTGCCAATTGTAACAATATTGCATCTTCTAGTCACAATCTTGGGACAATGATGGCAATAATAATTATTTGGTATATTAATGTAATTATTAATTTCAACGTCAAACAAATTGATCATGCATTGCCAACGTTCTTACTAATTGATATCATATATTTTGTACTAATCATGTTCAAATATATTTTTTGAAATTATTAGTATTCTAGTGATGATTACTGACCTACCTACTATCTTCCATTGCACGCCACGGTAATTTCAAATCGAGAGAAGGTTGAATTAAGAGAAAAAATCGAAGAGGAACCGATACCAAGAATGGTTGAATCAACCATTGATTCAATTCCTGCTACATCTAGATTCACCAATTAGGAATGACTACAACAATAGTAGTTCTTCACAAGCTGGAAATGGAGGCAATCAAATAGAGGTTGGTATGGATGATTACTTAAGGGATACGACTACCATGGAGACAATGTTGTTAGATGCATTCCAAAATGATGATCAGCTAGGGGGTGATTCTCATATCGCTGACAACTTTTTTGAAAGCCTTAAATTTGCTTCCACCACACGTCTCTTTGGACCTGGCGGTCAGTAAAATTCTACCCAGTTGGGGACAACGATGTTACTGTACAACTTGAAATAAAATTTTGGCTTGTCGAATGCATGTTTCTCGAAAATTTTGAGGTAAGTTACCATAAAGTCCTCCCTTATATAAATTTGAGAAATATAATCACACAATGAACATTACAAATGGTCAATTTTATGATAATTATATCGACATTAATGTACATTTAATATTTTCCATGATGATCACCAACTACAGGTATTCAAAGATAAGGTTCTTCTAAGTGATAATGTCTTGCCCGGTAGCTATGAAGAGGCAAAGAAATTGTTGAAAATGTTGGGTGTTGAGTACATATCATATCACGCAAGTCCAAATGATTGTATTCTATATAGAAGAGAATATGCAAACAAAGAGATATGTCAGAAATGTGTGCATGACAGGTATAAATAAAAAAAAGAAGGGTAAATCATGTGGTCCTCCCTTTAAGATATTGAGGCACATGCCTATAATCCCAAGAATCCAAAGGCTCTTTCGTTGCAAATAATTAGCTATGTTGTATGGATGGCATGCCTCACATATAAGTGAGTTGGGAGTTATGCGAATCCCAAATGATTCAATAGCCATGAAGCACATAGAGGATACATGGCCCAAAAAATTCAAGGATGAAGTACGAAGTCTACGACTCAGCATAGCCATGGATGGCGTCAACCCATATTCCCTCCAGAACATCAACTATTCTTTTTGGCCTGTAGTAGTGATCAATAACAATATCCCCCCATGGTTTTCCATGAAGAATGAACATCTCATGTTGGCTCTCATAGTCCTGGGCAGGGGTCTCAGGAGTATATTTAGATTTGATCGAATGATTGTATTATTATTTTTTATGGCAGACATGATCAGGTATAAGCCCTAATTTTGTATATTTTGAACACTCTAATATATATATACATATAAATAGCGATTTAATATGATGTGATTGTCCCAAATGTACAATGATAAATGATATTTTTGATATTTTTAAAGAATTGAATGATTAATGTGCCAATCAAGTGCTTGATTAGCTAATGAGTTTGCTAACCAATTATCAGATCGAGGAATATGAATGAATGTAATAAATTGAAATTAACGTTGTAACAAACGTACCCTAAAAAATAATCGATGCAAAAATGGGTCTCTGACATGATAAGTGTTGTTTAATTATGAAACCACCAATTGTGAATCCAAGTAAACTACTAACTAATCAACACCAAGAGATATTGCCTTTGAGAGTATCTTGACCACTGCAATGTATTCTGCATCATTGTTCGAAGCAGGACCAATGTAGACACCTCTTGAGACTAACAACTGGCCGAATGGATAGTGAAATACCCAAGCCGCGGAAGCTAGGTTCTGGGTATGTCTACTAGCACCATCGGTAAAGCCAAAATGACTCATCTCAACCAATAATACCTGCCAAAGTAGATCAAAATCATCAAAATCACACCAAAAATCGAAAAAAAAAACATGTAAAAAAATACAATATATACAACAAATAAAATGCTAGGACGAAATCTAAGCATAATACTTTCAAATAAAGCCCATTTTTTGGCTCTGCCAGCTCGTTCCCATCAAAATCAACCAAGGCATAAGCTCCATTTTTCAGGACTTTCTTGATGATGAAAGGGCCATACCACATGGTTTTGAACTTGCCTACCCCCAATGCATCCTTCTCTTGGGCATAAACCAAGACAAGGTCACCTTTAGAGAAAACCCTAGGCTTGACCACCTTATCGTATTGAACCTTCACTCATTTCTTGTATGCCTCATTCATCGTAGCTACATCTCGGTGTTTCTCATTGAGATGTTCTAGATGGATAAGGTGTTCTTCGAGACTAGAAGTGTTAGGAAGAAGCTCAACTGCCAGCTTAAGGGAAGGAATTTCACATTCAATAGGAAATACAGATTCCAATCCATAAACTAGTTGAAACGAAGTGAAACCGATTATAGTCTTTACAGACATCCGGTATGCCCAAAGTGTAGGTACAACATGACGTGCCAATTAGATCTGGCTTTATCAATTGTCCATTGAAGAATTGTCTTCAAGGATTTGTTAACAGCTTAAACCTGTCCATTAGCCTGAGGATAATAAGGAGATGAATGTGTAGAAATTTGAATAACTGTTAAATTATTCACCGAGATTATCCTGATCACACACTATTTGAGCTTCATGCATAATACATAACCTCTTCTACTATTGATCATCAATTTGTGGAAATTAAACAATCGCATGCGCACATTAAAACCATAAACAATCACACATATAAACATAGTATTTATGGGAAAGCTTAAAGTTGAAAACCCCCAACTATCTGTATATTATAATGATAGAGATCATGTAACAATCATTGTACAAACTCCTCACAAGCTCTCAGTACAATCTCCAATTGTTACACACTACACAAGCTCAGATCATACAAAACACATGCTCCAATATGCTCCACCTGTTAGCCTGCCTCTACTGCGCAATCCAATATGGATAATACCAAGATCCAGGTTCAAATCCCACTAGTATGTACTGCAAAATCCTCATTGGCTTCTCAATCAATGTGTGTGCAAATCTCATGCACCAATATATTCACAACTGATAGTCACACTTGCTCTTTCACCTACCTCTTCACTGGTCTCCACTGAAACTTTCCATGCACTGCAGTTAACTGATGTATTCTTTAGTTGATTTATGAGTTAATAATTAGTGAATTAATTAATAATTAATTCACACCACTCTCACTAATTGTATCAATCAGTTAGACTAGATACAACTAGCTCAACTAAGTTAAACTCAACACAACTCCATTAACTGTCTCATCAACTCCACCAAACTCTGTCACATGAGTTCTAACTGAAGTCAACCATGCAATACTCCACTAAACCCTAGGAATAGTGTAATTCCTTCTGTCAGCTGCATGTGCCACATCCGTGACTCGAACTGAAGTGCTCCAAGAGGATAAGATAATGTTTAGAGTCCAACTATTATTAAGAGCTAATAATATTCGACATATCTATTTTTAGACTGGCAATCTAAAAATAGATTCCGCCTAATATGTCTAAAAATAGAAGTCCATCTATTTTTTCCAACTTGACCAACCATCCACAAATAGCATCCTGCAACTCATAGAACATGATCCATATGTCTAAAAATAGACATAGTCTAAAAATAGACTTTGCGCCAAAAATAGCCTGCGGGCCCACTTAGTGAAGGCGACTTCTTTCCACTAAGCTCCATCATCTTGTTGCATTCTCAACACTCCCTCTCAACAAGATATGGATTATCTGCAACCCCTATCCTGCCTCTGTGGTATTCGAATTTTCTCCTGGTGAGCGCCTTCGTCAAGATATCAGCATCCTGATCCTCCGTGGGAATGTATGAAAGTAACATGATTCTCCGCCGCACACAATCTCTGATATGATGGTACCTGATGTCGATGTGTTTGGATCTATCATGAAATACTGGATTAGCCGAGAGTTTAATGCAACTCTGGTTATCACAATAAATCATAGTAGGCTCCAAGTGTGACCCGAACAACCCGACCAGGATCTTCCTCATCCATATAGCCTCGCATGCAGCCAAACTCGCTGCCATATACTCGGCCTCTGCTGAACTGAGTGCCACGGATCTCTGCTTCCTGCTGTACCAAGAAACTGTTGTCGACCCGATATTGAAAATCCCTCCAAATGTGCTCTTTCTGTCCGTTGGGCTCCCTGCCCAATCTGCATCCGTGAAGCCACATAGCTTCACCTCATCCGACTGTCTGTACCATAATCCATATCCCGATGTGCCTCTGAGATATCTCAATACATGCTTCCCCACCTTCCAAAAGAGCTTGGTAGGCTTAACCATAGCTTGTGAAAGCTGGTTAACTGCATAGCATATGTCGGGTCGTGTATTGACCAGATACATAAGCGACCCCACCAACTGTCGATAAACAGTGGCATCCACTACCTCCGCTAAAGTAGCATCCTCCTTCCTCCAACCTCCAGGAAGAGGAGTATCAACAGGCTTGCAGCCATGCATGTTGAACTTCTCCAGTATCTCCCGGGCATACTTACCCTGAGAAACAAACAGTCCATCACTGCGATGCCAAATTTCCAATCCCAGGAAATAATGAAGGAGGCCCAAGTCCTTCATCTCAAACTCTCTAGCAAGATCCTCCTTGCATGAAAGTATCAACAGCTCATCACCCGTCAAAATAAAATCATCTACATAAAGTGCAATGATCAGCAACTTACCCTCCACCACAATCTGGTATAGGTTAGGATCCGCCTCACTCTTGGAGAATCCAAGTCCGGTGAAATAACTGTCTATCCGTGTGTACCAAGCACGAGCTGCTTGTTTCAACCCATACAGTGCTCTCTTGAGCCTGCACACATCCGACTCACTGCTGAAGATCTCGAAACCTTTGGGCTGCTCTATGTACACCTCCTCCTCAATCACTCTATTGAGGAACGCAGTCTTCACATCCATCTGATGAATGTGCCACCCCATCTGCGCTGAGAGAGCAAGAATCGTTCATATGGAAGAATACCTTGCGATAGGTGCAAAGGTCTCTTCATAATCGATCCCCTCTATCTGTGAAAAGCCTCGAGCAAAAAATCTTTCCTTGTACTTCTCCACACTCTCGTCAGCTACCTGCTTCACTTTGTAGATCCATCTCGAACCCACCACTGATTTCCCCTCCGGCCTCGGGACAATCTCCCATGCACTGTTTCTGACAATCGAATCATAATCTTCCACCATGGCATCTACCCATGCGGGATCCTCCACAGCTTCCTCGAAAGAGGATGGCTCTGTCATGATACACTTTCTCACAAGAGCCATGTATCTAGTATACCGGTTAGGTGACTGTCTCTGTCTGCGCTGTGATGTAGGTGCTCCTACAACCTTCTCTGCATCTTGAGCCAGTCGCTCAGCTTCTGTAGTGCGCTTCCGCCCTCTGATGGTTGGCGCTACATGAGTGGTTTCTTCCACTCCATGAACCTCATCTTGTGGCTAATCCACATCCTGAGACTCATCCTTAGGAACTAATAGCTCCTCATCTACATGCAAGTGTGGTTCCCTCTCAAGCGAACACTTCATGGCTTTCTCCTCCTAAAATTTGATATCCCGTCGCACAACAGTCTCGCGACTGTCTGGAAAATACACACGATAGTTGTGGGGCGTATCAGTGTACCCCACAAATATCCCAACCTCCGCAGTCGGCTCCAGCTTCTTCTGGCATCCTTCGTCACATGAATGTAAACAGGTGAACCAAAAATCCTCAAATGGGAAATATCAGGCTTCTTACCAGAAACGCCTCCTCGGGTGTACTTATGCCAATTATCCTGTGAGGACAACGATTCTGCACATATACTGCAGTATTTCATGCCTCCGCCCACAAGTGAATGGGTAAGCCCTGATCATACAACATCACCCATGCAGCACCCACGATCGTTCTGTTCTTCTGCTCAGCAACCCCGTTCTGTTGTGGGTTATGAGGTGCTATGAGCTCTCTTCGAATTCCTTCTGCACTGCAAAATTCCTTGAATTTTCCAGAGATGAATTCAACACCATTGTCGCTCCTAAGAGCCTTCAACTACTTCCCCGATTCTTTCTCCACCAGTGCCTTGAACTCACAGAACTTTGAGTATGTCTCGCTCTTCTTCTGCATGAATAAGATCCAGCACTTACGAGAAAAATCATCAACAAATATCACATAATACCTGCACTTTGTTGTCGAAGCTACTGAGAAAGGTCCACACACGTCTACGTGAATTCTCTCAAGGATCGTCGTGGCACGACTATCCTTCTCGTGAAAGGTGGCTTTCACAAATTTTCCCAAGGTACACCCCTTGCACTGATCTGACTGCGCAAGAGTGCCTTTAGGAAGCCCAGTAGAAATCTACTGCAGTATCTTCAAAGCTCCATGGTGAAGGTGGCCCAACCTCCAGTGCCACAACTCGCCATCATCTCGGCTCACCACTCCTTCTGCCTTGCCTGCCATTGCTGCGCAGCCATCTACCTGTAATTGATAAAGGTTCTTAACTTGAACCCCTATCCTACGGGTCTCACCAGTTTCCTTACTGCGCAGGAAAGTCTTTCCCTTGCTAAAGACAACATCATATCCCTTGTCTTCTAACATCGCCACAGAGATAAGATTCTTCTTCAATCCTGGAACATGCATCACTTCCTTCAATATGAAGGGTTTACCAGACTCCCTCTCAAAGGAAATGGTACTGATACCGGTCGCATTGTATCTACCATCATCGCCCATCTCGATGTGCACTCCAAGATCTTTCTCATCCAGATCTGAAAACAGATCTCGATCTCCAGTCATGTGAAAAGACGCACCACTGTCCAAGAACCATACTGATCCCATCACACTTGATACCAAGCATGCGATCAGCAAAAAATCCAACTCAAACTACGAGGCTAAGGTCTCACCACTGCAGATCCAAAGAAATCGCTTATTTTTCTTCCGCGAAATTCTGTGGCATAATGTCCGTGTTGGTGACAAAGAAGAAAGCACTTCACTCGACATGTTCCCGCTTCTTACCTTTCGCATTCCAATGAGAAGCTTTCTTGCTCTTCCCCTTTGCTTTGCGTCCCCAAAGCACAATTCTCTTCATCGTAGCCCTTTGATGAATATCTCAGGCTCGGTACTCCGTTCATTCTCTCGTGACAAGATCCGACTAAAGTCGCTCCCATGCTGGCAATTTCTCCCGACCATTAACAAAGTCCTGATAGGAATGCCAACTCTTCGAAAGCCCAAGGAGAGCCAAGGTCACCAAGTCCTCATCATCTACAGTCACCCCCACACTTCCCAGCTCATCCCTGCATTGGATGAACTTCGTGAGGTACTTGGGCATACTTTCGCCTTTCTCCATTTTTATGTTTCTAAGTTTATCCTTGTTTCAACTTTCTCCTCGGTCGCCTTTGCTTTGGAATAAATCTGTCAAGGCTTTCCACATCAAGAATGGAGAAGGCTTACCATGCAATGCTGTGACACTATGCGATCCTTCACGCTTCCAACGTAATCCTCGACACTTTGTCAGTTTTCTTTTGCTATGCTATTAAGTACGTTGGAAGATCACTAGAAGTAGGCTTTGAATTTCTCGCATCTATGAACTCCTTCCAACCCATTGTCATCTAGCACCGCCTCCATCCTATCCTTCCATGCAATACACTCCGAGCTGCCCTCAAGGCATACTCCACCGCAATCCGTTGGAAAGACATCTCAACTTCGACACCAAGAAAACACTGCTGCAATTCGAATTCCACCGAAAGACAAAAAACTCAACCGTTTCAATGTTTTCAGAATTGCCCCAATGATCAATACCGCTATCTCGATACTCATGTAGAAATTTGAATAATCGCACTATTCACCAATATTATCCTGATCACACACTATTTGATCTTCATGCATAATGCATAACCTCTTCTACTATTGATCATCAATTTGTGAAATATTAAACAATCGCATAAAAAATCACAAATATAAACACAGTATTTATGGGAAATATTAAAGCTAAAAACCCCCAACTATATATATATTATAATTATAGAGATCATGTAACAATCATAGTACAAACTCCTCACAAGCTCTCAGCACTATCTCCAATTGTTACACACTACACAGGCTCAGATCATACAAGACACTTGCTCCAATCTGCTCCACCTGTTAGCCAGCCTCTACTGCGCAATCCAATATGGATAATTACTGTATCTAGGTTCAAATCCACTGGTATGTACTGCGCAATCCTCATTGGCTTCTCCATCAATGTGTGTGCAAACCTCATGCACCAGTATAGTCACAACTAATAGTCACACTTGCTCTTTCACCTACCTCTTCATTGGTCTCCACTGAAACTGTCCATGCACAGCAGTTAACTGATGTATTATTTAGTTGATTTATGAGTTAATAATTAGTGAATTAATTAATAATTAATTCACACCACTCTCACTAATTGTATCAATCAGTTAGACTAGATACAACTAGCTCAACTAAGTTAAACTGAACACAACTCCATTAACTGTCTCATCAACTCCACCAAACTATGTCACATGAGTTCTAATTGAAGTCAACCATGCAATAGCTCCACTAAACCCTAAGAATAGTGTAATTCCTTCTGTCAGCTACATGTGCCACATCCGTGCACTTAACTGAAGTGCTCCAAGAGGATAAGATAATGTTTAGAGTCCAAATATTATTAAGAGCTAATAATATTCGACATATCTATTTTTAGACTGGCAATCTAAAAATAGATTCCGCCCAGTATGTCTAAAAATAGAATTCCATCTATTTTTCCCGACTTTACCAACCATCCACAAATAGCATCCTGCAACTCATAGAACATGATCCATATGTCTAAAAATAGACTTTGCGCCAAAAATACCCTGCGGGCCCACTTAGTGAAGGCGACTCCTTTCCACTAAGCTCATCATCTTGTTGCAATCTCAACAGAATGCTCCTGCCGAAAACCCAATTTGAGAGCTAATTCAGCCATCATACTGTTCTGAAAATGACTACCATGGTCAGTGACAATCTCTTTGAGGATACCAAAGCAAGAAATGACTTGGTTAAATAGGAACAAGGTTGTTGTCTCACCATCATTCCCAAAAGTAGGCATAGCCTCAACCCACTTCGTAAAGTAGTCTACAGCTACAATAATGTACTTATGACCCTTGGTCGAAGGCGGGTTACAAATAGTATAATCAATACCCACTTTTTGAATGGACTGACAGTGATGACAGGAAAGAGCGGAGCTGGATGAGCGTGCATATTCCAAGTATAAACTTGATAGGGATAACACTTTTTGACCACCTCAACACAATATTTAAAAATTGAGGGCCAAAACTATCCTGCACTCAAGATTGTTTGGGTTGTAGAAAGCCCATATAAATGACCACCACAAGCTCCATTATGGCAATCATTCAGCACAACCTCAGCTTCTTCGAGATTTAAGCAGCGTCTAAGGACTGAATTGACCCCGTGACGGTATAGAGTGTCACCGATAATCAAATAACTTTTAGCTAAGTGATGCAACTTTTGATGCTCATCTTTCGAAAAAGCTAAGGGAAACTTCGCAGTCTGGAGATAAACTATGAGATCTCCATACCAAGGATCTTGTGAAGAAATGAGAAAAAGATGTTCATCAGAAAATGATTCTTCATAAATAATGTCTTCTCCACAGGGGCAACTCAGAAATCAACTCCGCAAATACCAATGACTTATTGGATTTGCATACATGAATTCGAGATAAAACTCTTGCAAAATAAAAATCCATCGATTGTATTTGCCCCCCATCACTCGCCTACTAAGAACAAATTGAAATGGATTAACTTCCATCAAAACATAATTTTTTCAAAGGAGGATATAATGTCTGAGCCGCTGGACAGCATGGACATCTGCCAAAGCTAGTTTCTCAATCAAAGAATACTAGAGTTCAGGACCCGCCAAGCCTCGACTAAGGTAGTATACAACATGCTCGCAAAGAGCATCATCTTCATGAACTAGAACCATGCCAATGGTAGATTCTGCTACAACGAGATACAAGAGGAAATCCCTACTATAATTAGGTGGACTCAGTAATGGAGTAGAGGTCAATGCTTTTTTCCAAGCATCGAACGAACGTTGAGCAAAGTCATCCCAGAAAAATGGAACTCCTTTATTTAACAACCTCATAAATCCCTTTATAATCTCGACATAATTCACGAGAAATCTTTGAAAGAAATTGCCTTTGCCTTGTAGACTTTGAAGTTGACGGATCGAGGACAGGAGAGGAAATTGAAGTATTGCCTCAACCTTGAAGGGATCTACCCGAATGATTTTAAAATATAGTTTTTTGAGAAATTTGACCAAGTCTGAATGGAAAGGCTGCCCAAGGCCAATGCATAAGTCATCAAGTATATAGAGGTGATAAATGATGCTATAACAAGTATATTACACACGAATAAAAATAAAAATGCTGTAATAATAATTTTAAGTAAATTATTATTAATATGTAATAATGAGTCATGCCCTTTGCCAGGCACATGATGTATCACCATTTATATATTTATATACACATCACTGTAGCTCAATAAAATGAAGGAGAATGTATCTATATATATGGTATCCTACAATTGGTATTAGAGTTTTATGCTTCCTTAACTTGCCACATTTTAGCATCTCTACATTGTTTCCCCATTCCTCTTGACATTCTCACACACATCACTTTGTTCTTCGTCTATCCTTTATCATTTGTCCACTCCACCAACTTGTGCTTGCCCACTCTTATGTCCTTCCTCATTTGTCCCGTGTTCACTCTCATCTAGCCTACACTCACAACTTACATATTTGTTTGCTCTCAATCCTTCTCTTCGCATCCCCGCCATTCCATTACCCTTCAACCTCACCCTCGACCCTTTTCTTTTCATCTACATCCTCATCACTCTACAACCCATCAATAACTACATTTTTTCACACACCTTTACCTTTTCCCACGAGGGCTTCACTAGGGGAGAAATACCATACCATGTGTATTCACATTGGGGGATATATATATTGAGGAAAAAATGAGATGATATATTGAGAATATAATAGGAGCTAAAGGGTTTTTATATGGACAGGTATAAAAATTGGATTTTAAAGATAATGATATAATATGAAGGGGTATAAAAAATGTTAATGAAAAAATGGATACCTACAATATGTTGTGAAACCAGCTCCAAAAAGAGAAGAAAAGAGATATCAACGCCTTAGAAATAAGCCACTTCGAGGGGGCAACCTCTAATACATTACATGAATGAACAATTCTTGGATGATACAAATGACAAAACCTCCTTTATATATATAGGAGTCCATGGAGCCACAATGTAATCCTAGTGGGGCCACAATGTAATCCTAGCCAACCTAACAATAATAATTTAAGGGCACAATAATAACAATATGGGGGTTACAAGGGTACAACAATAACAATAAGGGGGTTATACTAACAACAATAAGGGACTATACTAGTAATATAAGGACCTAACATGCTCCTCTCCTTCAAAAAGGTGTTGTCCTCAACGCTTGAGTAGCTCCAGGTGCTTTTGTATAAAATTCTCATCCTCCCATGTAGAACCTTCCGTGAGTAAGTTCTTCCATTTGATGAGATACTCTGAAATTGATCGATTTCGTAGTTGTCGAGTTCTTATTTCCGTGACTACTTCAAGTTCCAATATGGTTTTTCCTTCCTCATCAAGTTCTGGAAATATTGTTTGAACTGGAATTTTGTCCCCTATAACCTTTTTTAAACATGAAACATGGAAAATTGGATGCACTCGCGAAGAAGCAGGAAGCTCCAATTTGTATGCCATAGTACCAATCTTTTTCAAAACCTTGTAAGGACCATAGTACTTTGGTGATAATTTATTATCCTTCTTATCTTGCTTGAGGGACATTTGTTTGTATGGTTGTAGCCGTAAAAATACCTAGTCTCCTACATCAAAACTTCTCTCACTATGTTTTTGATATGCTTGTTGTTTCATTCGATTTTGTGCCAAATTTAGGTTATCCTTTAAGAGTTGGAGAACTTCGTGTTGATGCTCGATGTGATCCCCTACTTCTTGAACCCTAGCATTTTCCCTTAAAGAAGATGTGATGGATGGTGGATGATATCCTTAAAGTGCCATAAATGGGGTCATTTTTGCTGCAGTATGGAAGGAATTTTTATACCACCATTCAGCCAAAGGTAACCACTTGACCCATTGTGCTTGCTTATTAGATACAAAACAACGAAGATATCCTTCCAAACATTTATTCACTATCTTTGTTTGACCATCAGATTGAGGATGATAAGATGAGCTATGAGCTAGTTGAGTACCCAAACAAGAAAATAATTCCGTCCAAAAATTTCCTGTAAAAATGGGATCTCTGTCACTTACAATAATCTTCGGGTTTACATGTAGCTTTTGTATTGTTTCCATAAATGCAATAGCAATTGTACTTGCTTTAAATGGATGAGATAATGCACAAAAGTGTGCATACTTGATAATTCTATCAACTACCACCATGATGACACTCCTTCCTTCGGACTTAGGTAAACCTGTGATAAAATCCATTGAAATCTCCTCCCAATGTTGACTTGGAATGGATAAAGGTTGTAGAAGACCCAGGGTCTTAATTGTCTCCACTTTAATTTGCTTCCAAACAAAAAATTCCGCCACAAAATTTTGAATATCAGATTTAGGGCCATCCAAAAAAAAGTATTTCTTCACCCTGTGGTAAGTTTTTAAAAAATCCTGAGTGTCCTCCTAAAGGAGAAGTGTTCAATTCCAAAATAATATTTTGTTTTACTTGGGAATTCTTGCAAATATATAAGTGATCTTTGTACCATAAGCAATCATTTTTCCAACTAAATTTATTAGATGTACTTGGATCTCACTGCAAATTTTGAATGAGAGTCCACACTTCTTCATCCTTCTTCCATTCATCCCTTGCTTTGGTTATCAAACGTCGGACAATTGAAATGGCACAAAGTAATGCTTCCACCTCTTCATTATTTCTTGAGAGTGCATCTGCAACAACATTTAGCTTCCCTTTTTTGTAGATTATTTCAAAGTCATAACCCAACATCTTTGTAACCCATTTTTTTTGCTCTTCCGAAGATAGTCTTTGTTCCAAAAGTGTTTAAGACTATCATGATTAGTTTTTACCTTGAAGTGTCTTCCCATTAGGTAAGTTCTCCATTTCTTTAGTGCATGTAGTATTGCTAAAATTTCCTTCTCATAAATAGGTTTCTGTAAATACTTTCCTTTGATTGGACAACTTTCAAAAGAAATGGGTCTTCCTTCTTGCATTAAAACAACACCAATTCCATTTCCTTAGGCATCACATTCCACAATAAAGGTTTTTGTGAAGTCTGACGTAGCTAAGACCGGTGCTAAGAACATTGCCTCTTTAAGATGTTCAAAGGCCTTGGTTGCTTCAGGAGTCCATGAAAATGCATCTTTCTTCAATAATGTTGTTAGAGGTGCTGCTATTCTCCTATAATTCTTAGCAAACTTGCGATAATACCCTGTTAACTCGAGAAATCCTTGCAACTTCTTTATGGTTGTGGGGATTTTCCATTCCTTAATGGCTTTAATTTTGTTAGGGTCTACCTTAACACCCTCGTGAGATACAATATGACCCAGATATTCCACCTCTTGTACTCAAAAGAAACATTTGGATTTTTTTCATATAATTGTTTCTCCTCCAATAGTTTGAGCACCCTATCAACACGTTGAACATGATCCTTCCAAGACCTGGTGTAGATTAGTATATCATCAAAAAGTACTAGCACACATTTTCTAAGGAAGGGTTTGAAAATGGAATTCATCAACCCTTGAAATGTAGAAGGTGCATTGGTATGGCCAAAAGGCATGACCAAAAATTAATAATGACCCTCATTAATTTGAAATGTTGTTTTTGGAATATCTTCAGTATTCATTCTAATTTGATGATATCTTGAACAAAGATCCAACTTGGTAAAATAAATTGCTCCATGTAATTGATCCAATAATTCATCAATCAAAGGAATGAGAAATTTATCTTTTTTAGTGATCTTATATAGTTCCCTATAATCCTGACACATGCGCCATGATCCATCCTTCTTGTGCACCAATACTACAGGAGCAGAGAAAGAACTTTGGCTAGGTTGAATTATACTAGACTCTAACATTTCTACAATCATACGTTCAATTTCTCTCTTTTGGACATAAGGATATCTACAAGGCCTAATGTTTGGAGGAAAACTACACGGAATCAAATGAATAGCATGATCATGATCATGTGAATAGGTGGGAGTCTTTGGGAGTATCAAACACCTTGGAATGATTGTCCAAGGCTTTTTGGAGATGCGGAGAAATAGATGATTTTGATGTTGGAACTTACGGTGAGCGTAATTATGCAATTAGGCCACGTTGTTCTTTCTTCGACTTTGTCATGACATTAGAGCTTATTATCTTTCACGACTACTGCGGATACCAAGTAATTCGATTTCCTTTCCTTCCAGAAAAAAAAATTCAAGAAACGTTCTTGAAAAGTAAAAGCTATCGTCCCCAAAGATTGTAACCATTGTACTCCTAGTACAACATTAGCACCTCCCACTGGGATGGAAAGCATTGAACTATTCAATACATATTCCCCCATGGCTAGCTTTAATATTATGGAATTTTGCAGAGAAATTTATAGTTCCTCCATTTGCAACCATCACTTGACATTCTGGTGCTGGATATAGGAAACAATTCAATTCCTTGGCTACCTTACAATGAAGAAAATTATGGGTACTACCCAAATTAATCAACACTATTACCTTTTTATTCTTGATATGTCCTTATATATTGAGAGTTTGAGGAGTGGTAATTTCTGCCAATGCATTACATGATATGGTCGGACTCATTTCTTCTTCTTCTAGGGTTTTTTCCTGGTGTATATCCTCTACTTTTGAAGTTTCTTCTTCATTTTCTTCCTCCTCTTCACAATCTATGTAAAATGATTTCTTCTCGGTGCACTTATGACCTTTAGTGTATTTGTTATCACAACCATAGAAAATCCCTTTTGCTCTTTTTTCTTCTAATTTTTGTGGTGTCAACCTTGTAGGTTTTGGAAGTCTAGTAGTAGCCACACTTCCATCTTTATAGATGTGAGTGATAGGCTTCCTTGTCACCATAATTTTACTTTCAATTTTTCTTGCCAACCTGAATTCCTTCTCCACTGAATCAGGTTCCCAAAGGCAAACCTCATGTTGGATGTTATCCTTTAAATTCCCTATGAAGACATCAATCGCGTGTTCCTCTAGAATATCAATTACCCTTATATTCAATTTGCTGGAATTCCTCAATGTGCTCATACTTTGAACCTTTTGTTTGAGATCTATCAGCGGTTAGAAAGGTGTTGCTCTTTGTATCCTCATAATGTGCTATCATTTCCTCATCAAAAATTGACCAAGTGATTTTTTTTATGGGAAGCGAAGCCATCGATACCATACAAATTGTATTTTGTTCTAAATGTAAAGTTCCAATGCATACCTTTTGTGTGTTTTGCACATTATGGAGATCAAAATATTGCTCCATCTATAGTATCCATGTTACGGGGTCCTTGCCATCAAACTTCCTCATATCCATCTTTGGAATATGGTGGTTTTTCCATCCAACATTAGAGTTTATGAAATCACGATTAAAATTTATTTTTTTCTCATCATGAGTTTCCTCTACTATCTTTTCGCCATTAGGAAGCATTTCTTGTATCAACTTTTCCAAACCTTCGATGTCTACGTTTAGATCATTCTTCATGTTTTCCACGTTTCCTTTCATTTTTTCATCGATCTTCACTTCCATGCCATCCATCTTAGCTTCCATGCCTTTCTTCAAACCGTCCATCTTCACTTCCACTTCTTTCTTCAAAACTTCCATTTCATTTTTTGTTGCTCTTTGCGAGAGTGAAATTTGTTGCACTTGCTCTTGTAATTTTGATAGATCATGTTGCAATTCTTCATCTTCATGAGTCATAGTAGAGCCTTCTGAAGGCTTAATGGGTGTTGAATTATTTTTAGGGGGAATTTTAAAACCCAATACTAATATCTATTATGAAATCACGATTAACATTTATTTTGTTCTCATCATGAGTTTCCTCTACTATCTTTTCGCCATTAGGAAGCATTTCTTGTATCAACTTTGCCAAACCTTCGATGTCTACTTTTAGATCATTCTTCATGTTTTCCATGTTGTCTTTCATTTTTTCATTGATCTTAGCTTCCATGTCATCCATCTTAGCTTCCATGCCCTCTTCCATGCCATCCATCTTAGCTTCCAAACCATTCATCTTAGCTTCCACGTCTTTCTTCAAACCATCCATCTTAGTTTCCACGCCTTTCTTCAAAACTTCCATTTCATTTTTTGTTTCTCTTTGCGATAGCGAAATTTGGTGCACTTGCTCTTGTAATTTTGATATCTCATGTTGTGTTTCTTCGTCTTCATGAGTCATAGTAGAGCCTTCTGAAGGCTTAATGGGTGTTGAATTATTTTTAGGGGCCATTTTAGAACCCAATACTGATATCTATTCTTCTATATTCCCTTGGAATAAATTCCAACTAATTTTTTTCAAATGAGACTTATGTAATTCGAAAACAAATACACACCTTTTTCTTGCTTTTGAGGAGCGCGATATTGAAACTGAATTATATCTATGATTTCGAATATTCAATATCTGAAATTTGGCCTTGAGTTAGCCCGCTTTGAATCCTCTTCGAATGCCATAGGTCTAACTTTGATTTGGATTCTTCAAGGCAAAGTTATGTCAATCTCCCACAATGACCTAATTATGGAGTGGTTGATAGAGATAACTTGTACGACTTTCCACGTGTCAATGTTTGCTCCTTTGGCTCTAAAATTGATAGACAGTAAACTGCAGTCTGTGTACTTCTAGCCACTTTTTACAGAATTCCAATCCGATGTTCAAAGAGAGAGTTATGACGATTTTCCCATTATCACCTCTTTGTTATGAAATTCTGGGCTGCAAATGAACACAACTTCCACGGATCATATTTCTGAAAATATTGCGAACCAATCTCTGAAATTTTTAGACAATATTCCTCAGGATTTCGGCTTCGCACCCTAAAAATTTCAGCTTCTGAAACTTCGTAGAAAAAAATTTATAGCGAAAAATGCCCGATGACTTTGTTTGGTGCGGCGAAACCCTAAAATCCAAAGCTCTAATACCAAATGTTGTGAAACCGGCTCAAAAGAGAAAGAAAAAGAGATATCGATGCCTTAGAAATAAGCCACTTCAAAGGGGGCAACCTCTAATACATTACATGAATGAACAATTCTTGGATGATACAAATGACAAAACCTCCTTTCTATATATAGGAGTCCATGGGGCCACAATGTAATCCTAGCCGACCTAACAATAATAATTTAAGGGCACAATAATAACAATATGGGGGTTACAGAGGTACAACAATAACAATAAGGGGGTTACACTAACAACAATAAGGGACTATACTAGTAATATAAGGACCTAACATTTTCACCCTCGACCCTTTTCTTTGCATCTACAACCCATCAATAACTACATTTTTTCACACACCTTTACCTTTGCCCACAAGGGCTTCACTAGGGGAGAAATACCATACCACATGTATTCACATTGGGGGGTATATATATTGAGGAAGAAATGAGATAATATATTGAGAATATAATAGGGGGTAAAGGATTTTTATATGGACAGGTATAAAAATTGGATTTTAAAGTTAATGATATAATATGAAGGGGTATAAAAAATGTTAATGAAAAAATGGATACCTACAATATCTAGTGAAAGTATGGGTTTTTTTAATTGGGAAGAAGTATTGGGTTGATATTGGTAGGGGGTTAAAAATAATGTGATTTTTAGTTTTATTTTCCAATATTTAGTCAAATTAACGGTATTTTTTAGTAAGCCACGAATGCACGTGATATGTTAGAGGTTCATTGAGTGAAGCCCTCATACCTTTTCCATGCATCATGCAATTCCTATGCCAATAGAGAATCCTTTGTAATTCCCAATAAGACAAACATAATACCAAAAATCCTCCAAGGATACTAATAATCCAAGCGTTGCATCAACTATCAAAGACTTCAATAGTGAGCTAAAAGAATTAAAAATAATAATAACAAGAATCTTCAACAAGATTGGAGATAGATTATAAGGAATTAAAATATTGAATGTATGAAATCTCTAGCAAACTAATTAACCAAGTGATCACAAATTTCTTAATAAATTCCTCCTCAAAGTCAATGAAATTGATTATTTTCCCTAGATACTTGCATCCATGGAATGTGGATTAAAAGATAGGAGCAGAAACTCGAATAACCATGAATCCATAATTAAATTGTAAGGTGCGAGTAAAGGATTAACTAGTCTAAATTTACACTCCTTTTTTGCTACCAAAGCATTTATCTAAGATTGGTTCCTATAATGGATTTACACACATACTCAAAATTGATATACCTAAATTTGATGAAGAGGATGATAGAGAGATAATCAGATAGATATAAACAAACTCCAAAGCTATGTTGAGTTGCACCAAATGTATGTTGATAAAGAAAAAATAAATTATGCATCATTGCACCTAGAAGGATCAACATGGATTAGTCCATGTGGTGGCACTCAAAGGCCTCGTCAAGAAATTGAGATACATTCAAAACAAAAAAAATTCAAGAAGTTTCAAAACATTGAGGAAAAAAAAAAAATCTCCAAACTGACTCAATTACAACAATTGTTTTTAATGGATGAGTTGTTTAATGATTTACATGTGTTAGCTACTTGAGTTCCTGAACTACAAGATGATTATCTCTTACAAATACCCGTATCAATATTTAAAGAAAACATAAGGAATGAAATCAAAATGACTGATATAAATGATAGAGAAACTATGATATACAACCAAAATTACTAAAGAAAAACTAGCTTCCCTATAATAAGTCACTTGGTCTCACTCTGAGCATCCGAGCTCAAAGTATATTCACCCTAATAAAATATTTCCACCATCTAATGGAGGGGATGATAAAAATCAATGCTTTGGATGCCATGCTTCCAATTGAAGTCTAGGCTACAAATGAAAGGAAAATAAATTATATCAATGTGAAGTAGAGGGTGGTAGCAACAAAGAGATAGGAAAATCATCTGAATCTAATACATATTTAGAAAATTTAAATAGAAAGTTCAAAAATCCTATAGGGTTCAACTATCAAAATTCCACTCCAACACTCATTTGTAGTGTTGGCCAACATTTCTTAATCCCAAAATCTCAAGTTTTGGGCTACATTAAATATACAAGGATAATAGCGCTAATAGATACTGGGACTTATCATAATTTCACTAATACTAAAATAGAAATATAATTAAACATGTTTGTTTATCCCTCTTCTGACCTTAAAGTTGCAATTCCAGGGAATACCTACTTTGTACATGAGAAAATGTCATAAGGTGAAATTCCTAATCCCCATGTATGCCATGGAAATCGGGGGAGTGGATATATTATTAGCAGCCTAATGGTTTTCCACGATTAGTACAGTGGGGTTACACAATTAAATCCTAGAATTCTTTGAAAATGGGAAGAAATACAAATTTTATGGAATTAAAAACCCACCCTACCAAACAGTCTCATATAATAAAAGAGAGAAGATGATTTAAAAAGAAGCCCAAGCTTGTTCTTTCCCATTGATATTCAATAAAGATGGCCTCTAATAAAATTGATATTCTTAAATGTATTGACAAGATTATTAGAAAATATAGTACCATTTTTCAAGACCTATATTAGAGTCTCTCCAACATTATCTAGATATCACATCATTAACATTGTTATTCAATAATTTAGATGGCCTCTAATAAAATTGGTGTTTTTAAATGTCTTGACAAGATTATTAGAAACTATAGTACCATTTTTCAAGACCTATTTAAATTTAGAGTCTCTCTCCACTATCATCTAGATATCACATCATTAACAAGTATATCTTCAACTCTAGTCATATTGATGTGACAAAATGTGACACCTATCAAGAACACAAATTTGAATTAGTCGTCTCTAAAAGTGTAAACGAGTACCTCATTAAGTGGAGGCATATTCCTAAAGATGAGGTCTACCTAGGAAAATACTTTATGGAGGAAGCATTTTAAAGATAGATGATTTGTAATATATCTAAAAGTATATTACAAACAAATAAAAATAAAAATTATGTATAATAAATTTAGGTAGATTATTATTAATATGTAATAATGATAGTCATGTTTTTTTTTGGGTTAAGAATATGACATATCATCACTCATGTATTTATATGCATGTCATTGTAACTCAATAACATGAAAGTGCTTGTTATTTTCTTTGTTCATCTAACGTCTAATACCCGAATCCAATCTTTTGAACAATTTGGTTTCTTATAGTTTTTTTTTTTAATTAAAAACTACGAAACAATAGTTTTTCAAGCATCTTATTAATGCTTTATGTTGCAATTTGCTCTTTACCTTGGGAAGATGATTCTTACTTCTCCACTCGCACTTGCTCTTTGACTAGTTAAACTTCTTTATCTCAAACAAATCAAGTCTTTTCTTCATTATCTTGAATCATTAGGCTTTGTTTCAATTCTTCTTTTATACCAAACTGATAAGGAACATTTTCCATTGCTACAAAAGTGGATTGTTAGATACATGTGTTTTGCAAGTGTATGTTAGGGCTCTTACCTGTATCTCATATATATATATATATATATATATATATATATATATATATATATATATATATTATTTTGTGTGATTAAATAAACACAAAGAGAGAATATTGCAGCAATATCTTTGTTATTATCATGTTGCAGGCAAAGATATCACAATCGATATCTAGTTGACTTTAAATTAATTTTAGGTTTGACTTAAAATTAAACCACTATATGCAAAGCCTACATTACATACCAAAAACAGTATATTTTTAAAAATATTTTAAATCAATTTTTTTTTTTAATTGGTTTTATGTGGTTGCATCTTATTGTGCCATGATGGTTGCACCGTCGATAAGTCCATTTGTCAGGACTGGAACCTATACGGCTCATCGATCATGCACCTTTGCATCATATTGTACATGGAAGCCAATGTACTAAGCTCTACCAGACCTATAAGAAGTAGCAATATCATTCGTATAGATTCGCTTAGCTATTGAAGCAGTTTTTTGTCACCTCCACGTGTTAATGTTGCCCACTCCACTGCCTGTCAGGTTGGAGGAAAAGATGGCCAAGGAAGAGGAGGCAACTTTCCATAACTGGATGGGGCACATAATTATTTGATTAAGTAAATGTCAAACACTTAATAATTTATTTTCTTTATATGAATGACCTTTTATAATTACAAATATTAAGTGGCTATGTCATAAACTAAGATGTCACATATTAAATTGATAACAAATATTCAATTATTATGCATTAAATTAATGATTAATTTAATCTATTTTCATTATGACATGAAGATTGTTATTTTCATCCAAATAACTAAATTGCAAATCAATCATTAATTTATCACAAACTCTAATAATCATCCATTACAATTCTTATGATTGATATGATTAATTTGGTTTCATAATTTAATTCTTTAATTACGTATTATTAAAATTAATAAAATTATAATAATAATTAATAAATATATTATTAAAATAACTAAAATAAAAATAGTTATTATAATTAAGATGAATAAATATATAATAAAAATAAAATAATTATATGTAAATATAATTTATGAATTGGAAATTACCTAATTTGTATTCAACTCTAAAATAAAAATTGACAATCTCAAGATCACAAGATCAGCTTACTGCCCCTTTCATGACCACCTTGGAGACCAACCCCCAATTTCTTTTTCCTATATATGATTAGAAGAAAATTACAAAACATTAATCATGTAGAGTTTCTTTTCCTTATATATGATTATAAGAAAATTACAAAACACTAATCATGTAGAGGTCAACCACCCTTTAGCCATGATACCAATATAAACACCGATGGTACCAAAAGAAACAGTACTTTCCTGGTGCTCAAAAGCTTTCTGTTAAGCTATATATCTAATACTTAGATCTTTTGGTTCGCTGGTATTTCAAAGTTGCATCAATTTTATTTACTTCTATCAAATGTAAGTTGCATCAATTTTATTTACTTCTATCAAATATTTTACAATTGTTTTACAATGAGTGGAGTCAAAATGCAATTGGTTTTCAAAGTTTATTCCAAAGAAATCTTACAACCAAAATAAGATAGAACTATTAGTTATGCTTTTTTTGTTTTTTATTAAATTCAATAATTTAATGAAATATTGTAATATGAAATAAGTTATGCCTTTTTCTTTAAGACATAGTTTTGATTTATAATATTGTAACGCCGTATATTTACAAATTATAAATTTCCATAATAATAATAATTATTATTATTATTATTATTATTATAATAATTATAATAATAATAATAATTATAATAATTATTATTATTATTATAATAATAATAATTATAATAATAATTATAATAATAATTATAATAATAATTATAATAATTATTATAATAATAATTATAATAATAATAATTTCCATAAAAATAATAATAATTATAATTATAATAATTATTATTATAATAATAATAATAATAATAATAATAATTATTATTATTATTATTATTATAATAATAATAACTATAATTATAATAATTATTTTAAATAAAATTATTAACCATTTAATTTATATAATTAAATTAATTTAAATGTTAAATAATAATTATAAACTGAATCCTATCACTCTATATATATAACTCCATCAATTAAACACTTTCAATACCTACTAAGATCTTATTATTATCTTGCTGATCAATCTATATCTAGTTGACTTTAAATTAATTTTAGATTTGACTTAAAATTAAACCACTATATGAAAAGTTTACATTTCAAGCCAAAAATAATATATTTCTTAAAATATTTTAATATTTATTTTTTTATTAGTTTATATTGAACGTAAAACCACATGCCTCCTCCACAATCCATATAAACCCATAATTCAATGTTAATTTTATTGAATCTTAAACCCATAATTCAATGTTAAGTTTATTGAATCTTAATTTATTGCCCTAAAATAATACCTCAAAAAAATGAACTTATAGAATTTTGAATTAACACCATTCACATAAATATCTTATCTCACTTTTTTTTGAGTCAATACTTGGTACTATTTTGTTTTTTTATTTCTTAGAAAATGTGTAGCTAAATTCTCTTAGCAATAAACATTATTAATTTAAATTTATTCCTATATATTGAACAATACGCATTATCATATTTTAAAAAATTATATCATTTTTAAATATGACTTATTATCATATTTAAAAAAAATTATATCATTTTTAAATATTGTTCTATTTAGTTCAGAGATTATTTTATAAATATGATTAACCATAGTGTTTAAAAAAAATGTGAGAATATGTTATTCCAATTTACAAAGAATCCATATTTTCAAGCCAGTCAACTAATATACTTCAAATGTAAATGCAAATATAGTTATATTTAATGCTATATTTTTATATAATACAATTGCTTTCGAGCAAGTATTTTTATTTTAATTTAACTATATTTAAACTAATAAGCAAGAACGCTCGCTATATGGCCTTGTTTATATTATCGTCTGATTGACTCAAACTAGTATTTTTTTTAAACCAGTCCTAATTTTCGACAGTATGATTGTGATTGAATAACGACCTTAACACAATTAATGAGAATACAGGCAAGGAGTACATTAAATTACCCACACTTTCATTGAGGTGGCTTATTTGCTCCCAGTTTTTCCAATATGTTTTGAACATAATTTTCTATTAGTGGAAAATTGAAGAATATTTCATTAAAATAGATCCACTTAAGATTCCCCATCAGCTTCTAAAGGTTATTATCGCCATTAGTTGTTGATCAGGTTCAGTACTGTCCTATTACGAGACCTTAACGATATCAGTGATCCTTTGCAGGTCAGTTATCCCGTCCATACCTTCTCATTGATCCAGAGTTCCACAAAGTTGAGTTGCAGAAATAGTGCTTCTACACTTTTATGTCATGTTTTTTTCATCTTCCAGCCATCAGGTTATGAATCTCATGAATTTTGCAATATTGGATTGGGAGTATGTTAAATCCTGCAAAGTTGAGTGGCGAGTATGCCTTGTTTGCAATTGTTAGCTCATCTTCATTCTCTCATTGTAAGTTATAATTTACAGCTCGGCACTCCTTGCAGGTCTGCATATATATGTTCGTTTACAAAGTTCTTATATACCCTTGCGGCCTTCTTCATCTAGGCAAGGCAACTTCACTATTTCTAAATTTTTCTGTGGAAAAAGCTGTCATGGATCACTGTGTTGCCAAATTGAATGCTGGCCATATGCATGCTAACAAAAGTAATGATAAATCAAGACATTGATCCAAATATAGGAGTCATTTTTGTTCACGTGCCAAGAACCCAACTAGACAAATAGAATATAGGGCAAACAACGACTTTTCAAGGAGAGGTAAGGCTTTGATTTGTAGCAGGGCAAAACAACCTATGCATTGGCCGATCCTCTACAGAAGATAGGTGGTTATTAGTAAAGCATGCATATTCTTCCCCTAGTATTTTTAAGCTTAAGGAGCCATGACGTTGTTGTTGAACATTGCTATTTCCAATTTCTCATTTTATGTGTTCATTGCACAGATAGATACATTGTTTTAAAAGGCATTTTTTCCTCTTAGCCTAAGTATAGCTTTCAAAGTTATTAGAGTTATACAGTGTGCTACAACTGGAGGTTTTGAATCCAATATCATCATACAATCTTGATAAGAATCGATCGTTAAATGCAAAAAAGAAAAAATATGCCAACTACAAGATGGTCTCAAGCATTCCATAATCTAAATCTACTCGGTTGTATTGCGCTTTTATTACATTCAAGCAAATAAATGCAAAGCACACCACTATACACGTTAGTACCTATGCCTAGCATTTAGAATTTCTTGGTGTGAACAATTGAAATAGCCAGAACCATCCCACTACGTCTTAGAGTTTAGGAAGATGTAGCATTCTCATCAATATATCCATGTTTCACGAGTCTAACAAAATGCTTCTTTACCACATGATTCTTCTAACCTAGGCCAAAAACCTATTCTAGATCTCAATAATATTGAATGTCTTTTATTTTGTGACTAGGTTGAGCCTAGGTCGGGGTCAGCCTACTTAATGAATGGAAGAAGACCAATCAATACCCAATGGGATACTTATAACTAGGATTGTGCAAAGCTCACTCAAGTTTGCACACCCCTTGACATAGTTTTAAATTTTAATTCCCTCAAAATAGCTTCCATCCTCAACTCATCCCCATTATGTTTGAATCTGAAATCTGGCAGGGACTAAACCCCACCCAAACCAACTATCTACACTTTCGTGGGTTGTATAATATTGAATGTCAAAAAAACAAAGAAGTAATACTGAGTGCCTATCAATGCAAGGTTGAAAATACATAAAAGTATATTACTGCAGATGTTTTAACTTTTAACTTTTACTTAGCATCACCAATAATCTCCACAAGAACACTGCCCATACTTGAAATGATGGAAACGGCTAGCATCCCTCACAACAAGCTCTCGTGCAACAATCTTGGATATGAATTTGATGGCAGAATGACAGTCACCACAAACTCGAAGATTCTTAATAACTCGAATAGTTTTATGAGGGGGCATGTTGATAAGCCCAAATGCAATGGCCAACTTTTCACTGTGGTAGCCAAGGATTTCTCCCTTCTGCTCCTCCTCCACATCATTCAGCACAAACCTTCTATCAGGAACATACCCTGCCTCCTTCATCTGCTGGGACAATCTCTCCAACAGTGCATAGATTTCTTCCGTTTGCGCATGTGACCTGTCTCCTACTAGGAAACCATAAACCTGCATATTAACCTCAACCCAACTGCATCCTGGCTTCTTTTTCACTCCCCGGTATTTCATCATTTTCCGAACATTTTCAAGCTCCGCCCACTTGCCAGCCGCAGCATACATGTTTGAAAGCACCACATAAGGTGCAGGATCTTCGGGGTTCAAGTCAAGAATATGTTTTACAGCATGTTCTCCTAGCTCAATGTTATTATGAATTCTGCAAGCACCAAGCAAAGATCCCCACACTGTAACATCAGGGTTCATTGGCATATTGTTGATTATGTCTTGTGCCTCCTCCAGGTGGCCGGTGCGGCCAAGAAGCCCAACCATGCAGCCATAATGCTCCATTGCTGGTTTAATGTGATAATACTTCTTCATGCAATCAAAGACTTGCCGGCCCTCATCCACTAGGCCAGAATGATAACATGCAGACAGAACACCAACAAAGGCAATACTGTCTGGCACAATGCCAGACCCTCGCATCTGTTCAAACAGCTTGAGGGCCTCCTCGCCACGGCCATGGATTGCATATCCTGCTATCATCACAGTCCACGAAACAGCATTTCGTTGACGCATTTTGTCGAACACATCCCGTGCCTTCTCTATACACCCGCATTTTGCATACATGTCTACTAGAGCACTCTCAGCAAACACATCAAATTCAAATCCTCTCCTGCATATTTCATCGTGGATTTTCTCACCTTGGTCCAGGGCAGCCAAATTGGCGCACGCCGTGATAACACTGGTAAATGTCTTCAGGTTCGGCTTCACCCCAGCATGGCACATTTGCTGAAAGAGCTTCAGGGCTTCTTCCCCCTGCCCATTCTGCACATACCCTGCAATCATGGCCGTCCAAGAGACAGTGTCTCGCACAGACATTTTGTCAAACACATCGCGTGCAAACTCCAAACTCCCACATTTTCCATACATATCTATAAGTCCATTCCCTACAAATACATCAGATTGAAACCCACTTCTACGTATTTCTTCATGGATCTCCTTACCCTGTTCCAGAGCTCCCACATTGGCGCAAGCTGGAAGAACACTGGCAAATGTGAATTCATTGGGTTTTAAGCCAGTTAGCTGCATTTGGCGATACAAAGCCAATGCCTCTTTATCTAACCCATTCCTAACACAAGCCGAAATCATTACAGTCCATGAAAACGAATCTCGTTTCGGCATTTCGTCGAAAACCCTGCGAGCGTCCTTCAGACTTCCGCATTTGGCATACATGTTGATCAGTTTATTCCCTAGAAATCTGTCTCCCATGAAGCCCCTCTCCTTCATGTGGGTTTGTATTTGTCTGCCCTCTGATAAGGCCTTCTTTTTAATACACACATCTAACAGGCATACATAAGTAGAAGAATCCAGGGTCTGCTCCATAATATGCAAGATCCGCAGGGCCTCTTTCAATCTGCTCTGCTTGCAGAGAGTTTTGACGTCCTTGGCAGTGACACTATAGACACTGCCTCCTCTTTTCATTGTTTCGACTGTACTTTTCTTCTGTGAGGGTGAAGCATCAATTTATAATTCGCATTGTCTTCTTGGTTGGATTCCTCAGCCGGGCTTCCCTCTTGAAGGGCATCGCCATTGCTGAAATTCATGTTTTCCTGTGTCATTGTCATTTGAGTAATTTGCCATGAAACTCAGGAGGAAATACACAAACATTTGTTACAAAGATCGCAGCAAAACTTTAGCTGAAAAATGTTGAAAATAACAACCCATTACATTCATTCTAATCCTCTGGAAATTTGAAGTTCCAAACAAAAGAAACTAACAAAAACAAATCAAATTAACTGATATACATGTTTGGAGCTGCTCAATGTTTGGAGATGTGTGAGCTGAACTCCCTGAAACTCCATGTCCTTACCACAAAATGAAAAGAGTAGAGCAAAAACTATATCCATACCATTTGTTCATTTGGGAAGCATGGCCCAGTTGGTCAACCCTCTTCCCTTTGATCTCATGGGTTTTCACTATTTGGTGTTGTGCAGCATGTCCAAAGTCATCATGATTTACCTAGATTTTTTTATGAACCTTTCAAGTAATTTCATCAAGTTGACTCATATGCAATGGGAATTTTATATGCACACTAAGTGTAGAGTTATTTTTTTGCTAAGTGTATTTGTTCAAATTCAATATAAGCATATGAATTCAAATCCAATATTATATGCAGATATGTAGGGAAATGCATGCCTTATAGTTTCATAATTAAACTTGCAACCCCAAACCCTATTTCTATGTAAATTTTCTGGTTAGCATTTAGAGTTTTGTAATTTACAATTGATTGGTAAAATATTTTGTTGTTTCTATTAAATAATAGAAATGTGCCTTCCTAGTTGGACCATTAATGACCTTAAGGCTTAATGATATAGGAAAATGTGTTGGGTCTAAAGTAGAGCCCAAGCTATATGTATAATATGCTTAGTAAGGATTTAATTATGCTAGTGTCAGTGTTTAGAGGCAATTATGCACATATTTTGTGGAATGTTGTTTCTCTTTTACATAAAAACAATAAGTTGTTTTACAAAAGTATGGAGTGTGATCTAAAATTAAAACACAAACAAAATGATAATATTAAAATAGGTGGAATTTGTAAGATTTTGACGAAATTATATCACTTATTGAAATTGCTTAAACAGTAATTATGAGTTATTATTGATATGAAGAAAATTTTAAAATTTATTAAACATTATTTCACAAAAAGAAATGTGTGGAGCCTATAGGCGTTTACTTGGGAGAGAATTAGAAATAGTGAGCAAAGGCTCAAAACCTAGGGATGGTTTTAGCATGTATATATTTTTTTAGTTGGAAGGGTTATTTAACCCTCAAGCCCTTATAAAGATGCATGTGAAATATTTTAATATTGAAGCATATACACATCAATAATGTGAAGTGGAACAATTGATTCCAGTCTTAACTATATATAAAAATGGATATTAAAAGTTGAACTTGCTTGAATGTTGTACCAACCTAGCAGCAAAAAACTACTATTACCAAAGACAATGTTGAGTTGGAAATAAAGTCAATTGTTGAGATGGAACAGATGTAAACTTGAGAAGGAAGGTAGATTGCAATTGATGTTGGTGTGGTTGATCAGAATTCATAATAAGACAATGTACAATAATCTATTTGTAAGGTGTATGTTTATCCTCGATGAATAATAGTTCTAATCAGTTGATAATCCTTCAAGCACTTTGGTATATTAAATTGAATACATGTACTTCCTAATTTGATTGTTATGGTTCAATCTCTTTACACAAATGTATTTATTTATGTTCCAATTTCCAAGCAATGAAAAATAGATGTATTGTAAGGGGAAAATGTCAAGAGTACATTTTGACTCGTTGAGCCTTTTCTAAGATGTTGGGTATGTTAGAGGATGCTATCATATCTATTCATAGTGAAATATCCCAGTGGTGGGAGATGCTTCTTTGACCCTTTCTAGAGGGGAAGCAACAAGCAAGAAAAAGGATCTATTCTCAATTTTTTGGGACCTCTACTTGTTTTCTAGAAAGTATGGAAGGATTAGGCCGACAAATAAATCTATACTGTTTTTTGATTATCCCATGCAATCAATCTTTGTTCCCCTTGCTCAATCATCCCTAAAATTTCTTCATATCAAGGATTCAACAATTCCTATTTAACTAAATATTCCTCATTAACTAAATCATCCCTCTATTTTGGATATGTTGCATATGCATACATACATGTCAACTCTAACAATGATAATAGTATTATAAAAAGAAGACCCTATATATGTTCATGCAAAAGAATTAATTCATCATTATCAAGTAACATGTTTATATTCTTATCCAAATCATCTCACAAGAAAAAATAAATTTGACAATGTTTTATTCTAAGCAGACTTGAACATAAATCTATATTTATCAGGCATGTGCATTCTCATTGTGGCTTCGAAAACTCCACATGAAACTAATTTTCAATCATGATGGTCTAGCCACTCATGGTTGGTCTCCTTGATAGAATCAAAGTGAAGCCTTTAATGCACATAAGCCTAAATGTGATGTCTACTTTAGAAAAGAAATTAGGAATTGGAGTATTTATTATGACAAAAAGGAAAGAATATACATATTTCCACTATTTTTTAATTTATTTTTGAGGTTATGACAAGGTGTATCCTCAAGTCTTCATATTTATTCCTCATCCACTTTCATATCCCCTTTGATAAAAGGATGAAATGTGGATTGTCTATTTTCTATCCTTTCTTCAAAGAGGTTTCCAACATAAGAAGAGATAATAAAATATATTTTTATCCATACATCTTATTGTCAAAGAAAAACTTTGATTAGTTATTGGCAATATTATGCTAACAAATACACATTTTCGTGTAGTCTGTACATGTAGACATACATACACAAAGATAATCCTTTCAATTAGGCTCTCTCCAAATACCGGCTTTGTTAGATTTCAAACCCAAATGTCGAGTGTTGATGATACAAACCTCATTAACTCTTATATATGGCATCCCCAAGTTTTAGGTGGCCTCACTACTCAAGGTTTTTTGAAAGCATTATATCATGTCTAACTTGGAGGTTACTATGTTCTTTCATCCATATTATCCAAAAACATAAACCTATATTAATTAAAGGGATTAGATGATTGTCACGAGCTCATGGGTTCTTCCGTAAACCATAGAGTGGTTTTTCCAAACATGAAATATAGGTAGCAGATGAGCCTACTAACCATTTGAATAGGTATGATAGCATATCATTACATTCATTCCCCCTTCCTTTGATTGAGGATAAGAAGGAAATGGCATGTGCTAATCATAGGGGCAACAAAGTATAACCATCTCTCTATAAGAACGTGATCTACATCCTTGGTACATCTCAAGGCTCTTGTTGACCATAGTATTTTCATTGATGTCAAGGTCAGTGTGAGCCTAATCAAGATGCAAAAGGAACCAAATTAAGCAACAGATGACTAAGAAAGTTGTTTAAGGCACAAATACCAGATCGAGTAGCAAAGGGTCGAGCAGGAACTTCGAGGCACAACTAAATTGGTTCATCATTTCTCGATATCCATCTTTTAAAATAGCAGAGAGATAGAAATATTTCCATCAATAGATGTTTATTTATCACCATCGACATATCAACTATCTCGCAAAGCAAAGGATCGAGGAAATTTTGATATCCAATATGGTTAGCACGTGGTCACAACTCCCAAACACAAAGAACTAATAGCTTAGCGCTTAAGGGCTAAGAACCCTTGAAATATCGCCACTTTTACAATAATATGTTAATGTATACTAAGTACAACATCTTGTTTAAAGCATTGAAATGAAAAGGTTTAACTACTATTTCACGATTATTTTAATTAGGATGTGATTAGAAAATATCAAATGGGTTTAGTGATGTTAAGCATACTAAGAACTGAATGCTTTGTTGATTGAGTGTCCTAGTAATGGTGGGTCCTATATCGGGGTACCAAGAACTAGATGCTTTATTGATAAAGCATTTCATAAAATGGTCAATGTTCTGGTATGATGTAGCAATGGTGGGTCCCCTAACAAGGTACCAAGGTACCAGAATGGTTAACAATGCTAGATCAACCTAGTATGTAATGTTCCATTATGACAGGGAATATGCCATCAATTGAAAGGAAACAAAATTAACTATTAGTTGATAGGGAAGAGTACTAGGTACCAATATCACACAAAATATGAAGTGTTCTGATATGTGATGTTCCCATATGGTGGATTAAATAATGTTAGTTGTCGTGATTCCTGTATTTTTAATTTGGGATGCCTAATTCATCCACATGGAATTTAGAGTGTTGGGAATTGAGCATTCGGCCCAGGGTTTATCCCATGATTTCTCGTGAGCCTTTGTACTGACCCAAAAAAGGACTTAATGCCATTACCAATTTCATTGGCCTATGTATGAATCATGTTCCTATGTTGTGCCAACTTGATCAAGATATGACCTATAAATAACTCAATCTAGAAGTCATAAAGTATGGATCGAAAGTGATAATGTGGACATATGACACAGAGAATAAGTGTGAGGGAAATCTAAAGCCTATGAGGTTGAACATGAAGAAATCTAGAGATGAAGTCTAAGGAATGTTGAGAAATGTAACTAGTTTCGGTCTTCATAATTTTTATACTCATTTCAATATGTATCCTATGTAACAAACATGAAAAATAAGAAAGAAAATTTATTAATACTAAAGCATGGGTTTCATGATCATTATTGATGGTCTTCTAGGTAAAATCATGTTCTTCATGCTTATTTGGTTTGTTAGGTCTTAAGATTTATTGTCATGAGTCAATGGAGTCAACATCATGATTATAAGACCCTTTTGGGAAATTTATAATTGTAAAAAGAATTATTTTTGAGTCTAGAAATTCTTGGAATCTAAAATAGTACAAGTCATCATTGGGATCCTCAAGTCGGCCTAAAGGAGGGAATTTGAGCCCTTGAGAAGGCTCTATAAAGAGAAATTTAACTTCATTTGGAGACACACTCACACAACAAATTCGATCTATGAGAAAGAGTTTGATCTATAGTTGGGTAGCTGCAAGAAGGAGATTGAAGGTCAAGAAGAAGGAAGAAGGATAGAATTTATTGGTTTTTGGGCTCTATCTCTCTCACACATGTGAAAATATAGGGTTTCTGGGCTGGAAGAAGAGGCCGAAGTTGCAAGACCAAGTTGCAATAGGATGAAGTGTAGCATCTTGTAGCTTGGAAGAAGGAAACTCTTTCTATACCTCGTTGGCCTTAGGAAGAGTTGTCTTGCTCTTGCAATTTCCCAAACGGAGGTTTTCTTCAAGATCTACAAGACCAAAATTGTAGGTCGAGTAGCAATGTTGTAGCTGGTAGGTCGAAGTTGCAATGTGTAGCAGTTTGGTGCAGTTTCAAGAAATGACTTGAGGAAGGGATGACTTGGTATTGAGAGAGGGACTAGGTCTAGGGATTGGGTATTTGCAGTATCTCATTTGAAGTAGATTCTAAGAAGAGAAGAGTTTATGGGTTTTCCCCTCAGAGGGTTTTTTCCCTAGCTAAGAACCTATATCTATGTCCTCTTTTGTTGATGTTATTTCTTGATATTGTTTGATGAAAAGATCTAACTAAAAAAATATAAAGAAGATTAATATTCACAAGCAAGTATCAAGGTTAAAAGAAAATAATTTTAATAAGTTTTCGCATTACATTTTATAACATGGTATTAGAGATAAGGTGAGCAAGAAAGGTAGTCGGAAGGACACTAGAAAGAATTTTTAATCAAGGGATATGAATCTCTCAAGGTTTAAAAGAAAAAGGTTATCTCTTGAAGGGATCTAGTTAAAGACCTATTAATCTAGGGTTTCTACATTGAAGAATATCTAGACTAAATATGTCTTGCAAGGAGGTTGTTGATATTGCAAAGGAGGAGACTACTTGGAATGCATCAATCTTGGAGGTTGTTCTAGGAAACATAATTTAAGGAAATATCCTCAAGGATCTTGAATATATCAAGAAATTTGGATATATTATCATCAAGAAGAATCATGGTATTTAAGTAATTATCACACTATTTCATAATGGTTTAATATCTGAGTCATGTAGGTTCTTTCTGCAAGGAGGGAAATAAGCTCGTTAGGGCTTCAAACTATCTAGCATGGCAAAAAAGGATTGACTTGATACTCACAAATCAAGATGCAATGGGATATGTTTATGGAGAAGTTACTAAACCTGAGAAAGATAAGACACAAGAACTAGCAAGGTATAAGAAAGGGTGTTACAGGTCATTTTTTCACATTCAAACAAATGACCTTGAACCTAGATCAATAATCATCCATTCACACTTTGCAGTCATCCCCTACAAAGACAAAACATCCCCTTTCCACAAATTACAAGAATCTCGTATTACATTGGCTAAAACCCTTATTTTTGTGGATAATCGCGCTTACCTTTAGGACAGACTGCGTTGACACATATTTCACACATAGAGACTGCACTAACCAGCGTAGTTTTCCTTACCAAAACATGCGATGATATCGAGAAATGAGTAAAAAATAAAAAATAATTTTGATTTTTTTATTTCTAGAAGCTTCGGAAGTGGTTTCAACCATTTATTTTTGGATCATATTTCTAACTCCATATATTGAGGTCTTATCTCTTATCTCCTATAACTTACCTACCTCTAATGTGGATCTAAGCCCTAGAATGGTAATCCAAAAACCACCTCATTTACCCTATAAATTCACTGCCTCCCATAGAGCCTGGGTTGGATTTTGGAGACTCTTAGTTATGCCCTCATGTTGTTAATTTGTGTCTAGAGGTTGATAATCCATCCATATTCTTGGAGTATGATTCAAGGCTTGCTATTGTGACAAAGGAAGGAAAATATAGATGGGAGGGATCTACAATGTCAAGAACTACAAAGGTTGTAATATTATCCTACTTTTATTAATAAAAAAATTCCTTGTTTTCCTATACATTATGTCTCATTTATGCATATGTAGAACAATGAGTCCTTAGCTTCTTATTTAGAGTTTTTTTTATATGTTATTTATATTTTTTGGTTCTCTTTCTTGTTTTGGATGATTTGCAGGTTCCACTCATAGAAATTGGAGTTGGAGCTGGAGCTAACAAGCCAAGAGAAGTAGGAAGATTACATCGGATTCCAAGTAGGTATTCCCTCCATATTTCAAGCATATCTAAGGAAAGCGTTGCAATTTTGTCTTGGTTGTGTCTAGATTAAACCACAAGATCTAGGGATATTGCTTATGTCTGCCAAAGGAATTTGTCCATAAAAAAAACTTGGCAACTCCGTTAGGGAATGAGACATTCTTTATTGTTTTCCTTTGTCTAGCCTTTTAGAACCTTTGAAAACGACTCTATTTGAATTGTTCAGACAATTATTGGACCTAGGAAGCATAATTTCAAGCTTGGTTAGGGTTATTTTTGTGGGTTTTAGGCAAATTTTCCCCATAACACTTTTGTTCTAAGAAAGAGCATCTCAATGCACTTATCCCATTATGTAAGTGCAACGACTCGCACTGGTTTCCATACCCTACCTATGATGATCCTGTAAGTGCAAAAAAAAAAAACATTTTTCCTTGCCTTACTTTGATTATGTTTGTTTGCAGTGTATTCCTGAGTTTCAGGTTTGTCCAAGGTCTTTGTAGAGTCAATAACTTGTGTGGTTTTGAGTTTGATTGTTCTTTGATAAGAAATCGCTTGTTTCTTGTTAATAAGAGATTGTTATGATTTGGCTTGGCTATTGATCTGATTAAAAAAAAATCACATTATAGTTCCAGTCTATGTAGATTTCTTTTTATTCAATAATATAATCACACTTTCATTTTTCTTTGCATTGAAATTGAAAAAGGAAAGAAAAGAAAAGAAAAAAATCAGGGCCATTGAATTTTTGAATTGGAATAGTAAATTTGAAGCTCTTGCTTTGAAGTTCTTCTTTTATGCATCATTAATTGAAACTCCTTCCCCTTTTTAGTTAGATCTTCATTGAATGAAAATAGTTCATTTTCTCATGCTAGTTGCATTCTAGGAGTTCAGGTGAATTAGTTTTGAGCCTTGAAACTGAAACCTTAATCAAGATCAATATTAAAATTTGTTAATTAACCTAAGGAGCATTTGCAACATTAAAGACACATTTAGTGTTCTAGGATAGAAGACGTGTTCTGACATCTCTAAACGTAGGAGTTGTCGTTATTTTTCAATGTTACATCCTAGGGATGGTTGGTTTTCCATGTACATTCGAGTATATCTGAATGTTTTTCCACATACCTTTTGGTATATAGGATGATTGTCCACGTACAAAGAGTATATAGTAATTCCCCCATCATATGGTTACGCATTACACAACACTAGTATGGACTGTCCTTCCACATACCTCCATGTATATTTTGGAATTCCCCACTAGGTTGTGAACCTGCCATAGGTAATTGAGTCGGATGCCTTGTTAATAGTGATACACCAAACACAACATTCAGGGAGATTTATTGTACGTACTTAACCGTATATTGCAGTTCACAGTGACTTGGTAATCCTCATATGCCTAGTTACCCCTATTTAGTTTTATTTATGTTTTTACTCTTCAAATCAATTAAGTAAGCCACTTTCTACGCCTTAGTATACCTTAGGTTGAGTTTTATGAAAACAATTATAGAGTCTACTAGTCAAGGAATTCCTCCTGATGGGAATCCTGGTCCTTTTCCTCCTTTTGGAAATATTTTTGCTCCTTATATGGCTACATTGTCCCTTCTCAAATTTACTGTAGCTTTACCATTTTGGTTTTTTCAACCTCTTTGGTTTCGAATGTCCAAATTGCTTCACACTCAAATCCTCTGCATGAACAACATAAACCTAAAATTGATCCTCAAGTTGACCCTTTTCCTTCTTCACCCAATGCCTCTTCCTCCCTTTCTTCTTCCTCACCTGGTGAAAATATTGAAACTAGTAACCAGGAAGCTAAGAAGAAGAAGAAAAGGATGAAGAAGAAGAATCCAAATAAACAAGAGGGAAACCAAGAAACCATTCTTATGAATGCAACTAATGTGTAGAAACCTTCCAACAAGCCTCGTAAAGTTAAATTCCCTTGCAATATTTTTAATAGTGATCACCTTCTTAGAGATTGATCTGGTATCCCCCAAGTATTATAAGTGTGGTCCACAGGCTCCCATCATCCCTTATCATCTGCCTTTGGAGATCATGTTGGTGACAAATCATCAACTAGTGATAATAATATTTATGGGAAAAAATGTAAAATCAAGTTTCCTTGTAGGTTATTTGAAGGGAATCATCCAAATCACCTTCTTGCTTATATGTATGAAGCATCCAAAGTGTTGGGAAACCTTATTGCTTCTCAGCGTATTGCTTCTCAGCGGAAACTTCCAACTAGATACCGAAAGTTTTCCCCCAATCCTCCATTATTTGATGAAGTGAATGATCTGAATCCCTCTTCAATCAATCCCACTCCCTCTGAACGTGAATCCCATAAGTCTGTTTCCATCCATCCATTATTGAGAAAGTGGTTGACTTGATTCCACCCTTTTTCAATCATACTCTCCCTTTCAAGAGTAAATTTTTTTATCACACTCTCCCCTTAGAGAGTGATGTTCATACTGCTCGGTTTCTTCTAGATTCTACATATTGTACCGAACAAGGGGAAATTTATCCCATTCTTAAAAAATCCCCTCCAAGTAATCAGGATTGCCTTTAATTGGAATCAATTGACAGAACCTCATCTCCATTCTTATATTCCCTTCTAGATCATATTGAAGTCTTATGATATGGACATAGATCACACAATTATTGACAAGGGTGTCTTTGTTAGCATTCTATCCTCGACTACATGGAAATCTTTGGGTTCCCCTCAGCTTGTGTCTTCTGCACTGAATATGTTAGCTTTTAACAAAAAACCAATCAACCTTTAAGGATCCTTCCTCGGCTTCATATTATCTTGGAAGGAAAATTTGTATATGTTGACATTATGTTAGTCCTAGGCTCCTTGGATTTCAATTTACTCCTTGGGCGAGACTATGTTTATGCTATGAATGTTGTCATCTCCACACTCTTTCAAGTGATGTCTTTCCTGTATGATGGAAAATTTGTGATTATTGATTAACTTTCGTTCGTTGGTCCTAATTTGACTGTCAATCATCCAAATTCCCTAAATGTTGCAAATATGCAAGTGGTATATCCCCCGCCACAGGTTAATTATGTGGCAACCTGTCATATGCCTGCACCTATTTTCGAAGAAGAGCCTTTCACTCTTTTCTCAACTTCTTTTGACCTAGATCTAATAGGTTATATGCTGAGTCATTTAATAGGGGCATTGGAGACTGATATTTCCATTGGATCCTTTGATTCCTTCCATAGTGTTTTTCTCCCATGTGATGAGAACCTCTTGGAAGCCATGGCCTCATGCATTTCATGATCAAAGTCACCCTGAGCACAATTCATTTTTGTATGTCAAGCTCGTTAAAAAATGAAACAAGGTGTCTTGAGTATAGTTCTTCTACTATGTCAAGCTTGTTAAAAAATGAAGTAGTTTATCATGACCATAGTTCCTTTTCTTGTGTCAAGCTCGTTAAAAAATGAAACAAAGATTCATGAACAAAGTTCCATGAGCAGAATTCTTTTACTGTGTCAAGCTTGTTAAAAAATGAAACAGGTTACCACAACCATATTTTCTTCTATGTTTCAAGCTTGCATAAACATGAAACGACCTTATGAACATAGTTCTCTTTCTATTTCACCTTCATTTAATCCTATTGCATGATCCTCTTCCTTCATTCCTGGTGATCGTATTTATATTAGTAACCAGCAATCTAGCTAAGTCCATGGGAAGAGTTGGCAGATGAAACAAAGCTAGGGGGCATGCCTCTATCATTATGTTAGGGGAAATGTGTTTATCTCAATCACATTTTTCCATGTTTAATCAAGATTTTTGAAGGTTGCAACAAGAAACAGTGAAATTGGCATCCGGAAACAACATCCTTGATCCTAGTGAAAATTAAGCACCTACACTAGGTGGGGCCCACACAAGCTATTTTTAGGTGCATGTCTATTTTTAGAAAGTTGAGAAAATTCTATTTATAGCAGGAGTCTATTTTTAGAATGGTGAGAAAATTCTATTTATAGATGAGTTTCTATTTTTATATGCATGGGCGAAGTCTATTTATAGATCGCATGTCTAAAAATAGAATGCATGTCGTTTATTATTATCTCTTAATAATAATTGGACAATAAATAATAATCTATTCTCTTGACGAACTTGATTTCAGTTAACTGATGTGGCAAACGAGTTAGCTGAAGGAATTTCGAGTTCTAAGGTTGGATGTTGGGACATGCAAGTGGACTTAGTTGTAACTGAGTGATTCGAAGTTGTAACAGAGTTGGATGTGTAGTTATGTGAGTTGTAAAGTAGTTTAACTCAGTTAAGTGAGTTAAACTTAGTTGTGCTAGTTGTAACTAAAGATACACTAGTGAGAGATCAATGAATTAAATATTAAATTAATTCACATGGAGTGATGTCACATGCAACTGAAGATTTACTACTGTTAACTACATGCATGTCAGATCCAGTGGAGACCTAGTTCAGATATAGGTGAAAGGGACAGTTTGACTATTAGTTGTGACATTAGTGGGTGCACTCATGCAACTACACACACATTGGAGATGCCTATGAGTATTACACAGTCAAGGAAGGCTAGAATTAATAATTTATAGGTTCTTAACTGTCAGGGATTGCACAGTGGAGGCAAGCTTTCTGGAGGTAGTAAATTGGCGCATGTATTTGCCAATTTTTGTATGACAGTGTGAGACGATTGTATATTGTACTGAGAGCTCTTCAATTAGAGTTTTGTATGATATTGTTTTATGATCCATGATATATACATAATATATGATATTGGGGTTTTTAGCTTTATGCTTTCCCGATAAAACATCTGTGTTATGTGTGACTGATCTTTCTTCATGTGTTTGCAATTGGAAATTAAATTTCCGCAAAGATTTTAGTATAAGGATTATGTATTTAAAATTGGCATATAATTTTTAGATCAAGAGAATCCAGGCAATACATAATTGTATTAAAATTTCTACATGGTATCAAAGCAGAGAATATTGCAATATTAAAGCAGTAGCTGAGTTTGTTGGTGGAAACAATTTGAATTTGCTGCAAGATTTTCTTGGTGCGACAATTGAGTAAACATCGAAATGGCTTTCAATGGCTTGTGGCTAGAGTATGCACTCGAGGGCAGCTCGAACCACATTTCATGGAAGGACAGGGTGGAGGCAGTGCTTGAAGATAATGGCTTGGATAAATTCATCGACAGTGATGTTCCTAAGCCTACTTCGACAGATGTTGCATTACTTAATGCATGGAAAAATAAAGTGGCACAGGAAAGGAGGATTCTGTTGGAAGGTGTACGAGACCACATTGTCTCAAGCCTTCATGGGAAAGGCACTCCATATGCTATGTGGAAGGCTTTGACAGACCTTTTCCAAAGCAGCAGCGACCATAGGAAATTGGCGCTAAAGGATAAACTCAAAAAGATCAAGATGGAAAAGAACGACACTATTCTGGTACACTTAACAAAGTTTGTCCAATGCAGGGATGAGCTTGGAAGTGTAGGAGTAAGTATTGCTAATGGTGAGCATGGCTCTCTTGGGACTTCCTAAGAGTTGGCACAGTTATGAATACTCTGTCAACGGACAGGAAAAACTTTTGGATTGGGAACGACTGTGGTCGGATCTATTGCAGGAGGAGTTTAGGCAGAACACCAAAGATCGCTCTTCATCAAAGCATGATGATGAAGAGGATTGTGATTTGGTTTCCAAGGCGAAGAAGGGGAGGGTAAATAAACTCCATTCTAAATCTGAGCCCGGTGAAGATGGAAAGGAGTACAACATTTCCAAAGTGAAGTGTTTTCACTATCACAAGTATGGACATATTGCCACAAATTGTCCACATAAGAAGAAGAATAAGATGGTTGTTGAAGCTGCAGCTGGTGAGGCTCTTGCCTCACAATTTGAGCTTGACTTTTCATTGATCGCATGCATGGTGTCCAGTGCATTTGGATCGGGGTGGTACTTGGATAGTGGTGCTTCCTTTCACATGACAGGAGATAAGAAACCTTTCAGTAACTTGGAGGAGAAAGATCTCCAAATGCATATTGAGTTGGGTGACGATGGATGATACAATGTGACTGGCATTGGTACCATTACCTTTCAGAGGGTGTCAGGTAAAATATTTCATTTAAAATATGGTATGCATGTTCCAGGTTTGAAGAAAAATTTAGTCTTAGTCGTAATGTTAGAGGATAGAGGCTATGATGTTGTCTTTAGTGAAGGAAAAGTTTTCCTGCAACACAAAGAAATAGGGCAAGCCAAGAAGGTTGGGATTCAAGTTAAGAATATCTATAGACTTGATGTAGATGGAATTTCTACTAAGCTTCCTACTATTGGGAAGTGTGAGAAAGCCATGCAATTGACGCTTGAGAGGGAGCAGGATTTGCATGCAGTTAAGAGTGAACCTCGGGATGTGGAGCAGCCACAAGATGAGGATCATGGAGTGGGAGCAACCACTCATATAGAGAAATTTTGTGCCAAATGGGTAGAGGGAGTGCATGCAACTATACCACCAAGTGAGAGGTGGGGCGACATGCATGGATTATCCTAAGAAGAAATTTATGGGCAGGATTCATGGAGATGGAGTGGATCTCATGAATTGAACTTGGCTACAAGGAGCCCACAGTACAGTAGTAGCAGGATCAGTTGGAGTGATGCAGTCAGATGTCGTGAGGACATGAAATCAAAGTGACAGTGTCAAATACTAGAGCACGGATTAGAGTTGACAGCAAGTGCAGAGTGCATGGATGTAGAGGTCAACAACGCAGTGGTTCCTGAACACATGTGTAGTTGGTACGAGCAGAAGTCATAAGACTTTGATGACAGATGCATTATATTGATTCAGTTGTTTGGAGGTTATTCAGTTTCATAAGTGTTGCATTCAAGTGTTGCATGTGTGAGAAACACTAGAGAAGTGTTGCATACAAGACTTGCATGGCACATGCATGGAGTTTCATGGCGCATGCAGAGGTTACAGGGCGAATGCATGGAGTTGCATGTCATGTGCAAAGAAATTCCTTTCTTGTTGAGAGGGAATGTTGAAGGTTGCAACAAGAAATAGTGAAATTGGCATCTGGAAACAACATCCTTGATCCTAGTAAAAATTAAGCACCTACACTAGGTGGGGCCCACACAGGCTATTTTTAGGTGTATGTCTATTTTTAGAATGTTCAACAAATTCTATTTATAGCAATATTCTATTTTTAGAATGGTGAGAAAATTCTATTTATAGATGAGTTTCTATTTTTAGATGCATGGGCAAAGTCTATTTATAGATTGCATGTCTAAAAATAGAATGCATGTCGGTTATTATTATCTCTTAATAATAATTGGACAATAAATAATAATCTATTCTCTTGAAGCACTTGATTTCAATTAACTAATGTGGCAAACCAATTAGCTGAAGGAATTTTGAGTTCTAAGGTTGGTTGGTGGGACATGCAAGTGGACTTAGTTGTAATTGAGTGATTCGAAGTTGTAACAGAGTTGGATGTGTAGTTATGTGAGTTGTAAAGTAGTTTAACTCAGTTAAGTGAGTTAAACTTAGTTGTGCTAGTTGTAACTAAAGATACACTAGTGAGAGATCAATGAATTAAATATTAAATTAATTCACATGGAGTGATCTCACATGCAACTGAAGATTCACTACTGTTAACTACATGCATGTCAGATCCAATGGAGACCCAGTTGAGAGATAGGTGAAAGAGACAGTTTGACTATCAGTTGTGACATTAGTGGGTTCACTCATGCAACCACACACACATTGGATATTCCTACGAGTATTGCGCAGTCAAGGCAGGCTATAATTAATCATTCAGAGGTTCTTGACCATTAGGGATTGCGCAGTGGAGGCAGTAAATTTGCGCATGTATTTGCCAATTTTTGTATGACAGTGTGAGATGATTGTATATTGTACTGAGAGCTCTTGGATTAGAGTTTTTTATGAGATTGTTTCATGATCCATGATATATACATAATATATGATAGTGGGGTTTTTAGCTTTATGCTTTCCCAGTAAAACATCTGTGTTATGTGTGATTGAACTTTATTCATGTGTTTGCAATTGGCGATTAAATTTCCGTACATATTTTAGTAGAAGGATTCTATATTTAAAAGTGGCATATAATTGTTAGATCAGGAGAATCCAAGAAATACATAATTGTATTAAAATTTCTACAAAGCTTGTGTAAAAATGAAACCACTCTTTTCCTTTGTTTCAAGCTGGCATAAAAATGAAACCACACACACTCTCAAGTGCAATTTCTCCTTTGTTTCAAGCTATATATAAATGAAACCTGTTCTCGTGATTTCGACTTTTTATCAGCCTATTTTTGCAAGATGACCCTTGGTTTTTTCATTCCATCATCACCATCTACTTGGATGATCATTCACTTTCACTTGGTGTTTTACCCTTTCTTGAGGAACCGTTGTGATGAGTGGTCTTTTTTGCCTGCCTCTTAAACTCTACGTGTTTTGATCAATTCCATCATGACCAAAACCAGTTTCTACCCTTTATGCCACTCATTCCCCCATGAGGATTCTTCATTAAGCTTTTTTCATACTCCCAAAACATGAAAATATTGTCGACCACTTGCCTTTTCGAACTTGTTAAAATAAATGAAAAGATGTTTGCCAAGTATAATTTTAACCCTTTTCCAAACTAGATGGACTATTTATGAAAAAGGAATACGTTAGTCGAACATGGCTAAAAGGTTCTCTTAGGTATTTTTTTATGCATTTTCAGGCCCAAGAGACTAAAATTATGAAAAGGAACCTCTTGGAATTTTATTTTTCACCTCTTTTTCAAACTCTCTAAACATGAAAAAGAGGTTGATTTATACTGTCGTTGGACTTGTAAAACCATTAAACAACGTAGGACTCATCAAGAATGACGAGTCTGAACCACTCCTTCTCAGGGTTCGTTAAAAATACTTAGAAGGATTCATTTGAAGTATGAACTTATAAATCAAGCATATGTTATCCTCCTCAAGTTTATCGAAAATAAAGAGGTATTGGCTATAAATGGTTGGGAAATTGGGGAACAAGGCATAAAAGCTATTTATGGAAATTATTCGCTCTTGAACATGACACTCTCTCACCTTCGTGACTATTTTTGGTTGTTGAATTCTCTTGCCTCTCTGTCGATCATACCTTAGTGAAATCCTTTAGGATAGGTTTTTATTGCCAATTCCATATAAGTGTCGTTGATATGTTCAAGAGAAAATTCCATCCTCAGTTGATATCTGCAACAATACTTCTAAGCCTTGTTTCATGTATGGCATCCTTGAACTAGATCTTAATCATCAACATTTTGTCTCAAATATTGACACCTGTTTCGTGTCATTGATGGAGGATGCACCAAGACCATCCTACGACGGGTTGATTCCTTACGACATCAGCACATTATCTATGAAGTTGACTTACAAAATTCCTTCACTTCGTTAGAACTTGTGTACCTAAATTGCAATATTCCTCTCTTTCGATGATAGGTTTTCATCAATGGAATTCGACTGAAAAATTGTGTGTGGCGTTTGACTTTAGCTCATTTATTCACATCTAATAGATTGCGCTTAGTACCTTGAGGGCCATTATCATTAACGGTGGTTCCTCTCGCATTTGTTAACGACTTTTATAATTGGTCGATAATCATATGGTGTCTACGATGTTCGACTCCAACACATCTATTCACATGTTTAGACTCGTACTTTTGAGTGACAAGGTAAAATACCTCGGATCTAGTTTCATCCATCTAGGTTGTGATTTCAGGATTTATACAAGATCTACAAAGTATGTTGGCTATAGTCATACAAAAATTCATCCAATCATGGGTCCACAATGTCATCAGTGGGTGTTACTTTGATTATTGTACATGTAAAATGGCTTATACGTTGAGTACAAGTATGCCTACCTTAGCAATGATATCATGATGATAATTTATTGTAACATTCAATTGATGATCTCAGCGAGTCAACTCTTGATCCAGAATTTTCACATGCTAAAGCACTTTAGTCCTCAGACATAACTTCTAAATTTTTATTTTAGGGGGGAATCTATTATAGTTCATTTCATCTCATTCAACCAAATGACCTTGAACCTGGATCAATCATCATCCATTCACACTTTTCAATCATCCCCTACAAAGGCAAAAACATCCTCTTTCAAGAACTTGCAAGAATCCTGGAATACATTGGCTAAAAGTCGTGTTTTTTTGAATCATCGCACTTACCTTTAGGATATACTGCACTTACATAGGTTGCACACATAGAGACTATGTTGGCCAACGCAGGTTTCTTTCCCAAAAAGTGTGATGATAGCTAGAAATAAGTAAAAAATAAAAAATTAATTTCGAAGTTTCTCTTTCTAGAAGCTTCGAAAGTGGTTTTAACCATTCACTGTTGGATTAGATCTTAAACTCCATATATTGAGGTCTTATCTCTTATCTCCTAGAATTTACCTCCCTCTAATGGGGATCTAAGCCCTAGAATGGTAAATCCCAACCATCTTATTTACCCTCTAAATTCATTACCTCCCATAGAGTTTGGGTTGGCTTTTGGAGACTCTTAGTTATGACCTCATGCTTCTCATTTCTGTCTAGAGGTCCATAATACATCCATATGCTTGGAGTATGATTGAAGGCTTATTATTGTGGCAAAGGAAGATAATTGGGAGATATCTACAAGGTCAAGGCGTACAAGAGTTGTAATATTCTCCTACTTTTATTAATACAAAAAAGCCTTGTTTTCCTATACATTTTGTCTCATTTATGCATATGTAGAACAATGAATCCTTGGATTATTGTTTAGAGTTGTTTGTATATGTTATTTTTATGTTTTGGTTCTTTTCCTTGTTTTAGACTTCCAAGGCCATGTACGACAAGCTAGTGAATGTGTACTTTGTAAGTACAACATCTCAAAAGATGTCTTTGCAGAACAGTTATATAGAAATAAGAAATCATAGGATGAGGATATGGAATCCTTCCTCGCGAGAGTATCTTAGCTAAGAGACCATTTTCAAGGACTTTGGGAACCAATCATTGATTCAGTCAGGTGACCATATTTTTTCTAAATGCATTTCCACCATAATGAAGCAAATTTGAAACAAGTATTTACTCGAAGAAGGATTCATCTCCATTTGATGATTTTTGGGCACAATGCATATTATAATATTCAAGGATGATATTGGGTCAGATGAGCAGTCTCAAGCCTTTCTATCTCGAGTCAAGAAGATGAACAAGAAAAAATTTGGAAAGCCCAAGAAGAAATATATGTCCAAGGTGAAATGCTTCAAGTGCAATTAGTTTGGACACTACAAGAGGGAATGTCTGGATCAACAAAACAAAAAGAGAAAGGATATGAGTGAAGATCATTTAGTTGAAGCAGTGAAAGAACTTGAGAAGAAGACAAAGAAGGAAGAAGTGAAGGATATCTTGTTAGGTCCCTATAATACTAGTGTATCCCCTTATTTATATTGTTAGTGTAGCCCCTTTATTGTTATTTTTGTGCCCATGTAGTCCCCATATTGTTATTATTGTGCCCATAGAAGCCCACTATTTTTTATTTTTGTGCACTTGCATTGTTATTGTTATGTCTGCTAGGATTATATTGTGACCCCTTGGACTCCTATATATAGAAAGGAGGTTTTTTCATTTGTATCATCCAATAATTGTTCATTTATGTAATTTAAAGGAGGTTGACCCCTCGAAGAGGCTAATTTCTAAGTCTTTGGTCTACTTTTCTTCTATTTTGTGAGCTTATTTCATAACATTTGGTATCAGAGCTTTGGATTCTAGGGTTTCGCTGCTGCAATTAGGTCACCTTGGAATTTTCGATATTAAATTTTTTATATGAGGATTTAGAAGCTAGAATTTTTACCACGTGTAGCCAAAATCTTGATAAAATGTTAGTAAAAATTTCAGACCTCGGTTCGCAATATTTTTGGAGATATGATCTGTGGAATTTAGGGTTTTTGCAGGCTTCAGAATTTCATCTTAAACAGGTGACCAAGGTAAAATCATCATAACTTTCGTGTCAAGCATCAAATTGGAATTATGTAAAAAATGGCGAAAATTGAACGGACTATATTTTCTTGTGTATCGATTTCAGATCTGCAGGCCAAATCGGTGACCCATGATATGCCATACAAGTTTGCTCTACTAAACCAGACCATAATTAGGTCATTGTGGGAGATCGGACATAAATTTGGCTTGAAGAATCCAAATTAGGTATGACCTGTGGCATTGGAAATAAGACTCATAGGGCTACTACATAAATGAATTTAAGACCTTGAAGATCCGAAATCACAGAGATAAATCAGGTTCAATATCGACCTCCTAAAAAGCAAGAAAAAAGGTGTGTATTTATTTTTTAAAATTTCATAACTTTTGTTTGAAAAACCAGTTTGAAGTGATTCCAAGGGCATATTGAAGCATATATATAAGTATTGGATTCTAAAATGCCTCCCAAAAATAATTCCACACCCATTAAATCCTTAGAAAACTCTACTATGAAACATGAAGAGGAAGAAGTGCAACATGATATATCAAAATTACGGGACCAAGTGCAACAAATTTTGTTCTCACAAAGAGCAACTAAAGAAGAAATAAAAGGTGACATGGATGGTTTAAAAGGAAGCATGGAAAATTTTAAGAAAGACATGGAACATTTGAAGTAAGGTTTGACAAATTTGCTACAAGAAAAGCTTCCTAACGACAAAAAGGTAGTAGAGGAAACTCATGATCAGAACAAAATAAATTATAATCATGATTTCATAAGTATAATGTTGGATTGAAGACACACCATATTCCAAAAATTGATATGAGGAAGTTTGATGGCAATGATCCCATAACATGGATACCACAGATGGAGCAATATTTTGATCTCCATAATGTGCAAAACACACAAAAGGTAAGTATTGAAACTTTATATTTATAACCCGATACATTTGTATGGTATCGATGGCTTTTCTCTCATAAAAAAATTTCCACTTGGTCACTTTTTACAGAGGAAATGATAGCACATTATGAGGATACAAAGAGAAACACCTTCTTTAGCCAATTGATAAATCTCAAACAAAAGGGTTCAATGGTGGAGCACATTGAGGACTTCCAAAAATTGAATATAAGGGTAATTGATATTCCAGAGGAATACATGATTGATGTCTTCATAGGGACTTTAAAGGATAACATCCAACATGAGGTTTTCCTTTAGGAACCTAATTCATTGGAGAATGCATTCAGGTTGGCAAGAAAAAATAAAATAAAAATTATGGTGACAAGGATGCCTACCACTCACAACTATAAAGATGGAAGTGTTGCTACTCCTAGACTTCCATAACCTACAAGGTTGACACCACAACAATTGGAAGAAAAAAGAGAAAAAGGGCTTCGCTACAGTTATGATATCAAATACACTAAAACTCATAAGTGCGTTGAGAAGAAATTATTTTACATAGATTGTGAAGTGGAGAAAGAAAAGAAACAAGAAACTTCAAAAGAAGAGGATATACACCAGGAACCAACCCTAGAGGAAGAAGAAATGAATCTGGCCATATCATGTAATGCATTGGCAGGAATTACCACTCCTTAAACTCTCATTATAGAAGGACATATGAAGAAGAAAAATGTAATAGTGTTGATTGATTTGGGTAGTACCCATAATTTTATTCATTGTAAGGTAGCCAAGGAATTGAATTGCTTCCTATTCCCAGCACCAGAGTGTCAAGTGATGGTTGCAAATGGAGGAACTATAAATTGCTCTAGAAAGTTCCATAATATCAAACTATCCATGAGGGAATATGTATTGAATATTCCAATGCTCTCCATCTCAATGGGTGGTGTTGATGTTGTACTAGGAGTACAATGATTACAATCTTTGGGGATAGAAGCTTTTAATTTTCAAGAACTTTTCTTGAAAAAAAAATTGGAAGGAAAGTAAGTTTAATTAAGTGGTATTGCAAGGAAGCCAAGAAAGATAATCAGCTCTAATTTCATCACAAAGATTCTGAATAAAGAACAACGAGGCGTAATTACACAATTATGCTCACTACAGGTTCAAACATCAAAATCATCTATTTATCCACATCTCCAAAAAGTATTGGACAATAATTCCAAGGTATTTGAGATTCCCAAAGGACTCCCACCTATTTGTGATCATGATCATTAAATTCATTTGATTCCAGGAAGTGTTCCTCCAAACATCAAGCCTTACATATATCCTTATGCTCAAAAGAGTGGAATTCAACGTATGGTTGTAGAAATGTTAGATGCTGGTATATTCAACCTAGTCAAAGTTATTTCTTTGCTCCAGAGTAGTATTAGTGCATAGGAAGGATGGATCATGGTGTATGTGTCTAGATTATAGGGAGCTCAAAAATCTCACTATTAAAGATAAATTTCTCATCCCCGTCATTGATGAATTATTGGTTGAATTACATGGAGCAGTTTACTTCACCAAGTTGGATCTTCCTTCTGGATATCATCAAATTAGAATTAAGGTTGAAGATATTCCAAAAACAACATTCAGAACTCATGAGGGTCATTATAAATTTTGGTCATGCATTTTGGCCTTACTAATGCCCCTTCCATATTTCAAGGTTTGATGAATTCTATTTTCAAACCCTTCTTTAGAAAATTTGTATTAGTATTTTTTGATGATATACTAATCTACAAAAAGTCTTGGAAGGATCATGTTCAACTGTTGACATGGTGCTCAAAATATTGGAGGAGAAACACTTATATGCAAAAACCTCCAAATGTTTCTTTGGAGTACAGGAGGTCAAATATTTGGGTCATATTGTATCTCATGAGGGTGATAAGGTAGACCCTAACAAAATTAAATCCATTAAGGAATGAAAAATCCCTACAGCCATAAAGCATCTTCGAGGATTTATGGGGTTAAAAGGGTATTATCACAAGTTTTTAAAGAATTATGGGAGAATATCGACACCTTTAACATCAATACTGAAGAAAGAAGCAACTAAGGCCTTTGAACATCTAAAAGAGGCAATGTGCCAAACACCGGTATTATCTATGCCAGACTTCACAAAAACCTTTATTGTGGAATGTGATGCCTCGGGAAATGGAATTGGTGTGGTTTTAATGCAATAAGGAAGGCCCACTTCTTTTGAAAGTAATCCAATTAAAGGAAAGTATTTACTAGAACCTATTTATGAGAAGGAAATGTTGGCAATACTACATGCACTAAATCAATGGCGAACTTACCTAATGGGAAGAGACTTCAAGGCAAAAATAGATCATGATAGTCTTAAATACTTTTTGGAACAAATATTATCTTTAAAAGAGCAGAAAAAATGGGTCACAAAGACGTTAGGTTATGACTTTGAAATCATCTACAAAAAAGGGAAGAAAAATGTTGTTGCATATGCACTCTCAAGAAAGGACGAGGATGTGGAAGCATTGCTTTGTTCCATTTCTATTATCCAACCTGAGTGGATAAATAAAGCAAGGGATGAATGGAAGAATGATGAATAGGTATGAACACTCATTCAAAAGTTGCGACAAGATCCCAGTACATCTGAAACATTTTAGCTGGAAAAATGATTCATTATGGCACAAAGATCACTTATATCTTTGTAATAATTCCCAACTCAAACAAAATATTATTTTGGAATTGCACACCTCTCCCTTAGGAGAGCACTCGATATTTTTAAAATATTTCCACAGGGCCAAGAAGGAATTTTTTTGGGATGGCGTTAAATCTGATATTCAAAATTTTGTGGCAGAATGTTTGGTTTTCCAACAAAATAAAGTTGAGACAATTAAGACCCCAGGTATGTTACAACCTTTATCCATTCCAAGTCAACATTGGGAAGAGGTTGTAATGGATTTTATCACAGTTTTATCCCAAGTCTGAAGGAAATACTTTCATCATGGTGGTAATTGATAGACTTACCAATTATGCACACTTTTTTCATTATCTCATCCAATTAAAGCTAGTACAGTTGCTACTGCATTTATGGAAACAATTCAAAAGCCACATGGAAACCCAAAGATTATTGTAAGCGACATAGATCGCATTTTTACAGGAAATTTTTGGACAGAAATATTTTCTTGTTTGGGTACTCAAATAGCTCATAGCTCATCATATCATCCTCAATCTGATGGGCATACTCAGATAGTGAAAAAAAAATTGGAAGGATATCTTCATTGCTTTGTATCTGATAAACAAACACAATGGGTCAAGTGGTTACCTCTGGTTGAATGATGGTATAACACTTCCTTCCATACTACAGCAAAATGGCCCCATTTATGGCACTTTATGGATATCATCCACCCTCCATCACATCATCTTTAAGAGAAAATTCCAAGGTTAAAGCAGTGGAAGATCACATCAAGCATTAACAACAAGTTCTCCAAATATTAAAGGATAACCTCACCTTGGCCCATAATCAAATGAAACAACATGCCGATCAACATCGCAGCAAAATAAGTTTTGATGTAGGTGACTTGGTATTACAAACAAATTTCACTCAAGCAAGTTAAGAAGGATAATAAATTATCACCAAAATATTATGGTCCTTACAAAGTGTTGAAAAATATTGGTACTATGGCATACAAATTGGAGCTTCCTGCATCTTCCTGAGTGCACATAGTTTTCCATGTTTCATGCTTAAATAAGGTTATAGGTGACAAGCTCCTAGTTCAAAAAATATTTCCAGAACTTAACGAAGAAGGAAAAATCATATTGGAACCTAAAGAAGTCACAGAAATAATAACTTGATAGCTACCAAATCGATCAATTTTAGAGTATCTTATCAAGTAGACAAAATTACCTGTTGACGATTCGACATGGGAGGATGAGAAGTTTATGCATAAACATCCATAACTACTCAAGCATTGAGGACAACACTTTTTTTAAGGAGAGGGGCATGTTAGATCCCTATAATACTAGTTTATCCCGATATTGTTATTGTTAGTGTATCCCCCTTATTGTTATTGGTGTGCCCATGTAGTCCCCATATTTTTATTATGGTGCCCCATAGAAGCCAACTATTGTTATTTTTGTGCACTTACATTGCTATTGTTATGTCAGCTAGGATTATATTTTGACCCCTTGGACTCCTATATATAGAAAGGAGGTTTTGTGATTTGTATCATCCAAGAATTGTTTATTTATGTAATGTAAAGGAGGTTTCCCCCTCAAAGAGGTTGATTTCTAATTCTTTGGTCTATATTTTATTTTATTTTGTGAGTTAGCTTCATAACATCTCTACTACTACAAGACAGTTCACTAACTTATAGGTTCTTCATGAATGTTGGTTTTTCATTTTTAGGTGATATGTCTTGCATAAGCATCATAGGATAGAAGCATATGATGATAGCATATTTTGAAATTTACATGATTAAGTTTCATATTAAAGATCATCTAGAATAATTTTAGGCCATTTTTCATAGTGTTCATCCAGAGATTATATAACTTTATGTTATAGGTTCTTAGATTACTAAATTGGATCATTATGATCTAGGAAGGACCATCATTTTGAAAGTCCTTAGGAAGAGCATCATGACAAGAGTAGTATGTATTCTATGTAATGTGGAAACATGTTGGAAAAAGGGGATGAAGGATTGCAATGGGTCAAGATACAAAAATTTTGTGAAATATATGGATAGCTATATGATTGGATGAAAGCAAAGGAATGTATTTTGTAAATAAACAATGAATAATATTCATGTGCATGAAAATCTTGTAGAATAAATTTGGTTATAAAAATATGCTTAAGTATTAAGGATGTTGGAAAAGAATAGAATTTGACTTACGTAAGGATGTATAAAACAATTTAAGACTTTATCTAGAATACATGTACAATAATTATTAACATCCAGTATATTCTATGGAAGAAAATTTGTAGCTTGGTAATCAAATTCGATCCTTGGGAACTCTGATGCATGAAGGGAGTATCAAATGGAGATGGTCAATGAGGATGTTGATGGTACAAGAAGATCACCATGGTAAGGTAAGTATTTTTCCATTTATGGCTTGGTTATCTGGCTAACATATTATTTTTGGCTACCGAGAAAAAAGATGTTGCAGGAATACATGATGACAATTGGGGAAAGTTCAACTCTATGAATGAAAAAAATTGAGGGAAGCTCAAGATTTGGTCCATGGAAACTATGAATTCGAGATGATTCCATATTGGGATTGAAAGGGTACATGTGCGAGAAGATAACCTGAAGGTCAAGGATTATCACTTTCATGATCAGATTGAAGATTGGGAAGGTTTAATACAATGCCTTCATGATTGAAGAAGAAAGTGATGAGCTAGGAAGATGACCTAGATCATGTCACAAAAACAAAGAGTGGAGATGGTTCCATGATACCTCAAAAATAATCAAGCTCGATAAAATAGATGGGGAGGAAATAGGGAGCCATGTAGCTATGGATAACTAGTAACTAATAATCTGATGAAGAAAATTTGTAAAGGGTTGTGGTGTTGGCTTTCATTATTGGAAGGAAGGAGTCTCCTTGAATAAGGATCAAGGTTCTATTCTCAATATTAAGGGAGACTAGGAATGTACTCTCTAGTTGAGAGGGAGTGATGATGAACATCAAGTGTGATATTGGATAAGTATATATGGTTTCCTTGGAGATATAACATGCAATAAAGGAAAGGTACTAACACTCTTTGTGGATGGGACAAGAATACAAGAGAAGAGTGGTGGAAGAGGACTGATGTTATTTGAGGACTTAGGTATGTAGATACAAGATAAGAATATTCCTAAAAGGACATACCTTGTGGACATCCAGATGGGGTATGTACCTTAGAGAGGTAGTGCAGTATCACACAAGCCTCCAAATATAATGCTCTTGATCAAAGTATAGCTTGTCCAATTAGGCCTCAAGGACAGTGTTGGTCATAATAATTATGCTTACAATATGGCTTATCAATCCAAATTTTCTTGAGAGGTATTTAGTTTGAGATATGGTGTTGTACTAGTTATACAATTATGAATACCTCCCTAGTTAAGAGGGAGTGTTGAGAAATGTAACTAGTTTTGGTCTTCATAATTGTTGTACTCATTTCGATATGTTTCATATGTAACAAAAACATGATAAATAAGAAAGAAAAATTGTTATTATTAAATCATGGGTTTCATGCTCATTATTGATGGTATTCTAGGTAAAATCACGTTCTTCATGTTTCTATAGTTTTTTAGGTCGTAATATTTATTGTCATGACACAATGTGGTCAACAGCATGATTATAATACCCTTCCAGGAAATTTGAAATTGTAAAAATAATTATTTTGAGTCTAGAAAGTCTTTGAATTTCCAAGAGTTCATGTCAGCCATGGGATCCTCAAGTCATCCTAAAGGACGGAATTTAGAACCTTGAGAAGGCTATATAATGAGAAATTCGACTTCATTTGGAGATACACTAACACAACAAGTTAGATCTACAAGAAAGAGTGTGATCTATAGCTGGGTGGCTAAAAGAAGGAGATTGAAGGTCAAGAAGAAGGAAGAAGGAAAAAAACGGCAAAATAGGTTGATAACAGAGTAGAAAAATAGGTTGATAATAGGCTAACCTAGTGTCCGTTAAATCATCAGAAAAGACAAGTACAATCAAGAAGACATCCTAGATTCCAAATCCATTATGATCCACAAGTAGCCATGAAATTGTTTAATACTATGAGGAAGAATAAGCTACCTTTCCTCCTCGTAGGTCGGGGACAGATCTTGAGTTCAATGTCAGTTTTTTGCGCTCTACACAAGTGATATATTTGATATTCCTATGATCTTAACACCTACACACAGTCATCAGATCTGTTATCAGCGTATTTTTCTACTCTTACATCACTGACCCCTTTCCCTCACTACTTGTTGACTTTTCCCTAGCAGGAGGGGCTCATTTTCTCAGTTTTGACCCTGAGCCGCAGGCTAGCAGGCTTATGCACGCAGCCCAGGGGATTGAGCTGCTACCAAGGCCTCTTGTGATAGTGGTATGAGCCCTAATTCATTAGTTTAGTGCCAGTAGCCAAGGGAACCTTCGAAATTCATTGAGTTCATAGGAGATGAGCTTGATTACTCATTGATTTGAGTTAGCCAGGACTGATCCACTAGAATTTTCCTTAACATCTCGTCATCCTGAGCATCTACATTCATCCTCCAATGACCTGTCATTCACCTACTTATGTTGGATCATTTGAGAGGGCCAAGCTAGTCTTAATTTTAGTTCCAGAGAGAGCCATGTTTTTGTTGAGATCTTGACACCCTATTGCTATCTTGCCATTACCTTGAGAGATTGTGAGGTCTCATGCTATAGGAAAGTGCTCTTCATACTCTCATTTAGTGGGGAAACTCTGTTGAATCGCAGAGAGGAGAAGCTAGAAGTAAGGTATCGAAACATCATTTTATATTAATGAATATCTATGTTCCCTTCCTGTATATAATTGTATGTTCAGATCTTGTAATTGTTTTATGGTATCGTTCATCTAACGATATTCCGAGGAATATCACTTGTTGTATTTGTATGATTGTGACTGTGTGCAGGTGTTGAGATCGTATGAAGATCATATAGATCGCTCATGTAGAGCACAACATATCAGCATCGAACTAAAGATCTGTCCTCGACCTATGAGGAGGCAAGGTAGCTTCTTCTTCCTCATAGCATTAAATGATTGCATGACTGCTTGTGGATCATAATGGATTTGGAATCTAGGATTTTTTCTTGATTGTGCTTGTCTTTTATAGTGATCTAACAGACACTAGGTCACGGGGAAACAACTCCTTGCAATTTTTCATGCAACAGAAGTGGTGCTTTCTATGTCTTCTTTGCCTTCGATCCTGATCGAATCCTCTAGTTTATGGTTTTTTGAGCTTCCTTTCATTTTTGTGACTATTTTCGTCTATCTTACAGGGTCATTACCTATGTTTGTTGATTTTATGTTACTTATTGCACGAGAAAATAGGGAGTTTCCTCTTTGGAACCCTAGTTGCGCCCTTTTAAAGCTTAGCCCATGGCCCAAGAGCCTCTGAGCTGCTGGCTGGAAAGCTTATGCCCATTGTTAGCTGCTAGTAGGGCATTCTGAGCCCGCAACTAAGGTTTTTTTCCTTGTGAAAATTTTTCCTTCCAGTTTGATTTCTCTGTTTTTGGATATGTACTATTTGGGCTTATTGTTTGCTTGTTGGATCTGGTCCAAATCTTCTTTTGTTATCAGTTTTCTTTTGATTGGTTAAGTACCTCTTTAGAGCACCTGGACTCTTTAATTAGGCATCAATATTGTTGATTTTTTGTTGATCTATTGAAAACATACTTGGATCCATTACTTTTTGTAGCAGATCAGTTGTCTTGTAGTCCTGATATAATATATTTAGATCAATTTGTTCAAGGTCTCCATTTTTTTATCATTGCTTGATTGGCTACCTTGGATTAAGGTTTCGGTTTGATTTATTGATTACATTATCAGTTTGGATAGGTTGTATTAAAAATTTGATCGGGTCTAATATATCATTTGTGTTCATATTTGGACATTGAACCTCATTTTCATTCTTGCTTATTGAGTGATCCATGTAATTTTTGGTCATTAGTGTCACGAATGGTGGTGTCGTGACCAGATGTGCAGTTTTCATTCTAATCAAATTTTGTTCAGGGCATTTTTTCACATTTTATCACTTGTTTTCAAATATTTTTTAGGCCTCTTTGCCTCTAGGGTGCGGTTTAGTCCCTTGTAGAACATTGGCCCTGGTGGTGCCATTGTGCTACAACCCTAGTTGGATTGACATTGCCATCTTTTTTTTCCAATTTGGATTTCGTTTTGATTGCTTTGAGTGTGTTTTTTTTTGGGGTTTTGTTTCCCTTGTTCTTCGCTTTTGGAGTGCTTTGCATTCTTGCTTGGGAGACTTGTTTTGGTCTCTTTTTTAGATTCATTTTTGGTGTGTTTTTTAGGGCATTAATTAAAATTCTTAATTTTCATTCAGGAAGACTTAATGGAAAATTGCATCTTAGTAGGAATTAGTGTGTTAGATAATATCTTACCCTCTCGTAGCTTGCAGTTATCAAATTGAAAACAAAAATTTGCATATAGTTGCATTAGCTAAGACTCCTACACACCATTTTAGTTTCATGCCACTTCCCGCTTGAGTAAACAACAACCATTAAAAATAGCTCGATAATAAAATCAACTCGATTTGTCTTTTTTATACTGGTAGTACACCAACACTAGCTTAGGCTAGGATCTTGGAGATAGGAGTGTGAGTTAACCATTCCAAGCCAATGAAATCAACTTATCATCTTGTGGTAGGGAGTAAAATCCATCTGCAGTATTGTGGTCTGGGAAGCCCTTCTCACAAGAGGGTTAAGCACAAGGTCACTTGGGCTAAGCAGGGTGACACAATCCTACTCACTTAGTTTCCGGTGGCACGATATAGCAGAATTGGCATGCATAAAAATGGTGTTTATCACTTGGGGACCACTTGGGAAGTAACTCTTAAGGGGGTTTTGGTCTTGGATCCTTTTAGGGTTAAGTTTTTTGCCCTCACATGTTGGTTTTTCCTATGACTATTCTCCCAGGTCATGTTATTATACGTGGTGACCATAATGGCCTTTCTTTCTAGGGCTCATACACAGGTATAGGGTCAGGTTCATCTTCTCTGCACATGGGATGGATATTATTCATACTCTCTCAGACCTCTCGGGGGGTGTTCCACTTGTGGAGGCACTTGTGCCAAGTTTGCAGCTAAAAGGGATGGGAAGCAGGTCACTAGTATAATTGTTCCACCACCGGTTTCTTTGTATTATGTTTGTGTGTACTACCTTTTAGGAAGTTTATAGAGAATTCTCCTAGGTCTCAGTCAATAGTTTTGGCCTTAGGGTGTTTGCATTAACTTAACTATGTTTTATTTACTATCACCTAGGCTAAATTTGCACGGCAACATTCACGTCATCTTCAAGGTTTACTTCCTGAACGAAATGGACTATTTCTCCTACAAGGAGAGTGCCTTTAGACACTCATGACTTAGACCACCATATTTTGTTGGAATGTGTTTTTGGCCCCACTGCTAGTGATCTAGTTTCTATTAAGACATTGGGGATGACTCTGACGCTCCTACCAATCCACCTTTGATTGATCCTTTAGGGCCTACCCTAATGCGATTGAATCCTGATGGTTCCACACCAGCTTATACTTACATGCCATTATCGACCATTTACCTTATGGCAGAGTCTGAGACTTCACTACCATCTACATCAGTAGTCTCAGCTGCGATGACAGTGTTGCCATCTCTTAGCATGGTTATCCCTACTCCTTTGTCTACACCACTTAATTCTTCCTCGGGCATTCCACTTGTCTCATCTATTGATCCCACTAGTTTCTTGAATGTTACTATTTCCACACCATCCTCTATGTCAGCTATGATACCCCAACCTAGTTAGCCATTAGGTCAAGGAATTTACAAATTGTCATTTTCCCAACCGATTATTCATGTTCCTCAGTTAGGCATGGTTACATCCGGAAATCCAAGGGGGGGATCACTAGTTTTCCCTAGTCATCCTGGGGGCATCGTAACATCTAATATGATGTAAGCTTAGTATAGTCCACTCTTTGGAGGGACGTCGCCTACTAGTGCTTTTACTGGAGGGGCTATTTTACCTAGGGACAACCTTGCTACCAGTACCGTGACTTTTCCAGGTCATTCCCCTTATGTCAGTCCTACTGTGTAGTCCAGTCCTTCTTTCCACCCTAGTTACAACCCCATTAGCAGTCACGCTTTTGGGGGTCCATTGCTCTATGGAGGTTTTTACCTTGGGGGCAACATCCATCTACTAGTCGCCCTGGCCCGCAGTATCCTTTTGCCAAGGTGAACCCTTTTCACTACCAACAAGTTCATCTGTCAAATCCATTTGTGGGGGGACCAAAAGGTTGGTCAGCGGCTTCTCCTGCCTATGACCCATTTAGTCAAATTCATAATTTGTTTCAAAATTGAATAATGACCCCATCTGTCATGATCCCTGGTGATCATAAACTAAATTGGGGGCAAAAATTTGCTAAAAATTCAAAGTGCTCATAAATGCTCCAAACTAGAACAACCGAATAGGTCTCATCGCCAGGAATCTGGGGCACTTCGTTTCGCTCAAAACGAAGTCCACATGAGAAAGTTAGAGTGATCTGTTCAATTGCATAAAGAGGTAAATTTTGGTGACACAGATGTTGACTAGGCATCCGTACAGTCTAGTCAGCAAAAATAATATTCCAAGGAATATTATTTGGAATATTCCTAGAATATTCCCCCCAAGTGGACCAGTGAGGTGCTGACAAGTGTCCATTCCGGATTGGATTGGTGATTTGGAAATTTTATTGGTTTTGGTCAGACCAATTGGGTGCTAACACGTGACTAGCCTGGAGGCCGCCACGTGCCCTCCCAAAGGCCAAATTTTTTACTATGGCAATTGTCAAATTTCATTTTATCATGTGGAAAAATTTTAGGATAGAGGTCGGGCTCGACCCCGTGACCTCCCCCACGCTACGCACAAGCCTTACCAAGGCTCCTACACATTTGGTCTTAACCATATATGCCAATCGTTTTTATTTGAAGATTCAAATATGTATCAGCAGGGGTAAAAAGGGTCAGCCCTTACCACAGGACCGTGGTTGTGACCTATGGCGGAGGCTCCAACCAAATGGTGGATTAAACCATAATGCGGATTTTATTAACCCTTAACCATTGTTTAAATGCGCTAATCAAAATGTTAAAGTGGATTATGTTAATCACACTTAACGTGCCTAAAATCCACCTAATCCATGCTTAACCTTTAATTAAACTGAGTTTAATTCATTGGAGTCTTCCAAATTCGGTGTTGCCTCTAAAATTAGCGGAGCTAACTGGAGTTGCTCCAGTTTTAGTGGAGTTTCCTAGGCCATATGTGATTAGGCCATAAATTTTGCAAAATTCAACCAAATTGGGCTCAGAAAGATTCAATCCTAGATGATTTGGATGCTATGAGCATGATGGTGTAGGTTGTAGAGGCAGAGGAGCACTTTTGTAAGTGTTTTTTGTTTTCAATTTGAAGATTAAAGAAGCCAAGGGCCACCAAGAGAGGAGGCCATGTCTAGATCACCTGAAGACCATTTACAGAGCTAGAAGAGGCTACCTAGGGGTTCTTGAGTCTTCTGAATCTAATGGAGTAGATTGCAAAGCCATTGGAATAGTGTAGGTGCATGTAATCAAATAATTGACCTTTAATCCAAATAGGTCCAAGTCATTGAAGCAAGTCCATGGAGATGTATCCTAGGAGGGGTGAACTCCATTATCAACTAATGTGTTATGTGTTTGTTTTGTATTAAATTCTATGTAATTTACTTGCTATTATGTGTTTTTAAAGCTAATATAATTCACGAATCGCTCATAAGGGACACACAAACTTGACACATAAACCCTCTCTTAACTTGATAATTTGAGACAATCCTAAACACATTTATTTAATATTGATGAGGGAGCTAACACAAAATTGCTAGTTTTCCCATTTTCAGATCAAGTTGGTATCAGAGCACAGTTTAGCTCATTTTAGCCCTAAGATAATTTTCCAAGGCTAGCTAGAGAATTAGCTATTGGTTTTGCATTTGTGCAAGGAGAATTTAAATGTGTGCAAGTTTATGTGTATCTCTTCTCTTCAAGAGAAGGTCAAATATTGAGGACTCAACTCTCAAATCACAACAAAGAAGTTTTTTATGCATTACAAGTGTGATGGAAGCTCCATAAAGCATTGTTTCTAATCAATATTCCTTAGCAATACTCTTTGATAAAGAGATGTTGTAGAAGCTCTACATCATGAGATATATGGTGCAAGATATGTATGAAGATAAGAAGGAGAGCACTATACTAAGAGTAGTTGATTGCCATGAAGGAGGAGAAGCGAGAACTTCTTGAAAAGATGCATGAGATGGAGACCCAGCTCCATATTGCAAATGAAACCCTAGCCAAGTATGTGCATGAAAAACAGGTATGAAATTCAAGTTTATCTTCAATTTCCTCTCAAGATGAATGTTTTGGTTTTTTTGAAAGACACACTAGAGGAATAGGGTCCATATTATTGATGATGATGGGCTATGAAGGTAAAGGACTAGGCAAACATGCACAAGGCATAGTTGAGCCAATTGTTGAGGAAAAGCCTAGGTATTTGGGTCTTGGTTATGGAAAACATGATGGAGAATGCTCCAAAGCCAAGGAGGCACATGAAGGTGTTCCAAGAAGGAATTTCATTACATTTTGATTACCTCAAGCTTATGAAGTTTATGTTCATGAGGAATGAAAAAATTTTACACCCACTTTGCAAGAAGATGCTCATAAGCATGCAACTAATGAGAATGGAAAACAAGAGGATGTTGAAATCTCTAAATTCATTTAATCCATTGTTGGTATTCCGAAGAGAGCCACTACCTCATCAAATTCACCTCCTCAAGAAGGCGATAAAGGTGAATGTGCAAGGTGTAAATCTTCCTTTAATCAAGTTGATTTTGATTATGATAAACATGGTAAATCTTCACATAAGATTTAGAAAGTTTACATGCTCCTTTTGTGGTTTGAATAACCATATTGTTTCAAGATGTTAGAAGAATATAGCCATGCAAAATAAACTTTTAAAACAAAGGAGATATAAATCCAAAGGTCCATTGGATAATGCAAACCATGTTGAAAAGAAGATGCAATTATTTTTCACTCATTACCATAAGCAGGGCCATCTTGCAGACAAGTGTTGGACTTTGTATCCAACAAGTCATCCACGACATTTGAAGAAGGTGGAGAGTGATTTTTGCAAGAATGGAAATGAGGATTCCATTATTATGTGGGTCAGGATGATTCACATGATGAAGTGCCGCTGAAAGAAGAGCCATTGAAGTGGTTTGGAAAGAGACGGTTAGATTTCTTAACCAATTAAAGTCTTGCATTTATTTTTATGATTGATGAAAATCTTTCCTTATTAATGCATTTCTTTGCCGATTGAATGCATTTATTTTCTCTTGAAATTATGATGCATATTGCATGAAGCACGATGTTGGAAAAGTGGAGTATGTTGACTCACTTAGATGCAGCAAAGATAGCAATTTGTAGTTGCAACTTGCATGTGAATGCATTTATTTTTCTCTAGAATGCATGTTGCATGTTTACGCTACGAAGGTGTATGACCAATGGAATTTTTTATAGTTTCATTGTGCTTGAACATTCATGAGTGATTACCTTTTGTTGGTTGATTGGTTTGTTTATCTTGTATGTTTTTCAACTTGATAATGTTGATCATTTGCACATGCTTGAGTGTCGACTTGTGTTGGTCGATTTTGTGTTACATGCATGTCATATCGACTTGGAAGAGTTGATTTTGTCCCCAAATATGAAAGGGAGATGTTGACGAATTGTTTCATGAGATGTGAAATTATTTTTGTTTTGGGAAAAGAATCATCAAGTTGTTGTACATGCTTTTGTTTGACTTGAGAGTCAGTTGTTTGAAGAGGCATGTTTTGTCGACTTCTATTTTGTCGATGAGTTTGTACACCAAGATGTAAGAGTACATGGCAATGTTCACATGATGTAACATTTTTTGCTTTGAAGGATCAAAAGAAAGAGGTCGTCAAGTTATGTTTCTTGCATGATGTGTTTTTCAATTAATGGTTTTGTTGGTGACAAGATGTCTCAGGATTTTGGAAGGTCCATTCTTGAGCAAGAGGCTCATGATTAGCCTTCATTCTCAAATCATGGCATGAGCAGCATGTCAATACTGGAGGATGATGAAATCAAGAAGCAGAAAGAGGGGAAATATGCCAAAAAAATTTGTAGCCAAAACAACAACCATTGTAGACCATTTGATGTGTTGACGCTAAGAAGAGAAAGATATCATGAATGCATTCTTCCAGATGTGGAATTTGGAATAGTGGAGGTAAAAATAATGGTCATTTCTTTTCTTGTGATTACTGATATTGGAACTCATTGATGTAGCTCACTCAGACGGTCTTAAATTGGAAGAAAAGTGGTTTCCAAGGAGAACTTTGCATCAAATGCATGTTTATGCAAAGGAGGAACAAGATTCTCAGTGGGAAGGCCATCAGTCGGCTTTCCAAGCACAAAGGGATCGCTTTGGTACAGCAAGGTGTTAATCAGTCAGCAAGCAATCAACAAGTGTTGGATTGGGTTAGTAGTGAAAGGAGAACATTGGTTGAAGTACCAAGCCATTTGCAAGGCAAGGCATGTCAGTGAACCCAAGTGGTTGTCATGGAGATTTTTCCACGTAGAATCAAGTTGATAGAACTTTGGAAAGAGAAGAGTATTTAGCTCTCATCAGATAACCAACTTTTGTGGGTCCAAAAGCCTGTCAGTGGGAAGGAGTGCTCAGAAATTGAATTGGGGTCAAAAAATTTCTAAAACTTAAAAGTGCTCAGAATCTCTCCAAACTAGAATTATTGGATAGGTCTCCTTGCCAGGAATCCAACACTTCATTTTGCTCAAAGCGGGGTTTGTAAGAGAAAGTTAGAGTGATCTGTTGGATTGCATAAACAAGTAAATTTTGGTGACAAGGATGCTGACTAGGCATCCATACAGCCCAATCAGAAAAAAAAATATTCCTTGGAATATTCCCAAAATATTCCCCCCAGGAGGACCAGTGAGGTGCTGACAAGTGTCCATTCCAGATTGGATTGGTAATTTAGTGATTTTATTGGTTTTGGTAAGACCAATCGGGTGTTGACACGTGGCTATCCCGGAGGCCGCCACGTGCCCTCCCAAAGGCCGATTTTTTTACTATGGCAATGGTCGAATTTCATTTTATCATGTGGAAAATTTTTAGGGTGGAGGTCGGATTCGACCCCGTGACCTCCCCCACACTACACATAAGCCTTACCAAGGCTCCTACACATTCAGTCTTAACCATATATGCCAACCGTTTTTATTTGAAGATTCAAATATGTATTGGCGGGGGTAAAAAGGGCCAACCCTTACCATAGGACCATGGTCATGACCTATGGCGGAGGCTCCAATCAAATGGCGTATTAAACCATAATGCGGGTTTTATTAACCCTTAACCATTGTTTAAATGCGTTAATCAAAACGTTAAAGTGGATTATGTTAATCGTGCTAACGCACCTAAACTCCACCTAATCCATGCTTAACCTTTAATTAAACTGAGTTTAATTCAACAGAGAAGATGGAAGAGTTCGCCCAATTCGGCGTTGCCTCCAAAATTAGCGGAGCTAATTGGAGTTGCTCCAGTTTTAGTGGAGTTTCCTAGGCCAGAATTGATTAGGCCATAAGTTTTACAAAATTTGACCAAATTTGGCTAAAAAAGAGTCAATCTTAGATGATTTGGATGCTCTGAGCATGATGGTACAAGTTGTAGAGGCAGAGGAGCACTTCTGTAAGTATTTTTTTTCACTTTGAAGATTAAAGAAGCCTAGGGCCACTAAGAGAGGAGGCCATGTCTAGATCACCTGAAGACCATTTGAAGAGCCAGAAGAGGCTACCTAAGGGTTTTTGAGTCTTATGAATCCAATGGAGTAGGTTTCAAAACCATTGGAGCACTGTAGGTGCATTTAATCCAATAATTGACCATTAATCCAAAGAGGGCTAAGCCATTGAAGCAGGTCCATGGAGATGTAGCCCAGGAGGGGTGAAATCCGTTATTAGCTACTGTGTTATATGTTTGTTGTGTATTACATTATCTGTAATTTATTTGTTGTTATGTGTTTTCAAAGCTAATTTAATTCATGAATTTCTCATAAAGGACACACAAACTTGACACATAAACCCTCTATTAACTTGATAATTTGAGACTATCCTAAACACATTTATTTAATACTAATGAGGGAGCTAACATAGAAAAACTAGTTTTCCCATATTCAGATCGCCTGGTGGCCACCAATGCCTGCCAAGTTACCATCCAATATTCCCAAGTTTGAAGGGAAGCCTGGGGAGAATCCATCCACCCATATCACCACTTACCATCTATGGTGTTCATCCAATTCATTGGTGGACGATTCTATCAAAATTCACTTGTTCCAAAGAACGTTAACTGGGGATGCTGCCAAATGGCATATTGAATTAAATACTACATCTTACGATTATTTTTCCTCGTTAACTCAAAATTTCATGACACATTTTTAGTTACCCACCTGGTATGATCTTGACTCTGACCTTTTGTCTAAAATCAAACAAGATGATGGCATGCTTATCTCTGATCACATTCATGAGTGGTGTCGTTGCAAGATGTTAGTAAAAACCAAATTACCTAATGAGACTCTCCGTAAATGGTTCATTAGATCACTACGACCTCAAATCGCTAAATATGTGTCTATGCTTCAAGATATTACCAAAGAGCAATCCATTCTAGTTTCCCAGTATTTGGATCTCATATATTCACAGTCAGGTATGTTGTATGACGTTTTGCTTAATTCCCCTAGGCCTTCCATTGACCCACCTAAGCCTGCTCCTAGACCACATGTCGATGGAGTGATTGGGTTTGTTTCTAATCCCATAAGCCAACTTACTACCCACCTTGGGAATTTTATTGTTGCATCTCAAACCCCAACAAGTGCTTCTAGCTCTGCTAAAGCACCCCCTCCTGAGCAGTCCACCAATGATCTCACGGTAAATTCTACTTAACCAAATAACAACTCTCAAACTGGTGGTGAAAATAACAAGAACAAATAAAAAATAAACGACAACGTCAAACTTTTCAGGAGTCTAAACCCAACCTTGAGAGTTAGGGAGGTGGAACCAAAAAGCATCACTTGAAAGTCAAGTTCCCTTGTAAAATTTGTGAGGGTGATCACCCTACTCATGAGTGTCTGCGAATGGATGAAGTTCATAGGCTCCTTTCACCACCATCTTCTCAATAGTCTGTCATTTTAACTCGGCCATTCCCTGCATAACCCCAGCAACAAATGATTTCTCAATCGTCTCGACCTCCACAAGGATTCAATGAGGGGCCATCTTCCCATCCCCTCACAACTCAGTCATCTTTATGTGCAAAGAATATGTCAATTCAACCACATGAGATAATTCCTATGATGCCCCTAAGTCGAGTTCTCCTTCCAAGGACTCACCAACTCCACCTAGTTCCACTCGACCTCTCACTCTAGATAAGCCTATGAAACCATTTTATTGGCCCCCCAAGGGTGTTCTCTGTAAGACAACACACAACCCGTCTGCCAAGGCTACTCAACACTATAGTATTGTTGAAGATATCGCCTAGGAACCTTGTTCTATTTTTTCTTTGGAGGACTTGCAAATTTTTCCTCAGAAGTGCAAGGCCTTGTTGTCTTCCATCGGAGGTGTCAACTCGTCTGACTCTGGTGTAATTTATTTTAATTCCAAGAAAGTCACTCCTCGTCTTTCCCATCAAATTTATTTTCAGATTATAGTGCGAGTTTCCCAAAAGAATATCCATCGCACTCTGGTAGATGAGGGCTCTTCGACATGTGTCATGTCAATATCTTCCACATATTGCGGCTCTTGCAACGTCTAATACCACTATCTAATAATTCGATGATCAACATTTCATTCCGAAGGGGATCCTTCCACATTTTCCATCGATTTAGGGGAAAAAACGGTACATGTTGATGTTGAATTCGTCGACACTCCTTTAAATTATAACCTGCTCCTTGGTCGTAACTGGTTTTATGCCATGACTACAGTGGTATCATCTATGTTTCATTTAATTTTCTTTCCTCATGAAGGCAATATTTTCACCATTGACCAGCTTGACTATTGCGTGCCATCAACCCAGATTTCCACCACTAGAACTACTATACCACTTTTGGGGGACCATCCCAGTCAATTTTAGAGTGTTGGCATGGGAATTTTCAAAAATTCCACTCTTATGGGGGTTTTTCCTCAATTCCTTCCACCCAATGCTCCCTCATATCCTACCACTGCTCCTATGTATATTATCTCTTCTGGCACCTTTGGACCACATAGACCTCTTGATCTGTGGGTGGTGTCGCATGTTACTATAGAAGATGATCAACCTAGTGAGCACCCTCTGCCACTTGTTGTGGAAGATATTGTCCCTTCGGAAGTCCCGTCTGTACCTCCTGAAATTGGTCAAAAATCCATCATAATATGGAATATGATCAGACTCCTTTGCCCACACGGGCTGCCCCTCCACTTGTTCCACATGACTCCCTTGATGACGAGCCTCCCAGGTTAGTCAACTTGGAGGTCATGGATCTATCCACTAATAATAATAGGGAGGTTACGACTCTTTCTGCCTCTTACCTCCCTAATTTGGAACATGTGGAGCTCGACATATTAAATCTTGAATCGACTCAGGGGGCACCTCCTCAGCCATCCTTGGAATTTCCACCCATGGACTGAGTCAAGTATTGGGCGTCAAATACTAAACTTGCCAATGAATCATCCAAATCCTCACCACCTGTTGACGAGCATCTTGTATCTCCATTATGTCTTAATGCTCCCCTATGTCTTCAAATTAATGTTGTAAGTATGACTATGACAGGTTCTTTAATGCACAAGTCTCGTACCATTTTTGCATAGATAGGTACTTCTTTAAGAGCTTGTAGCAAATGGATCAGTAAGTGAAAATTTTTAAACTCCCTAAGAAAATCAGATTCAGGTTGTGAGGTTGTTCCAGTCTCAGCTAGTCTTTAGGGATACGAAGGATCTTGAGATATAACAGTTGAATCGGTTGTTACAAGTGTATCAGCTTTACTCGAGTTGGTCGTTACAGGAGCAAAAAATTTTCCCAGATTCGTTGTTACAAGCGTAACAAGATCTATAGTATTTTACTTGGGAAACTCACATTCCTCTTCGGTAATGATAGGGGAATGGTTTGACTTAATAACTTTTCCTGACCAAAGCTGAATTTCATTAAGTCCAAATGGAGTAATGAAATAAGTCTGGAAGGTAGTTAGGGCCTCTATACTCTAGGCTACCTTATTATTTGGGTTAGGATTAGGTTGCACAGGTAATTGGGTCGCATAGGAAGTGTAGGAACAGGAGTTTGGAGAGGGGGTAGTTGTAACTGCTACTGTATCGGGAATGCAGAAGGGGCTGGACCCTGGGCATTTCCCCAACAGTTCTGACTCCAAGGATATGGCTAAGATGGAAGATACTGAATAGGTGGAGTGGGAGACCATTGGTTCCAGGGTGAAGAGAATTGTGCTGGAGAAGAGGCGGAGTATTTCCATGGAAATTGTTGAGCATATGCATTATTCCACTAATTAAAAGAATAAAAGTCTTGAGACATACTTGGAGGTCGTGGCTACCATTGTTTATTGGATCCAATGAAATAGGATAACTCTCTAAGTACCGCTTTTAATCTGGGAAGCTCCAGCCACTGGCTTTTAGAATGCTTTAATTCACAAATATTGCACAAGTTGATGATGTTCATTTCGCAGTCTCTCAAGGGATGTTTCTTTCTTCATTTTGAAAAAAACACAGCTAGATTTTCTTGAGCTTCCTCGTGTGCTTTCTTGACGTTGACTTGTGTTACCGTTATTTGAGAAGATATGGTGCTAAGGAGATCAGTTTTAAAATATTCGAATAAATTCTCGATCTCTGCCCTAGTCATGCCCCTGCTTACGGATTTTTGTATTTGAACCGAGGGGTCCCGTACAAAAATTCTCCCCTTGGACGATCCTCTCGAACTTCTCAGACAAAGTATTATTATTTCATCAAACGGTTCCTGAGATATGTCCCATTTTCCAAGTAAATTCAGGTGCTCCAGGAAATAATCTCTCATGCCCCTTAAAAATAATAATGGATTTCAAGATTTCAAGAGCTAAATCACTAAATTTATATCTCTGCAAATTATAGTGAAATCGCTCCACATAATCTTCCAGGCTCTCGTCTTCCTTCTATGTTATTCAAAATATCTCTTCCATCAAATCTTTGGCACGACAGTAATCCTGATATTTGGAAATAAACTTCTCTCTCATGTCACCCCATGTTCAAATAGTAGTATTGCCCAGTCTCATAAACCATCTTAATGCTTCTCCTTTTAGAGTGGCAGGGAATAATTTTAGCTTCTTTACATCTGTGTTATAATCATAACTTCTGCATAGGACATTAAATTAAAACAAGAAGGTATTTGGATCTTCTATTTCCAATCCTTGAAAATATGGAAGAAACGACAAAGGAATATTCTTCATGGGAGCGCCTCTTAGTTCTTGTATTGGAAACTCAAAGGTAGTGATAGTCCCATCTATCCTAGTATTTTCGTCTCCCATAATTCAATCTCCCGATTCATGATGTGACAAATCTTCTTCAGAATTCTTAGGAAACTGTCTTATAGGTGAGGGAATATGAGATAATAGATTGGGCTGCTCTGGATTTGGTTGCTTCACCACAGTGCCTGAATCTAGATGATGATAGCCAAATAAGTACTTTTCCAACTCAGGCTCTTGGTGCTCCCTGCTAGTCTCCCCTTGGCCTTCAAGCCTCAGATCATGTTCAGTAGCTTCCCACTACTGCTCTTGATCCAAACTCCCAATATTAGGAGTGGCTATGTCTATTGAGGGGTGATTAGGTTCGGGGATAGAGGGACCAGATGCTCCCGGCTTAGGTGTGACAACAACTTTTTGTGGCCCAGTTTTCCTTGTATCCTTGTATGAAATGGACTATTCTTTTTCTACTTTTGAAATCAGATCCCCAATAAATGTCTTCCTCCCCAAATCTACAGTCTTCTTTTCCTTCTTATGCCTCGTTTTTCTTGTGACTAATTAGAGTGGGGGTGTTTCGGTTTCTCTATTATTCCTATGTCTTCACACATGGACCTTCTATATATTAACTCACACCATAAATGTCCCAGCTTCTACAGTGGTGAGCCCACCTAGGTATGTTGGAGAAATGTACATTTTCTTACCTCTCATCTTACCGCCCAATGACTATAGATCTGAGGACACACTCTAAGAAAAATTGAAATTCCACACCCTATGTGTCCTAGTGGTCACATTGGTGAGCTTGCCTAGATATGTTAGAGCGATGCACATGTTCTTACCTCTCATCTTACCACCCAACGACTATTCACTAGAGGCACTATATCATTAAAAAAACAGCTTGGTTGACTATATCATCAATGGCCTTCCCCGGAAACATCGCAAAAAATTTTGGTGTTCAGATATGAATTAGAGAATTCACCATTTTCCCACATTAAATTTCAATCCGTGATTTGTTTGGTTATTTCAAGGCTACCATGCAAAATATATGTAGGCAACGATTACACAATTTTGTATTGATCATTAATCAAACAAACCATGTGTAACAACATTTTCATGATGTGTAAAAACAATGCTTGAGGTGTAACAGCGACGGACTGAGGAGTAACAGCAACGTCTTGAGGTGTAACAGCAACGTTCCGGAGCAACAAGTGCTCATAACTCCTTTGTAATTCATCATTATGTTGTCCACCTTTTAATCAGGAACCTTGGAGTAACACCTGAATGACATAGATCCAGAAAACTTCCTCCAAAATCACCTTGATTAGTCATCAAAAAACATCACCTCATTCATATTTAACAAAAATGGCAAAATAATATGTCATGACAAAAATGGAGTCTCATCACTAGGAAAAAGGAATTAAGTTCTAAAAAGTATACATGTTCAGAGGTGAAATGGTCAAATATGGGGGAAAAAGGTATTTGAAATACACTCAAAACCTGCACCCAACAGAGGGCTTAGAGGAGCTTGAATGTGCAGATTGGTTGAAATCTAAAGTTGTTGTGTATAATAAAATTTTTGGCCTAGAGTGTTGAAGATTTATTTTGTTAAAAAGGGTTGTGCTCATGCACATAATTATAAGAGAGTTTTTGTGATCTAAATTAAATCCATTTGAATCATAAAATCAAAGCAAGTAGGTGCTTTTAGATCAATGGATTGTAACCTCCGGCAGGTTGATGTCTACAAATAGTGAGAGTTGGTGCTTCTAGAAAATGGGTTCTTAGAAAGAAAAGGGGTTTGGTGCCTCATGTAGGTTGGTGCCTACATAATTTGATGTAAAATTGAATTTGTTGTTTGTATTTACGTTGTGATTAAAATAAAATTTTATGGTTTCATCCCATATGGGTTTCCACCTGAATATCTTGTGTCAAATTCTTTATGTGATGTAATTAAAATAACATTTTATCATTTCATCCCATATGGGTTTCCACCTGAATATATTGTTGTATTATTGAATGTGTTTTACTCGCTCAATTGTTGTTAAAATTTATATAATATTGATTCACCCCTCCCCCCCTCCCCCCTCCACCACCCCTCTCAGTATAATCACGGTTTCTAACAATTGGTATTAGAGTAGGTTCCTTCAACAGTAGGCTGGCGATTAGAAGGTATTTCCAATCTAAAATATGGCCAACAAAGATGTTATTCTTAAATAAATAGTTTTTAAAATTTATATAATATTGATTCATTCCCCCCCCCCCCTCAATATAATTTTGGTTTCTAATAATTGGTATCAGAGTAGGTTCCTTCAGTAGTAGTCTAACAAATTGAAGGTATATCCAATCTAAAATATGGCAAACAAGGATGGTATTCTTAATAACAAAGCTCCTCCTTTTACTGGAACAAACTATACCTTTCGAAACGTAAGAATGAGGACTTACCTAATGTCCCTTGGTGTAGATGTTTGGGGTGCAATGTTGAATGGATATGAAAATCCAAATGTATTAGTTGAGAGATATGACAAGATCAAATTTTATTTTAGTGTTAAATAAATGAATTCAATTGTAAGTAGATTGTCCAAATCTAAATTTGTTAAATTGATGCATTGGATGACAGCCAAAGAGATATGGGACAAGTTGAAAGACAACTATGAAGGTGATAGTAAGGTAAAGAAATCCAAATTCTAAGTCTATAGAATGAAATTTGAATCATTAAAGATGAATGAGGATGAGGATATAGAAAAATAAAATCCTTCATGTAGATGAAATAGTGAACACCATGAGAGGTCTTTATGAAACTGTGAATGATTCCACAATAGTTTAGAAGGTGTTTAGATCTCTTCCTACCATATTCAATGCCAAAGTATTATCTATTGAGGAGATGAAATACTTCGGCACATTAACGATGAATCAACTGCATGGAACATTAACTTCCTATGAAATTAAAACTACAAAAGGTAAATGTACATGAAAGGAGGTGGCCTTTAAAGTAAATAATAATACTAAAGATGATCAAGAATGCTCTAGCTATGATCAGATGAAGAAGAAGCCAAGTTTGTTAGAAGTCTAGAGAGAGAATCTAGAAAATACAAAGGTAAGTTGCCTTTCAAATGCTTTAATGGTGGAAAATTAGGTCATTATGCATCTAAATACCCATACAAAAAGGAACATAATGAACATAATAATAAAGAAAATAATAAGTATAGGAGAATTAAGAAGGAGAAGAACCTAAAGAAGAAGAGCGTATATACTGTTACACCATTTTTTTGGTCATCTAACCTATTATTATTAGATGAACCCAAGTACACCATGTAAGACCAATTTTACCCTAAGTAAAATTGCTTTCACCATATAAAATAACTTATTTGGTCATATTTAACCCAAAACAAAGAAATTAATTAAATAAATCCTTATTTATTTAATTATTTCCTAAGAAAAAGTTATTTAAATCATTATTTAAATAATATTCTTAGTTAAATTTGACTAAATCATCCATAAATAATTAAATAAACCATTATTTATTTAATTATATTCCCATCATTCCCCTAAAATGATAAATAAATCATTTATTTATTTATTATTTATAAATAAAGGAATTGACCCAAGTGAAGAATCCTTTTCCCTCCAACAAATATAATAAAATATTCCTAAAAGGTGCTTCTAGAATTCGATTAATAATATTTTCTTCATGCACCGAGTTCTAGACCGCCCCAATATTTTGTTATAAATAGAGGGGTTTTCCCCATTCATTAGTCACCTTCATTGCATTAGATCACTCTAGATCTTCTCTTGGTCACCATTTTCCATTTTGCTTTATGAACTCCCATTGAGTTCTATGTTTGCTTTTCCACATCCATAAGAGAGAGAAATGCTAGATCTGAAACACTGAGGACTTCTGAGAACCCATCCCACTGAGGAGAACCACAAAACACCTTTCTTGTTTTCCTCTCAGGTGCCCCATTCTTTAATATAATACAAAATTCTTTCATATACATTCTTCTTGTCTTGTTCATTGGATCTATGGAGCTATGTTATTTTTTATCTGCTTAATATCTTTTGTGCTTAGATCTGAATTTGTGCAGCAATCTTAAAGGTATTTTGCAGCCATAATCGATGTTAGGGATATTTGTTATGTGTAGCTAAAGTGATCTTTTACGACGAAAGATTCATACTAACAATTGGCGACTCCACACGGGTTTTCTTTTGCAACCACTGTCGTTTTCTCTATTCGTGCATATCCAGCTGTTTCAGACCCTAGGGTTTCTCTTCCATTTTTTTTTTCCTATTTTTATGGTCATTTTCACCCCTAAAACCATTTAAAAAGTCAAATTTTTAACTTCCATGTGTTTCTGGCCTTATTGCGCAGGTGACAGACATCAGTCGCAGCTGAGCCGACAAAATTTTTCTGAAATCTGCCGCCGAGACAGCCGGATCTGCAGGTCGCACTTATTGGCCCAAAAAGTGTGACCTGAGCCTCAGGACACACTTTTCTGCCCCAAACCTGCGACCTGCACTTTTTCTGCAAATTTTTCAGCACTTTTTCTAGGTTTGTCTGAAGCTGTTGTCAGGGTTTTCCAGCCTCTGTCTCTACCCGTTTAGACCTGTTTCTGATCTGCTTCACTCAACTAAGAGGGAATCTTTCCCCTTAGGGCTCTAGTACCCTCCACCTTTTGTGGACGAGTATTTACTGTTTCAGAAGTCTGAATTTCCAAAGTTTCAGCTCTCTTTTTCTCAAATCTGATACCTCCTTTTTAGATCCCTTTAGATCAGCTCTTCTCCCTCTCAAAACCACCTCATTTCGTTTTGTTTGGGTTCATTTCTAAGGCCATTGCCTTGTCTCTCTGATCTTTAGCTGATCTCCTCCTTTTTAGCAGCAACCTTGCCTCTGCCTCTTTGTTGTTCTCTGCACCACTTTTCAGCAAATTCACCCTTTAGATCCCAGTCCCTCCGGACCTTAGATCTATTGGAATCTCTTAGCGTGCTTTGCCTGGTTTTTTACCTCTTGCAGACTAGTTTTGAGAGACCCGCCTTTTTGGGTTAGATTTCTGCATTATTATTTGTTAATTTTTTTTGTTCTTTCAGTCTTATTTACTGCATATTTCTTTTCCTTTATGCAGCACACTTTTTCTTTTACTCTCAAAACGTCTGGGTTTAAACAATTAAAATTAACACATGCCACACACTGACCCTAAGCGAAGAAGCACCTGGTTAACACCGCCTGGAAAAGACTTTAAAATCAATTGTCACTACACCTCTCTACCCTTGACCTCACTTGATTTTGTCCCCCCCTGCCCTCGTCAGTTTATCTTCTTCCTGTCATCATTGCGCCCCCAAGGCACCGCTCCCGGAGACTTCTTGGCCTTCATCCTCAGTGTCTGCTTGGACGACTTCCTCCTTCCCGTTGTCAACGAGTCAGTCTTCCCCTGAGTCCACACTCTGACTCCTCTTCTGGTTGTTCGGTTTCTCCCCCTACTTCTGGTTCCCCCTCTTTTCCCTTCACCATGTCTAGTTCCAAACCTAGCCCTAACCCTAGTTCTACCGCCAGGTCCATTTCCAGTGGAACCACTACGGGACCTACCTCGACTGCCCCATTACTCCCTTATATGGCTGGCCTCAGCTCCCCGACTTCAATCAGCTGATTAATGATCCCATTCGCCATGATGTGAGTTGGCCTGCTATGCCCACCAAGCTCCCCTCCGACATTCCCAAGTTCGAAGGCCTTGCTAGCGAAGATCCCTCTAACCATATCCGATATTTCCACATGTGGTGCTCCTCTAATTCCATCACCGATGACTCCATCCGTCTTAGATTGTTCCAACGCATGCTTACAGGCGACGCTTCTAAATGGTATGTTGAACAGGCCACCTCCTCCCATACCACTTTTTCAACCATTTCCCAAGCCTTTTTATCCTACTTCCAACTCCCCCTCTGATACAACATTGGTACTGAGATTTTAACCTCTTTCCATCAATCCTCTTCGACCCGCCTTTCTACTCATGTCCAGGAATGGCGGCGAAGACAGAGCTTGTGCCGCGCTCCCCCCTTTGAAGATTGGGTTTACATGGACTGGTTCCTTCACTCCCTCTTACGTCCCATTGGCAAAGATGTCACATCCCATTTTCCCCAAACCGAAGAAGCTGCCCTCCAAATAGCCTTGAAGTATGACCTTATCTACGCCCAATCTGGTTATGTTTATACCGTCCTCCCTGACCTTCCCAAACCCGATGGCCCTAATACCTCGGGGGCATCTCACTCTGCCGACGGTATCATTGGAGCCCTATCACATATCTCCGCCCAACCTCTTCTGAGCCATGGTTTTCCTCCAGGGGCCAGCCCCTCCGGCGTTTTCTCCCCTCCCGGTAGCATGTATTCAAGCTACAGCATGCCTCCTCCTTTTTCCCACCCTCCTGCTTACCTTACTGCTGCCCACCCTACCCCTTATCCATATCCGCAACCTAATGTCCCCGCTCCTCCAGCATTTGGACCTTCCACTCCATTTCCTTTTCCACCCCCACAACCCCACTTACTCCCCCCCCCAGGGCAAGTATTTGCACAACAGGGGGCACCTAACATTCCTCCTTCTCAAAGAAGGAGAAGGGGCAATCAATCTGCTTCTGGTACTTGTAGACCCAGTCCTTCCAATATCGACTCTACCACTGCCAACCAGCCACAGGGCTCTCAGCCCAAGCTGGACAAGCCACTCCACACCAATAAGCACTGTTCATGTTCGCAACTCCGCCATCACACTTTTCAAATTATTCCACTCCAAAGCATCTTTTGCAACATAATAAAGCTTTCATAAGGTTTAAACCCACTCTTTCCGCTTCTAAGTATGCTTTCATGTGTTTATCCATCGATTGGTAGCTTCATCCCTTTCTTCTCCAAGCTGAAAATCAATACTTTTTCAATTAGAATTAATTCATGGATAACCTAGTTGCATCGATAAAAGCATGGTAGATAGAGAATAAGATAATTAGGGTGTGTTTAGCCAATTGGCTAAGTTAAGTACGGTTAAAATTTGTTTCCTTTCAGCAATTTAATTTAGTTTCCTTCTGTCATTTCCTTCCAACAATTTACTTTCCATTTCGCATCATAGTTTAAGAAATAACACCCTTTCGTAAAGAAGAAGAGGATGACATGAGAAAAATACATTTTTTGTGTATATAGCACTATCACCTCCAAGTTTGTACGAACCCCGGGTTGATAAAGTAAAGTAGGTAAGCCCCTGGGAGTTGCAACACTCTTGGTGCAATACCAAGGCTCACCACTTTTTCGCATCGTTGCCGAGGAGGTGTCTAGTAGATGTTTTGATTTTGTTTTAGCATTCTTTTCTGCTTTCTTTTCTTTTCATGTCATTTCAAAAATATTTAAAAATTACAAAAAGATCTTATTTTCATGCTTCATAGGAGTAGGAATACTCAAAGACAAATCTTACCTAAAACCCCCACATCACCTCCTAGCCACCCTTCACTCTTCTTCAGTGGAAGTGAGATTGAACCCCATATAGGAGAGCCTTCTGAATATTTTGAGGATCCTATTGGGGAAGAAGAAGAAGACCTTGTTTTAACTAAGAGACCTGCTTCACCTATCTTAACCATGGTTGGGATCCAAAGAGCCTTTCCCATAAGAGAGGCAGATGGGGAAACTAAGAAGAAAAACATTAGCCCCTCAGCTCTTCCACACTCCCATGGAATTACCTATGAGGATCCTAACACATTCATGTTTGTTGTAGGACTTATGACTACACCTATGATGATCAAAAGTTGAAGTTATTCCCATCCACCCTTAAGGATGCAGCCTTGCACTGGTTCATGGGTCTGCCTGGGGATAGTATCACTAACTGGGAACAGATGGAAGAGACCTTCAACAGAAAATATAGAGACTACTGTAGCTCCAAGGAAACTAAGGATGAAATATTTAGGATGACTCTAGGACCTAATGAATCCCTAGAGGACTATGAAGAGAATTTTTAATTAAACTATAAGAGAGCCAATTATACTCTTGATCATGCATCACTTAAACTTGTACTTCTTTGATGGATCACTGAAGAGATGATAGAAACCTTGAATATGCTATCAGGAGGAGATGTCTACCAACAACCCTATGAAACAATCAAAATTGTCTTCCGGAACCATTCTAGAGCATTTAGGAAGAAGGGCAGAGCTAGCCAAAGTACATCCAATACCCCTTCCTCTTCCACCTTCATAAAACATGAGATTGGAAACATGCTATAGGACTTCAAGAGTGACATGTTGCACACCTTTACTTTGCAAATGGACATAATGCAGGTCAAAAGGAAGCAAGAGGAAGCAGAGAGAGCCATGTCCATATTTTTTCCTAGATATACCAGGAATCACCCAAGAAATGAATGTCCACTAAATGTCATAGAGGTTTTCTTAGTCTGTGAGGAGAATCTTGCAACATAAAACTTTCCCTCCTTACTTGGACTTAAGGATGTATATCAAGGTGGCGAAAAAATTCTAGAGCAACTCTATTTCATCAAACAGAGAAGGCCTCAAGGCCCTCGGCCATATCAACAAGGTATGAAAGGTGCACCTTGCTCTTACTATCACAACAATCAGAGTGCACCAATGCAACCTTGGTACACGCCCACTCCTCCATCCCGGTCTACACCTCCCACTTGGCCTTACAACCCTTCATATCATCCTTAGCCAGTAAACCAACCATTTCAGCAGTATGTTCCAAAACAACCTCAGTGGAAAAATCCATCCCAAGTTTGGAGGCCTCAAAAAATTCAACCATCTGCTCTAATGCCTCCACCCCAACCTCAACCTCAACTCACTCATTTTGCTCCACCTAGGCTACCTATACCTGCACAACCCAATCCAAACCCAAACCACAAATAGGCACAACAGGCTCCCAGTGGAGAAACATCCTATCCAGATTATGTTGTAGAGATGCAGGAGGTTAATCTCAAGTCGAGAAGAGTACTCCTAGACAACCATCCTCCATCTCCACCTGTAGAGGTTGACTAGGAAAAGGAAGAAAGTGACACTCAAATCCAAAAACCTTATTTTCCTAAGCACTTGATCCACCCTAGTCAACACACCCCATAGGATACTGAACTCTTGGGAGAATTGGAAAATTTGTGTAAAGATACCACTTCTCTAGGCCATTAAGGATGTCCCTATCTACAATAGGCTTATCAAAGAAAAGTGCTTCAAGAAACCTGGGGAGGGAAGAGAGATACCCCCACCATCAATGTGGTAGGACAACTGTCTGACCTAATGCTGGGGAAGGTGGTATTTCCAAAGTACCTAGACCCTATTATTCCAGATGTTGATGTGCATATAGATTTTGTCATAGTCCCCAACACTATGATTGATCTAGGGGCTTCCATAAATATCATGACCAAGGAAACTATGTTGAAACTTAACCTCCAAGGGACTTTGAGGAAAACCACAGTAGTTCTGCAACTTGCATATCGATCCATAGTAACTCCAGAAGGAATTGTCGAGGATGTTATGGTTACCATTGACTCTTGGGAGTACCCTACATATTTCCTAGTCCTAAAACCAAAAACCAAGTTTAATGGTTACCCCCTCATCTTAGGGAGACCTTGGTTAGCCACTTCAGATGCTTATATTAGTTGTCGGACCTGAAACATGACTATCAAAAATGGGCCTGTGTCTAAACAGCTAGTGTTATATCCTCCAGCCCAGTCTTCCTTTGATCATGATCTCCCTATATGGTTGGAGGATGAATAATATGAGTTATACAGCACTGGCCCTATGTGTACCATAGATGCTATTCTTGGAGGGGGGTATCTTGATGAAGATGAAATCATTGACCATGCCATTCAAAACCAATCCTCCACTAACATTCCTCTTGAAACCTTAGTCAAAGAGTCTGAAAGCCAACCTTTTATGGAAGTGAACTCGGTTGAGTCAACCTCTTGATCCAACAAGGCTATTGAATTTGGCCCATCCAAATCTCTGAAAATCAACCCAAACCTCTTGAATGAAGAAGAGAAGAAGCTATGCCAGCTTTTGAAAGAGAATCTAGAAGCGTTTGCTTGGGATTACAAGGACATGAAAGGGGTGCATCCTTCAGTGTTAAAACATTATATTTACATCAAAGAAGGATGAAAGCCTATGAGACAACCACAAAAAAGGATGAACCCGGCTCTGAAGGACATAGTCAAAGAAGAGCTGCAGAAAATATTGGATGCAAGGTTCATATATCCTATATCTGAAAGTGAGTGGGTATCTCCTCTTGTCCTAGTCCCAAAGAAGAATGGGAAGTGGAAAATTTGTGTTGATTATAGAGAACTTAACAAAGCCACCAAGAAATACCATTTCCCTTTGCCCTTTATAGACCAAGTCCTGGATGGCCTTGCGGGGAAGAAGTTCTTTCCTTTATTAGATGGGCTCAGTGGGTATAATAAAATTAAAATCATACCTGAAGACCAAGATAATACTACTTTCACCTGCCCTTGGGGTACCTTCTCTTATAGAGTCTTACCCTTTGGGTTGTGAAATGCCCCAACTACCTTCCAAAGAGCTGTCCTGAGCATATTTTCTGAGTTAGTCCATGACTCTGTCAAAATCTACATGGATGATTTCACACCATATGGGGATGAATTCCAGGAAGCTCTCTCCAATTTGGATAAAGTAATAAGAAGGTGCATTGAGATGCATCTCTCCTTGAGCCCAAAAAATTGTGAATTCCTGAAGAAAGCAGGGGTTGCATTAGGACACTCCATATCCCAAGCGGGGATACAAGTAGACTCGAAAAAAATCACTATCATAAAAAGGGTACCTGCTCCTCAAAAGCAGAAGGATGTCAGGAGTTTCTTAGGCTTAGCTAGTTATTATAGAAGATTCATCAAATATTTTAGCAAGATGGCTTCGCCATTATTTGGGTTACTAGCCAAAGATTCTGAGTTTATTTGTTCTAGTCCTTGTCAAGAAGCTTTCGAGCTCATTAAGGAAAATTTGACTACTGCCCCCATCCTCCGAGGTCCAAATTTGAATTTTCCTTTCCACATCCACACTGATGCATCCAAAAAAGTTGTAGGGGAATCATTGGGACAATTAGAGGAAAAAATCCCTTATGCCATTTATTTCATCATCAAGAACTTGCACAAGGCTGAACTAAATTATTTTGTTACTGAGAAGGAGATGGTAGCCATTGTCCATGCTTTGAAAAAATTCAAGCATTATGTAACTGGATATCAGACCTTTGTTCACACTGACCATGCAGCCATCAAGTATTTAATGAACAAAACAGATGTTAATGCTAGGATAATTAGATGGTTGTTACTTTTGCAACAATTTGATTTGACTATTGTTGATAAACCTGGAAAGGAGAATGTTGTTACAGATTTTTTGTCCAGGTTAGCTCTCCTTGCAGATGAAGAAGGAATGGTGGATGACCAGCTACCAGATGAGCATCTCTTTTCTATATCAGCACTCTCACCATGGTCTTTTGATATAGCCAATTACTTGGTTGTTGAGATACTCCCTCCTAATCTTTCATTTAGGGAGAGGAGAAAAATCATCAGAAAAAGTGCCCCTTTCACATGGATTGGGGGAAATATTTTCAAGCTAGGCCCTGATCAAATCCTAAGGATATGTGTGAGGGAGGAAGAAGTTTTTGATGTCCTCTTTGAATGTCATGACAGCCCATTTGGAGGCCACTTTGCTGCAAAGAGAACTGCTTACAAATTTTTGCAAGCAGGATACTAATGGCCCGCCCTTCACCAAGATTCCAGAAAATACACCAGCTGGTGTGACCAGAGCCAAAGGATGGGGAAACCCATGTAAAGGGATGAGATGCCTTTTCACCCTCAGGTGGATTTTGATCCATTTGACAAGTGGGGCATGGACTTTATTGGACCTATCGATCCACAATCCGGACAAAATAATTATATCATAGTATGCACTGATTACCTGACAAAGTTGGATGAAACAAAAGCAGTGAAGGTAGAAACCGATGAGGAAGTAGCAGAATTTCTAAGGTAGAATGTGTTTTAAAAGTTTGGGTACCCTGGAGAAATATTCACTGATCAAGGATCAAAATTCACCTCTCACCTCATTGAGAATATTTTGATGAAGCACAAGATTAAGCATAGAACTTCTACTGCCTATCACCCTCAAGCGAATGGCCAAGTAGAAGTAACTGTTGAGCCTCAAATTTGTGCTTTCCTTCACCTCATTTTACCTCATTTTTCCTTGTCCATTTCTATTTTAAACCCAATTGATCAATAAAAATAGTTAAAATTACTTCTAGAATGGTTTACATGACTGACTTGTTGAATTTTGTGATTGTTGCCATTGTTAAGCATTTTGACCGGAACTAGCTGCCGAATGCAGGCATTCCGTAGCTAACCGGCGATTCTGCAGCTACCTTTATGTTTGAGTATGTTCCAGGTGGCCTCTTGAGGAAAAACGCATATGGGCATGATCCACGTTGTGCCTACATGGTGTGTTTCTCATCATGGAAGAGGAAATGAATTCTGGGTACGGTTATGCACGTGGGAACACATTTGTGAAGGAAGACTCCTACTAGGACTGTCTCAGTCCAGGTGTCTTTTCTCTTTCACGCAGCCACCTCAAGGACTCCTAGAATGATTTGGATAAGGAAAGACATCATTCCTAAATTATTGTAATTATTGTTACTTGCATTTACTTTATAAACTCTTGAGTAGGCCGAGAGCTTAGTTAGAAATTCTGTGATTAGATTTGCTGCTAGATTTTGTGTAAACTATGTGTTACGTCTTTGAAGACACAGAGCATTATGTTCAAACTATTGCATCGTTAATGGAGCAGACAAAATTATCTTGAAGGCGTGATTTAATTTGGAGTTGAATGCAGTCAAGTGGTAGAGGGCCCCTGCCCCTTGCACGGATTTCTTTTGCGTAAACTAGATAAGTTTTTCCTAGCTGTCTTTACGTTCTGCATTTGAATTAGTAGTTGTTTTGTTTTATCTACTGTAGTCGTACTCATTCTAGTTCTTCCATAAGAAGACACTCTTCCAATAAACTAAAATGATGAATGTTTAATGACTATGGTATTGTAGGATAGGAGTTAAATTTGTATTTGTTTTTAACTAGTTACTGTAGTCATATTCGTTCCAGCTCTTCCACAAGAAGACACTTTTCCAATAGACTAAAATGATGAATGTTTAATGACTATGGTACTGTAGGATAGGAGTTGAATTTGTATTTGTTTTAACTAGATACTGTAGTTATATTCATTCCAGTTCTTTCACAAGAAGACATTCTTCCAACAGATCATAACAATGAATGATGAATAGCTATAGTATTATAGGAATTAGTTGTAGTTTTTAGTCTTCACTATCACAGTTGCACTTGTTCTAATCACTCTTCCACAAGAAGAAATTCTTCCAAGACATCCTTAAGAAGTTCAAGATATGACCGTGATGTGATAACTAAGTTTTTCATTTGCTTTGAGTTCATTTGCTTTCAATTGCATACAAGTCCACAGTCAGAATTGTTCTACCTCTTCCACAAGAAGGAACTTTTCCAAAATATCACTAATGATGAACAAACAGATTGTGTAACTTCATAGAATAATGCATGTTAGTTAGAACGCTCCGGAGTTTCATTTTGCATTTAATTCATGTCCAGCTACTTCGTTTCAAGTTTGATGATGACTTATAGTTTAACATTGTTCTAGTTTAGAAGTATCTTAAGCTCATGTTTAAATTAATTCATTGCACTTACATCTCATAGTCACATTGTCACCCTTTGCACAGTAGATCACTTTAGTTGATAGGATTCATAAGACAGCCTTCATTATTTACAAATATCTTTTTTTTTCTGAAAACCACCAGTGATCCATAACCTTAGGAACAGAAGATAACATCATTACAAGGTCTGAAATATCACTGCAAATTCCTCACCATAAACAGAGCTCTTCCTCAACAGAACTACCTTGAAAAGAAACCAATAACTCTTTGAGTATAAGCTCTGTGACCTTCAATTGAAATTGCAGAATAGAACTAGGAATTAGTCATGGAATAAATGAGCTTAGAATAGAATGTTACATCATGATTAGTGTCTAACTGTCTAGTTAGAAAACTTGCATATTTAGTGATCATTTCTCAAAGTCTAGTTTGTGTCATTTGTTTAAGAAGTCATCATCAAGCTCTTGTTTCTATTCAGTCATAGTTCAGATGTTGCTTCAGTGTTTTTGATTACATTTGCCATTCCATACATTAGGCTCAACTGTGGTTTTGACCACCAATTTCTTTTCATTAGTTTTCTAGGCATTTTTCATTGTAAACACAAAACTTCAAAAGACCAAAAACATCATAAATCAACATAAAAGACCAAAACATCACAAAACACTACACACAACGCACTAGGAAACAAGCACATAGGTACATATGGTACATTTCACTTCAGCAGTTTACAAATCCTGGTTGACAATTAAATGAACTCAGTTTAGGAGACTAGATTGAGGCACAACATTTTGGCGCCGTTGCCGGGGAAGTGAAAACTAGGTAACCTTTGTTTCTTAGCATCCAAAAACAATTTTATGCGTAGGAGAGAGATTGAGGAAGGTTATAGCGGCCAGAGGCGGAAGTTTGACATGCAAGAACACCCTTGTTTTTGTCACAGATCAGGGAGCTAGTACACCTTGACTCAAACCCATCTTCCATCCTTTGCGATCCTGAGCTTAGAATCTGGTGCTATTCATTAGAGAAACCTTCCACTTCATCCCCTTCAAAACACATATATAGGAGGATCCAAAAACTTTTTGTTGAGGATACAAACCTTTCTACTTCCACGGGAGAGTCAACCATGGCAGAAGAAGGAGGAGGAGGAGTTGTTAATGGAGAACACACATTATTTGGAGGAGGTAGAGGTAGAGGTAGAGGAGAAGGAGGAAGAGGAGGTAGAGGTGCAGATGGAGGAAGAGGTAGAATAGGAAGCTCTTTTGGGTTCCCTATACTTGATGAAGAAACCAATACAACCATGAAAATCATTTCACCTTCTGTCCTTCCGAACTTCTATGGACTTAAAACTGAGGATCCTGAAACTTTCTTATTCGAATTTGAAGTGCTGTGTAGGACTTATGAATATCTTCAAGATGCTCAAAAATTGAAATTATTTCCTTCAACTCTGAAAGGAGCAGCATTGAAGTGGTTTATGAGCTTAAACAGTAGTTCCATTAGGACATGGGAAGACATGAAGCAAGCATTTCTAGAGAGATACTTGGATTATTGTATGCCGGTTAATCATAAGGAAGAAGTGTTCAAGATGTTACAAAAAGAAGATGAAAACTTAGAAGATTTGTTGGAAATATTTAAATACAACATAAAAAGGGCACAAATGGAAAACCTAGATCAAGACACTTTAAAAGCTCTTTTGTTGAAAACCATTAGGGATGAATGGTTGGATATCCTTAACATGATGGGAAAGGGGATATATCACAACTCACATTACCTGAAATATCTGAGTTATGTATCAACCTTTCCAGAGGGAAATCCAAAACTATCAAAGGTCCAAGAGATCCTGCTCTTGCAAGGGCAAGTAAATCTGCTTCTGGGACAGTAAGTAGATCAGAAATAGGACATATGCTTGATGATTTTAAATCCGACATCTTAGGGAGTCTTAGTGAACAAATAGACACCCTCAAGATACAAAACAAGCAAAAGGTTGAATCTGATGCCTTGGCAATCTTTTGTCCCAAATGTAGGAAGAAACATGCCTTGAGAGAGTGTCCTTTAGATGTAAAAGTTGTAGAAACTTGTGTTATTTGTTCTGAGAAACATGAGACCAAGAATTGTCCTTCTCTTCCTGGTCTCAAGGCTGTTTTTCAGGAAGAAACTTTTACAGATTCCACAGAATCTCTTAACTTTGTATCTAGAAGACCTTGGCAGGGATCTCAGACACAAGGATTTCATGATCAAATGTATAATCAACCTCCACCTTGGAATTCTTGGCAGCAACCTTGGCCCCAATTTCAAAATCAATCTCAAGCTTAGGCACAAGGATCACAAGGTCCCTATGGAAGATACTCTCCATATTATCAGTATCCACCATCCTATCCACCATATCCACAATTTTATCCTCAAAATTCTCAACAAAATTTTCCTCAAAATCTTCAACAAAATTTTCAACAAAATTCTCAACAACATCATTTGAACCAACCTCATCAAAATCAACCACTTCCATTACCATTCCCTCAAAAATCCAATCAATTACCAGCTCAGCCCATACCAAACCCCAATAATAAAAACCCCCAGAATACATACATGATAGAAGGACAACAATTTCCAACTTATTTAATTACTCCTCTAGACCTTAGTGATGTTCAACTTAGGTCTGGAAGGATACTTGAGAAGAGGAAACCTTCTGTGATCATACGAGAACAAGATAATTCTGAGGAAGACTCCCTACGGGTTAATAAAATTCTTGAGGAAGGTACATCCTTTCAAGGCCAAAACATTGAAAAACTGAAACAAAAAGATCCAATAAATCCAACTCCAGTATTAGAGCAACCATCCACATCTACTTCTATACCTCCCTTTCCGGAAAGACTACAAATTGATAAAGGGGTAGAAAAACAAATAATGGTGCCTAATTATGATTTCTTGGATGAATTGAGAAATGTTTGCATTAAAATTCCATTATTGCAAGCCATCAAGGAAATCCCAATTTTAGCCAAAACAATAAAGGAGTTGAGTATGAAGACAACAAAGAAAAGAATAAGATAAACCAAGAAAATTCAACTGGTAGGACAAATAGCAGATATTATGATGGGTAAGACTACTATTCCAAAGTACCTTGACCCAGGAAATCCAGTTGTCAAAATTCACATCAATGGAATTGAAATTCAAAACACACTCATTGACTTGGGAGCAGCAATAAATATCATGAGTAGACAAATCATGGACAAACTGAAACTTCCTAATCTTCTCTTTACACCCACACTATTACAATTAGCAGATAGATCTGTGATCAGACCAGATGGGGTAATAGAAGACATTCCAGTGTCACTAGACTCTTGGGAGTACCCTGTGGATTTCATGATCCTGACACCCAAGAATAATCTAGGAGGCCATCCTGTCATACTAGGAAGACCTTGGTTGGCTACAGCTGATGCTTTTATTAGTTGTAGGTCCGGTGATATGTATATTTCTGATGGAAGTTCAACAAAGAAATTCACTTTATATCCTCCAGCTAGGACAATTACAGATCTAGATGACACTCGATGGATAGAGGATGAAGAATATTTGCAACCACTCTTCACAATTTCAGAAATTAGTGAAGATAATCAAATTCTGAATACTCTAGAAAATTTTGAATCTTCTCCAGAGCACAAACAAGAATCATTTCAAGAGAAATCCAATATTGAGTTCTTGTCATCTAGACAGATGTCTCTTCATTCTATGGAAAAATTTGGCAGTTCTACAAGTGAAATTTTTTCAGGCAAAACCTTGAACATAAACAAAAATCTGGAAAAATCTCAACAAGAAGAACTAGTCAAAGTATTACAGAGACATTCTTCTGCATATGCATGGGAATACACTGACATGAAAGGGATAAGTCCCAAGACTTGTACTCATCACATCTATATAGAGGCAAATTGCAAACCAATCAGACAACCTCAAAGACGGATGAATCCAAATCTTAGGAAATTGTCAAGGAAGAATTACAAAAATTGTTAAATGTTAACTTCATCTATCCTATTTCAGATAGTCAGTGGGTTTCCCCTTTAGTAATTGTACCTAAGAAAAATGGAAAATGGAGGGTGTGTGTTGACTACCGAGAACTGAATAAAGCTACTCTTAAAGACCAATTTCCCTTACCTTTCATAGATCAAGTATTAGATACATTAGCAGGTAAAAAGTACTTTTCATTCCTGGATGGGTTTAGTGGTTACAATCAAATCCAAGTAGCACTTGAATACCAAGATAAAACCACATTTACTTGTCCTTGGGGTACCTATGCCTACCGAGTATTGCCATTTGGATTGTGCAATGCACCTGCAACATTCCAAAGGGCAGTATTAGGAATTTTTTCTGATCTGATACATGACTGTGTAGAGGTGTACCTGGATGATTTTACAGTTTATGGGGATACATTTGAAGAGGCTTTAGAAAACTTGGAAAAGGTCTTAAAAAGATGTCAAGAAGCAAACCTTTCTCTTAGTCATGAAAAATGTTTTATGATGTTCACTGAAGGTATTGTTTTAGGGCACCACATTTCGGGGGATGGGATTAGAGTTGATGAAGCGAAAGTTGAAGTTATTTCTAACCTATCCATTCCAAGTTGTCAAAGAGATGTTAGAAGTTTTCTAGGATTTACAGGGTACTATCGGAGATTTATAGAAAACTTCACCAAAATAACATCTCCTCTCTTCAAATTACTCACCAAAGATTGTGAATTTAAGTGGACTTCTGATTGCCAGTTAGCTTTTGAAACCCTGAAAACCAAAATTTCTGAAGCACCTATATTAAGGGGACCTAGCTGGAAGTTACCTTTTCATATCTCGACAGATGCTTCCGATACAGCTCTAGGAGCAGTATTGGGACAGAAAGATTTAATTCCCTATGCCATCTATTATATCAGTAAAAATTTGACTCCCGCAGAGTTAAACTATACTGTAACTGAAAAAGAGTTTTTAGTTGTTGTTCATGCCATTAACAAATTTAGACACTATATAACAGGCTATGAAACTTTTATTCACACTGATCATTCTGCCATTAGATATTTAATGAATAAATCAATCACTAATGGTAGAGTTATAGGATGGTTGTTATTATTGCAAGAATTCAACATTACTATTCTAGATAGGCCTGGAAAACAAAACACTGTGGCTGACTTCCTGTCTAGAATTCAAAATATCAAAGATGACACTCCGGTTGAAGATCAATTTCTTGATGAATATCTTTTTGCAATTTCTACTCAAACTCCATGGTTTGCTGATATTGCTAATTATTTAGTTTCAGGAAAATTTCCTTCAATTATGAATGCAAGGGATAAAGAAAAATCATTAATGATAGTGCAAGATATTCATGGGTCGCTAATGAGTTGTACAAGACAGGTCCAGATTTGATCATTAGAAGGTGTGTTCGTGAAGATGAGATGCCTGAAATTCTCAAGGCATGTCATGATGAACCTTGTGGCGGACACTTTGCAGATAAGAGGACAACCTATAAGATCCTTAACTTAGGATATTATTGGCCATCTTTGTTTAAAGATGCAAGGGAATATGTCAAAAGGTGTGACAGTTGCCAAAGGGTAGGGAAACCTTCTCCTTCAGGTGAGATGCCATTACAACCTCGGGTACACATTGAACCTTTTGAAAAATGGGCCTTGGATTTTGTAGGACCTATTAGTCCTCCATCAAGACAAAAGAAATACATATTAGTTTGCACTGATTATGTTACTAAGTGGGTAGAAGCTAAACCATTACTTATTGCTAATGAATCATCTGTAGTTACTTTTCTTTTTGAGGATATTTTTACTCGTTTTGGTGTCCCAAGGGAAAATGTTACAGATCAAGGAGCTCAATTTACATCAAGGCTAGTGGAGAAAATGATGGAGAAGTACAAAATCAGACATAGAACATCTACTCCTTATCATCCACAAGCAAATGGTCAAGTGGAATCTACTAATAAATTCATTGAAGGAATCCTAACAAAGACTGTTCATCTACATAGAAGAGATTGGGTAGATAGGCTTCCTGAAGCCTTGTGGGCCTATAGAACTACATGGAGAAACACAACAGGCCATACTCCTTATGAGCTTGCTTATGGAAAGCAAGTTTTGTTTCCCATAGAGTTCCAAATTCAAACATTCAAGATGGCAGTTCAGCTAGGACTTGATCTAACGGAGGCACAAAAGCATAGACTGGAGCAAATTAATGAATTGGATGAGATCAGACAAGATGCAGTTCAAAAAACAAGTCTAGTCCAACAGCAAAGGGCTAGATGGCATGACAAGTACATCAAGGAGAAGAAATTCAAAGAGGGTGACTGGGCTCTCTTGTTTGATTCAAAATTCAAGGATTTTCAAGGGAAATTTGAGACACATTGGCTTGGGCCATATGAAATTGTTCGAATTTTTGATAATGGGGCAGTAAAAATCAGAACTATAGATGAAGAGGAGGTCACTTTTCTTGTGAATGGCCATAGACTGAAGCTATACCATAAGCCACTCTCAAGAGAAGAGTTTGTCAAGAAGTTCCAAGGAGACAATGATGTGAAGTTAATGAAGAAGAGTCTCTCTTCTTCATCAACTTGATTAAATTTTCTGAAGCATTTCTCTTTTTAAAAAAAAATAATAAAAAAATAAAAAATAAAAATAAAGGTATAAACATGAAAACCAATCACTGATTGGCATGTTTATACAGAAAAGATAGGGTGAAAATCAGAGTCTCTCTGACACTCTAACTTTTCCCATTTTTGTTTCTAAGCAGTTGTTATAAAAATCATAAGTTCAGTGCCATAGTACTTATGATTCATTTCATCTCACTCCATTCACTTATCCATCCATACTTCATCTCATCCATCATTCACATTTCACTCCATTCCACATCTCATTCATTACACTCCATCTTCCATTCACTTCATTTTCATGTCAAAACATAGAATTTGATATCTTGCTGCAAGTGAATAAAATATGTCATGAATTGCAGTACAGCCCTTATGTTCCTTCATTCCATGAATTGAATCCATTTTATTCCATTATCCACTTCATACATATCATAATCCATCATCCATTTTCATCCATTTTCATAACATTTCACCCATCCTCCAGAAACATTTCATTTTCATGATTAAAGTGTTCTACAGGAACATTCTGCAGCTCAGTGGACATTCTGCAGCTGATCAGCCTTTCTGCAGCCCGACAGTCTTTTTGCAGCTATAAACCCTGAAGGCATCAACCAGCAGACATCAAAATTACAACAAAGTGATCCAGTGAATTCATGAAGCAAAAATATCAAGAAAATTGTGAAAGATTCCTCCAAAGATGAGCAGAGAATACAAAGGCTACAAAAACATCAAATAAAGGGCAGAGGTAACAAATTTAAATTACGATGGCACTTCATAAAAGTTTAGCATAGTTTAGTTGTGGATTATTCGAAAGGTTGTTTTAATTGTTTTATTGATCAAACACCAAACAAACCCTCTACAGAGCTTGTATTAAAATCTTCCATTTCAAATTTTATATCCGATAGCATTTAAGCGGTGAAATGATCAAAGCGTTTGAATTTCCCACGACTCTTAACCAAGTTATTTAATGATGATGATTTTCCCTGCCGTCGTAAATCCTCCGCCGTCTCCTCAATCATTAATACAATCCCTCCACCTCACTCCACTACTCTATGCCGTGACCATTTGCCATAACTTCAGTCCGTAGCCAGTATTCCATTCCGAAGACAGAGGCATTATTATCATCAGGAGCAGATCAGAAGAGGTAAATTTGGAAGTATAACGGTGTGAGAACTCAAAACCACTTGATCCCGTGAACAGATAGCATATCACTGTGAACGAAGTTTGGAGCATTTCCATTGTCAACACAGAATTGTGGCCGTGTAGAGTTTAAAGTCTGTTGTTACCAAAAGACAGAGGTGTTAAAATTGAAGTCTTTTGCTACCAAAGGCAGAGGAGTGGTAGTGATTGAGTTCGAAAACCATTTGTTACCAGAGACAGAGGTTGAGTTTGAAGTCTGTTGTTATCAGAGACAGAGGTTGAGTTTGAACTCTGTTGTTACTAGAAACAGAGGTGTTTTTCAGTGATTGAGTTTGGAGTCTTTCTGTTACCAAAGACAGAGGTATTGCAGTATTAAAACTGAAACCGTTTGCTACTAAGAGCCAGAGGTATTGCACAAAAAGAAACTTGAAGCCATCTACCACTGTCTATCAGAGACATATTAGCTCGAAATTTGAAATTGCTTTCATATCACTCCAAAGTTCAACAGAAGCACATCAGTCCGAGGTTTCGAAGGCATTTTTCATTATCAAACAGAGGCATACCAGCCAGAGGTTTTGAAGTTGTTGCTATTATAAATCAAAGGTATGTCATTCCAAAATTGAAGCCATTTTCATTTAGAGCTTGAAGCCATTTTAATCCGAAAGTAAAAGTCATTGTTTTGTGGGTAGAGAAGAGTGTTAATTTGATATTGAAAAACATCATGGGTTTCATCGTAAGGACTGAGCCTGTGGGATCAAAATATTTAGAAGGTTACCCACAATGCAAGGAGATGTTACAACAAATAGGATGACTTCAATTCTTGGAAAAATTTAATGGCTTCCATAAGGAAGTCACCAAAACATTTGCCAGATCATTCCAAGGTACTGAAGTTGAAATAGGGGATGTCAAGTTTACTGTTACTGAAGTTTTTATAGCAGAGGTTACAGGATTGTCCAGAACTGGAGAAATATGGTTTAAAAATAGGGAATTCCACAATGACTCCTGGAAACAAATTTTAAAATCACCAAATATGGATGTTAGTGTGTTCAAGAAAGGAATTCCCAGTACAGCATTGAAAAGCAAATGGAGAAATATACTATTTCTTTTACAAAAAATTGTTACATGTGAGGGTAGATATGGGACATTTTATGTCTATCACATTAGACTAATGTTTCATTTTCTAGGAGAAGATTTGAATCTACCATATTTCTTGTATCAAAGTCTGAAGAAAATGGCTTCCTGTGTTCAGAGAAGAGTTCAGTTTTTAGAGACAACCCTGTATCATCATGGGTTGGTCAAAATTTTAATTGAGCATCATTTATCTAAAACAAATGATACATGGGATGATTTCTTAATAAGAAATCATTTTGAAGAAGCAAAAGAACTATCACCTGAACCACAGCCCACAAAGAGAAGTAGGAAATGGAGGACTTCAAAAGGTAAAATTGACAAACCAGTTCAAGAAAGCAGTGAGGAAGTCATTTTGGATAAGTTGACTAGAATAAAGAGGGAACTTAAGGAAGAGAAGATAATCAAGGAATCTACTACAGAGAAAGGAGAAGGGTCCTCTCAGCTTAGGAGAAGCCACAGATTAAAAGGAAAACTGAAGAAAACACCAATCAAACAAACAGGGGTAATCAATATTGAAGATGAAGAAACATCCATTGAAGAGGAAGATGATGAAGATTTTTATGAAGGCACCCCTGAGATTGATCCTGCTCAATAGGAAATCTATGATTATGTGGAAACTTTAGAGAGGACAGCTTCAGAAAGAGAAGAGAGAACCCCCAGTCCTCCACTGACTGAAATTGATATATTAAGGAGGGATAGGTATGAGTTGGAATTGTTGAATAGACACATCAAAAATGAGAATGAAATTCTCAAAGATGAAATCAAGCTCAAGACTGACATGAACTCAACCCTATCCCTGCATATAAACAAAGTGGAGAGGACCAATGAGAAGATGAAGACAAGGAACAAAAAGTTGATCAGGGCACTCACAAACCTCGGGTTCAAACTTGTGATCAGGAAACCCAGAAGGCCTCTAGCTTTCAGACAAAGGAGAAGAAGGGGATTAGATGTCCTTGCAGAAGCCTCAGAATTCATAGGATAATTTGCATGAGGACATGCAAAGAGACAGCAGTGGGGGTATGTTGAGCCTCAAATTTGTACTTTCCTTCACCTCATTTTACCTCATTTTCCCTTGTCCATTTCTATCTTAAACCCAATTGATCAATAAATATAGTTAAAATTACTTCTAGAATGATTTACATGACTGGCTTGTTGAATTTTGTGATTTTTGCCATTGTTAAGCATTTTGACCGGAACTAGCTGCAGAATGCAGACATTCCGTAGCTAACCGGCGATTCTGCAGCTACCTTTATGTTTGAGTATGTTCCAGGTGGCCTCTTGAGGAAAAACGCATATGGGCATGATCCACGTTGTGCCTACATGGTGTGTTGCTCATCATGGAAGAGGAAATGAATTCTGGGTACGGTTATGCACATGGGAACACATTTGTGAAGGAAGACTCCTACTAGGACTGTCTCAGTCCAGGTGTCTTTTCTCCTTCACGCAGCCACCTCAAAGACTCCTAAGATGATTTGGATAAGGAAAGACATCATTCCTAAATTATTTTAATTATTGTTACTTGCATTTACTATATAAACTCTTGAGTAGGCCGAGAGCTTAGTTAGAAAATTTGTGTTAGATTTGCTGCTAGATTTTGTGTAAACTCTGTGTTACGTCTTTGAAGACACAGAGCATTATGTTCAAACTATTGCATCATTAATGGAGCAGACAAAATTATCTTGAAGGCGTGATTTAATTTGGAGTTGAATGCCGTCAAGTGGTAGAGGGCCCCTGCCCCTTGAACGGATTTCTTTTGCGTAAACTAGATAAGTTTTTTCCTAGCTGTTTTTACGTTCTGCATTTGAATTAGTAGTTGTTTTGTTTTATCTACTGTAGTCGTACTCATTCTAGTTCTTCCATAAGAAGACACTCTTCCAATAGACTAAAATGATGAATGTTTAATGACTATGGTATTGTAGGATAGGAGTTAAATTTGTATTTGTTTTTAACTAGCTATTGTAGTCATATTCGTTCCAGCTCTTCCACAAGAAGACACTCTTCCAATAAACTAAAATGATGAATGTTTAATGACTATGGTACTGTAGGATAGGAGTTGAATTTGTATTTGTTTTAACTAGATACTGTAGTTATATTCATTCCAATTCTTCCACAAGAAGACATTCTTCCAACATATTATAATGATGAATGATGAATAGCTATAGTACTGTAGGAATTAGTTGTAGTTTTTGCTCTTCACTATCACAGTTGCACTTGTTCTAATCACTCTTCCACAAGAAGAAATTCTTCCAAGACATCCTTAAGAAGTTCAAGATATGACCGTGATGTGATAATTTAGTTTTTCATTTGTTTTCAGTTCATTTGCTTTCAATTGCATACAATTACACAGTCAGAACTGTTCTACCTCTTCCACAAGAAGGAACTTTTCCAAAATATCACTAATGATGAACAAACAGATTGTGTAACTTCATAGAATAATGCATGTTAGTTAGAATGCTCCGGAGTTTCATTTTGCATTTAATTCATGTCCAGCTACTTCGTTTCAAGTTTGATGATGACTTATATTTTAACATTGTTCTAGTTTAGAAGCATCTTAAGCTCATGTTTAAATTAATTCATTGCACTTGCATCTCATAGTCACACTGTCACCCTTTGCACAGTAGATCACTTTAGTTGATAGGATTCACAAGACAGCCTTCATTATTTACAAATATCTTTTTGTTCTGAAAACCACCAGTGATCCATAACCATAGGAACAGAAGATAACACCATTACAAGGTCTGAAATATCTCTGCAAATTCCTCATCATAAACAGGGCTCTTCCTCAAAAGAACTACCTTGAAAAGAAACCAATAACTCTTTGAGTATAGGCTCTGTGACATTCAATTGAAATTGCAGAATAGAACTAGGAATTAGTCAAGGAATAGATGAGCTTAGAATAGAATGTTGCATCATGATTAGTGTCTAACTGTCTAGTTAGAAACTTGCATATTTAGTGATTATTTCTCAAGTCTAGTTTGTGTCATTTGTCTAAGAAGTTATCATCAAGCTCTTGTTTCTATTCAGTCATAGTTCAGATGTTGCTTCAATGTTTCTGATTACATTTGCCATTCCATACATTAGGCTCAACTGTGTTTTTGACCACCAATTTCTTTTCATTAGTTTTCTAGGCATTTTCATTGTAAACATAAAACTTCAAAAGACCAAAAACATCATAAATCAACATAAAAAAAACCAAAACATCACAAAACACTACACACAACGCACTAGGAAACAAGCACCTAGGTACATATGGTACACTTCACTTCAGCAGTTTACAAATCCTGGTTGACAATTAAATGAACTCAGTTTAGGAGACTAGATTGAGACACAACAGTAACTAACCAAGCTTTAGAGAGCATCCTCACCAAGGTTGTGAGCAACAATAGAAAATATTGGTCAGACAGATTGGTAGAAGATACTTGGGCCTACAACACGACTTGGAAGACAACAACAAGATTCACTCCTTATGAACTAGTCTATGGTAAGAAGGCTCTACTTTCAGTTGAGTTCGAATTCAATACTTTAAGAATGGTAGATGAATAAAATCTAGATCTATCAAATGCCCAAAAAGAGAGGTTGCTGCAACTAAATGGATTGGAAGAGTTCAGAATGCAATCACTTCTTCACACAAAGGTAGTCCAGTTGTAGAGGAAGGTATGGCATGACAAGAACATCAAAGAAAAGACCTTCCAAGAAGGATATTGGGCATTGTTGTATGATTCAAGGTTTAAATATTTGAAAGGCAAGATGATGACAAGATGGTTGGGACCTTACACAGTGGAAATTTTTTTTGATAATGGCGTTGTTTAAATCAGAACCATAGATGAGGAAGGAATCCCCTTGCTTGTCAATGGTCACAGACTTAAAATTATCAAGAAGCCTTTGGAAAGGGAAGAGTTCATAAATTAAATAATAAGAGCGGTGTATGTGATGGGAAACTCTATATTTTCCCACACCTCCTGAAAAACAAACAAAAAAAAAAAAATCCATGGGTGAAAACCTCTCTGAGGCACCCAAGGCAAGCTTGTGGGTTGAAAACCTCGATGGAGGCAGCTCACTTGCTCAAAAAATAATAATAATAATAATAATAATAATAGAAAAAGGAAGAAAAGGGAATAAATATCCATGGATGAAAACGTCTTTGAGGTGCCCAAGGCAAGTTCGTGGGTTGAAAACCTCCATGGAGGCAACCCACTTTCTTTAAAAACAAAATTTAAAAAAAAAAACAAAAAATACATCTGCATCTTTGTGTTTTTTGTGTTTGTTTTTTTGCAGGTTATTAATGGTTTCTGGAAACACAGGGAAGCATTCATCTTCTCTCCCCTTCTATTTTACCATCCATCCCATCATTCACTCCATTCATTTCCATAACTCCTTCCATCACCTCCATACACCATATTCCTCCATTCCTGAGCACAATGTAGCAAAAGAAAGCAAGCCGCAAACTGCTACAAACATCAAGAAGTTCCTTCAAAAACAAAGTTGTTCACGGACTACAAAGAAAAACAAGGGGGAGCTGATAAAGCAGACCACAGGAAAGACAGAAGTTCCACCAATGGCCTCTGGAGAAACTCCATGCAGCATCTACAATGGAAAGAAACTGTTGTCGACAATTGTTGTCTACCCTAGAGACAGTCTAGAGCTGCCATAGACCAGTGCCTAGGACATCTTAGCATAGCAGGAGGCATATAATAAAGCTAGGTTGTCAATCCGAAGGCTCTCCTACTATCTCTTGTTAAACAAGGAAATTGATTTAAAATGGGACCAGCAATTACAGAAACTGTTACAGGGAAAGTAATGTTGCAGAGACACAATGCAAAGCTCCAATATTAAAGCATCAGACAGTTAAGAGACAATTTACTATAAAGAGGGCTGATTCAAATAATATGTCACAGAAATCAAATATGAGAAAGTGCATGGAGGGAAAGAAACACAAGAGGATATTAGTTAATTTTGATCTGATACCCAGATACACAACAGAACCACATATGGGCTTATCATTCTAAGAATCCATACATTACAATGGCATTTTAAAAGCACCCTCCCAAAGCAACTAATATAGCAGAAAAGTGGATGAAATGAATATGAAATAGTATATCATGCTTGAGCCTATTTAAAGCGCTTGACTGATCCAAATATGGGCATCAACTAGGATGAATCCTTATCTAAAATTAGTGAGCCACTCGCATTCCAGTAACATGATACAAGAAGATGTATGAAATGGAATATTGTATTAAACACATAAGGAAAAGTACATATTGTGAAATACCAAACACCCGAATCCTCATTACAGATAGAACTCCTCCTCACTGAGACCCTATGGGCTCTGAGCCTCGATACAAAGGCTTTACAAAATGTATACAAAAATTCCTTTCACAGCACAATTTTCTGATAAAAGTATGGAACCCTTTCAATGTTTTTCTTCTCCCGTTTTATAGAGGAAGGAGGGGAGAAAGCTCATAAAAGAAGTAGGTGAAACAATTAACTATTTCATTGAAACAAAATGGTGAGAAAATGCCCGCCTAAAGTGTTTGACAGTGCCATTAGGGGAATTTTGAGGTCTAAAATGGGCCTCCTAAGGAAATTATAAAATAATAGTGGAAAAAATCTAATAAGATTTGATGACATCATCAAATTTTAGAGGGAAAAATGAAAAAAATACTTTTTCAATTCATATTTTCAACTTATCTCCCAAAGTTTTTACTCAAATTTCGAGCGGGAGAACTCGTTGGATGTGGAATTTAATTCCCCATCCAAGGAGTACCCATGTTGTATACTTTCGATGGGTCCTACTACATGAAAAATGAGAAATACATAAAAAAACGTGATTACAATCACGTTTTTTTATGTATTTCTCATTTTTCATGTAGAAGAGTTCATCGAAAGTATGCAACATGGGTACTCCTTGGATGAGGAATTAAATTCCGCATCCAACGAGTACTCCCGCTCGAAATTTGAGTAAAAATTTTGGGAGATAAGTTTAAAATACGAGTTGAAAAAGTAGTTTTATTATTTTATTATTTTTTAATATTTTTACTTTTTACTCCAAAAATGGTGAATCATCCATTATGGATGACATCATCATCTTGAATCCTATTGGTTGTTATAAAGTTTATTTTTGTTGTACATTTTTCTTATGAGGCCCATTTTAGACCTCAAAATTCCCCTAATGCAAGAACGCTGCAAGTACTCTGTGGCTGCTCCATAAAATAAATGCAGTAGGTGTAAATCTCTTCAGGGGTAAGGTATGAGGAATAAAATATGTAACCTTCTGTACCTTCCTGAAGAAAATTTGGTTGTAATAAACCTCGAGATCATTGTTTTCTGTGAAAAGATATTTCTAGTGATCTGCAGGGTCTTCGATCTGGTACTTTGCCACCGAGAAGGTATGTAACAGCCCTAAAATCCTTAAATGTGTTTCTTTAATCCCTTGCTCTTAACTGATTTTTTATGTATGCGCCATTAATTCTTCATCCGCTCAACCTGTGCATTTTGAACGTCCTTGGAGGGTTTAATAGATTTAGATCCTCGCTTTTTAATGGGTGTCATGTCAGCATATCTTCCCGGATCTTTTCCCATAAAATTTTCTCCTGAAACCAGGTCCTGGCATGCATTCTCGGCTTCTGTAATAGAGATGGTGAATCATGATAATTCTCTGTCGCGGCACACCTGCAAAACCACAAACTTGTTAGAGGAAACCAGACACAGGGACGGTGGCGTGACGGATCTATGGGTATGGTGGTGTGGTTTTGGCGAAATGATGAAACGATGCAGGGTGACGGAGAGATGCAGGGGAATGATGGCGGACGGGCTAGTAATGGCTTTCCATGCAAAATGTGGAAATATGATTTATAGATGAAATATGTGGATGGCAGAGGAAAAATACGATAGACGCGTGGATGATGACGTGCTGGGAGATTCGGTCAACAGGCGGTCGCGTGAATGATCTGGGCCACACGATCCTTTAAACGAGATCGACAGTTGAAATTTAGTTAGAGGGCAATCGAATGGCGGGCCCGGGGTGCCGTATATTTAAATTAAAACCCGTGCGGCTTGGGAGATTGGCAGCCGTTAGATGGAGCACTCGGGATCGGACGGCTCATGTAGATTTCGATGCCCGTCTTGAGTCAAACGATAATGTGCGATGAGGAGCGGTTTTGACACCGTACTCAGGGACGCGTGGCGGGCGCTCAATGGAATCGCTCCGATTTAGAGAATACTGCTCGCCTGTGAAAGGCAATGCGATGAAAACAAGCCTGGTTTTTTAGCGATGGACACGGGGTGGGGACCACTAGGGCAATAGGCATCAGATCGTTGATCTTTGTTTAATCGGGCGGCTGAGAATCCACCCGATAACCATATACGGTAAGCACCTTTTTGGTTTGGCATAGCGTTTCAACCTTCGGTCGCGTGGAGTAGGAAGACAGAGGGTCGGGGCCAAACGGGCTGAATCTAGAGTATTTCTTGGGTGTGATCTTTCAGACCTGCGCAGCGTAATTTGAAAGCACAGAACGGTGACGGTAGGCAGAACACGAGCTCCTCAGGTCCCAATAGGAAATTTGAAAAGTTTCAAGAGGGGCTAATGGCCAAAAATTTGAATGAAGGGGCTAACATGTACAACATCGGCTCCATCTGGGGACGGCGCGTTCATACTTGGACACGTTGAGAACCTGCAGACCATCTGTTTATCTCTCTGTTAACTATGCCATGCGGCCTTGCTGCATTTCTCTTCACAATTCGTCGGCACACCTCCCTTATTGAAACCAGAACTGAAACCAAAACTTATATACGATTATGGTACAACAGGCATTCCCTGCCTGAATCAGAATTGGAAGTAGGGTTTCAGAAATTGGCCGTTTACAGGGGCATCCAGCACGTCGCCCTGTAAATTCTCTAATAAAAAGTGTTATTACCTCCCTGTTCCACAATTTTAAATGGACCGAACCACAATGGATCGAATTTGCTGTGTTTTCCCTTTTCGGCTCTCCGGACATCCCATCTGAGAACCAAATCACCAACCTACAGCTTTCTATCTTTGGCATGCGGATCAAATAGGCTTTTCATTTTTTCCTGATATCCAGCTAACCTCTGGTTCACCTGGTCTCGTGTTTCCTCTAATTCCACCAATTGATTGATTCTTCTGACCATGCCATCTGGTTCTTCCTGACTTTCCTGCATGAAACGTGCCACTGGTAAGGCCAGCTGCACAGGAAACACAGCTGCTCATCCATACACCAACTCATATGGGGATTTCCCAGTTGCTTGCTTACAAGTAATTATATTGGCCCATAAAGAAAATTTCAATTGGGAATCCCAATTCTTTTGATTCTCATTGATAGTCTTCTTCAAGGCCCTCACTAGGGTTTTGTTGGAAGATTCTGCCAAACCATTTCCTTGAGGATAGTAAGTTGTGGAGTGCTTAAGTGCAATATTGTATTATTGACAGAAATTCACAAACTTTGCAGATTTGAAGGCCTGTGCATTATCAGTCACTATTTTAGCACGACAGCCAAACCTGGAAATGATGTTCTCTTCCATGAATTGTATGATAACAGTGTCAGTAGCATTTCTTGCAAGTATGGCTTCCACCCATTTTGTAAAGTAATCTGTGACTGTTAATATCCATTTATGTTGCCCACTTGATGGGGGATGTATTTCTCCAATAAAATCTATTCCCCATTGTTGAAATGGCTCATTCACATGAACTGGAATCAGGGGCAGAGCTACCAACTTCTATCTCTCAGCAAATTTCTGACACTTATCACATGCTCTAACCCAAACAAAAACATCTCCAAATAGTTTTGGCCAGTAGAAACCAACCTTCAGTATTTTATGAGCTGTGGCTCTCCAGCTGTAATGTCCTCCACATATTCCCTCATGGAATTCCATCATTATATTTTCTACTTCATCTTCTGTGAGGCACAGGAGTAGGATGCCTGAAGGATCCTTCCAATATAGTTGGCCATCAGCGACTATATATTTCTGCGATTTCAATCATAATGCTCTGTATTTTGTTTTATCACAGCTGGGTGGGCAGCTGAGTGTCAAAAGATATTCAACTATTTCCTTGTCCCATGGACTGGTGAGATATTTTATATGAACCTTCTTAGTAGCGTCCTTCACTCCTTGCTGCTCTTTTTCATTTTCAGACTCTGCACTTTCTATCAAAGACAAATTTATGCCCAGAGCTTGATATTTCGATTCAAATAGCATTTTAGCAAGCCCCTGTCCTTTGATCAACTTGGTGGGTCGGATATCCAGGTCGTATTCCTGTATCTTAGCGATCCACCTCCCTCTTTTACCTTCACTGTCACCCTGAACCAGAATATCTTTTACGGCAGCAGTGGGCACAAAATCCGTGATGTGAGACTGCAAAATGTACATATGAAAAGCTTTGAGGGATTTTACCAGAGCGTACGCTTGCTTTTCTAATATATTATATTTCAATTCAGCATCATGAAGGACCTGACTGAAGAAGGCAACAGGCTTCTCATATCCATCTTGATTTTTCTGCAATAACACTCCAGCTACTGTGTGAGGTGATGCAAAGGAAAAGATCATAAATGGTCTAGTATAATCAGGTCCAGCCAGCACGGGAGCTTCAGAAAATGCAGCTTTGATTCTAGCAAAGGCCTCCCGTGATTCTTGTTTCCATTTCACCTCATTGTTCTTTTTCAGCATATCACTTATATGCCTAACTATTTCAGCATAGTTAGGGATGAATCTTCTCAGAAAATTTATTCGTCCTAAAAATACTTGCACTTCTTTCTTGTTCCTGGGGAAAGGGATACTATTTATAACCTCTACTCTTTTGGGATCTATCCTTACCCCATCCTTAGTCACAATGTGCCCTAAAATCTTTCCTTCCTCCAATGCAAATAAAGACTTTTGTGGATTAAGAGAAAGACCATACCTTCTGCATTTTTCAAAATTTCTTTGTAAATGTTCAATGTGTTCAGCATAATTCTTTGAAAACACTGTAATATCATCAAGGTACACCACCAGGAATTTATCCTGCTCACCCAGAAAAGCAATGTCCATAGCCCTCTGAAAGGTAGCTCCTGTGTTAATCAACCCAAAAGGCATCCTGGCATACATGAATGTTCCCCATGGTGTGGTGAAAGCAGTCTTCCTTTGATCTTCTGGAAACACAGCTACCTGATTATAACCAGAAAAACCATCCATCATTGACATTCTAGAGGCTCCCACCACTTTTTGCAGGATGTAGTCCATCTTACGCAGTGGATAATTATCCTTTAATGATGCTCTATTTAAATTCCTGAAGTCCACACACAGCCTTATTTCTCCATTTTTCTTTTGGACAGGGACCAACTTAGCAACCCATTCTGAGTACCTCAGTGGCACAATTATTTTCTCATTTAGCAGCTTCTTGATTTCTTTTTCAATGGAGGGAAGCAACAGAGGATTTATCTGTCTGAGCTTCTGCTTATAAGGTTTTGCATCTTCCCTCAAAGGAATCTTGTGCTGCATTATACTAACCTCAAAATTTTTAAGGTCCTGATAGGACCATGCAAATACATCTTTATAAGATTGAAACAATTTCAGGTATCTTCTTTATATTCCTCGGGGACCTTCTTAGATAGCTTTACAATTTTAGGCTCAGCATTAGTACCCAGATTCAGATCTTCTACCTGATTTTCTTCTACTACTTTATTGTGCTGCAATGGAACATCATTTTTATCAAATAATATTTCTAGAGGCACCAGCCCTCTAGGTATCACATCTCCCTTCAATTGCAACACTTTACTTCCTGCCATTTTCTCTTCCCACTTATTTCCTGAGACATTCTCAGCCTCATTTTCTTCACAATCATCTATCTCCATATTGGAGAATTCTCCCACTGTCTCCAGGAATTTCTTCATCTGTTCATCATCTTCGAATACCTGCCAATGCTTAATATTGTCTGGGATTGATGGTCTATAATGTACCTCGATTTCATACCTCAAGAGAGGGTTCTGAGGAGGACGGAAAGTACTAGCAGCTACAGCAAGGGAATCTGCCATTCTATTCTGCTCCCGAGGCATGAACTGGATATTGAATGCTGAGAAGAAATTCTCCACCATGTCCCATACTTCATTTCTATAAGCTCTCAGCCGAGGGTGTTTGGTTTGACATTGGTTTCTGACCTGTCTGACCACATTCTCCCAGGACCTTTAAACACTGTATGCCCATGCTCCTGGCTGTTTGCAATCCTAACAGCAGTGCCTCATATTCAGTCACATTATTAGTAGCTTCATATTCCAATTTAAAAGACAATGGCACCCATTTTCCTGTGGGGGAAATTAATAACACTCCTGCTCCATTACCTTCTCTTGAATTTGCTCCATCGAAATGTAGAGTCCATACTCCTGCTTCACGGTCTTCTAAAGGCTGCTTAGTCTTGATTTGGCAGAAGGAAGGTTCATGAGAAAAATTTTGATCTTCTTCAAACATAAAATATGAAAAATCTCCTTCTGTGCTATAGACTGGTGAGTTTTCTGAGCTATCAACCTTTGTTACCATCTTGACAAATCTGGTTTCTCTGTATTACCTCCTCTCTTGGCCACAAAAAACTAGAATAGTGGCATATGTTAAGTCTAGTTTGAGTGACCCACCAATTTTTTTTCCCCAAGACCTTGACAACAGCATGCCAAAGCGAGCTGGGATGTCAGCCACCACAATGTCCATTACTACACTTTTTGCTGGAATTTGGGCCAGATTGACCACTAGATCTTTAATCATCCCCAAGCATTTAACTCTTTTGGAATCAAATGAATATAGGTCTTTATATGGACGTGTGATTTGTAGACCTAGTTGTTCCATGACTGACAAAGGCATAAGATTATGGGAAGCCCCAGAATCTAACATACATTTGTGTAACAGCAGGTCATGAATAACTAGAGACACATAGAAAGGAGGAGTAGAGGGGTCTATCTCCTCGACATGTGGGCTAAAAACTACCATGGGTCTTTCCTCTTGAAGATTAAGACTGTCTGGAATTATTGGTGCTTCGGGAGGAAGTAATAAAGAAGTAACTTGAGATTGATCTGTAGGTTGTTTCAACAGTTTAGTCAAAGGGACAGGGATTTTGACTTTCTCAAGTTCTTTTTGCAAATTGAAAGCAAGAGGGGGCTTTTCCATTACAACTTCTTTTGACTCTTTATTTTCAGCTGAAGGTTTAACTTCTTTTGATACATACTCGACATTAGGAGGGGTGACTACTTCTGAAGAAGAAGGAGTTTGATCAATAGACTGCAAGGGTTTGTTCAGAGGACTCTTACCTTTGTCTATGACTTTTGCTTTGTTGGCTCCTTCTGCATAGGTGCTCCCTTTTGGGGAGGCTCTTCTTCATGATCATGAGTCCGAGTTCTCTTTCTGGAGGATCTGAGATCATATCTCCTATTGAAATGTGCTTGCATGAAATCATTAAACTGTTTGCAGTAGTGATCAATTTCTGCATCTTCTGTGTCTCTGATCTCCTCTTCTTCTTCTTGCAATGGGCATTCTATTTCATCATTATTTGAAAAAGCAAGATTTTCATCTTGTAGTTCATAGGCAGCATCATCAGTCGAGTCATCTACTGGGCCTTCCAGGTACAATGGGTGTGGTACCTGATCCTGTTGCTCCTTTGCTTCCCTTGGCAGTATTTGCAGGGGTGGCTTTCTATACTGAGGATTGTAACCTCTGTTTGGAGCATTATAAAAATTCTTGGGGGCTGTATTCTTGGCCTCCAGTTCTAGCTTGACCATATTTTTTATCATCTTGCTTATTTCCTCCATTTTATCTGAATCCTTATCCTGGTTAGAAGTAGATACTTCCTCTTTGCCTCTTCTTCTGGTGTCCTGTTCAGTTTTTCCTTTTAATTTTCCAGTAGAAGCAAAGTTTGCTTCCAATTCAAGAGCATCTGACTGAGCATCATCTAGGGTGGCAGGATTTCTTTCCCTGAGGGAGAAACCGAAATCTGAGTCAAAGGCTGCTATGAAAACAACCTTGGCAGCATTCTGATGAGGCTTCATATCTGCAGAGAGATTTAGATATAACTTATTAAACCTCTTGATAAACTCTGACACCCCTTCGTTATGTTTCTTCTTGAGTGTATTGAACTCAGTAAGACATTGTCCGTGATCTTTCTTCTCTCCCCATTTTCTGAGAAAAGTATACTCCATATCATCCCAGGTGGTTACTGAATGGTTCCCCAATGTCTTGAACCATTTTCTGGCTTCGCCATCCAGAGACTGCACAAATAATCTTAAGACCACATCTAAATGTTCAACATTAAAGTTTTCTGCAAAAGAGCAGAAAGTCTCAAGATGTTTATGAGCATCAATTTCATTTTCTCCAGTGAATCTGGGCAATACCTTTAAATAATCCTGTGGCATATCATTTAGCACTTGAGGTAATGCCAGGGGAGCATATTTATTCAGCAAGAAGGCAGGAACATTAGCCATTGGGGGAGGTGGGGATTGTGTAGCAATCTGGTGTACAAATGGAGGAAGAGGAGGAGGTGGAAGTGGAGTATGAATAACAACAGGAATATACTATACAGCAGCCTGAGGCGTAGATGGGAACAATTCACGGTTGACCGGGGCTACTTCTGTAACTTCTTTAACTTCCTCAGCCTCAAGGGTAGGACAAAAGTTCTCTTTGGTTCTAGTACTTCCCCTGAGTGGGCTATCTGAGTAGTATTCGGGATTTTCCTCAGTGGAGTCGGGATTTCCTACTGGAATTTCTTGAAAAGAAGAAGATGGAAAATATTCTTCGAAAAACTCAGGGATTTCAGCACGGGCTGACTTCCTCTCTTTCCAACTTCTTCTGTGTATAATCTTCTCTGGGTCAGACACAGAGGGTATCTTCGATTTGGACGTATCTGACCTTAATTGTGGCTTTCGAGGAGCCAGGACTACCAATAGATTTATCAAATGAATAATAGTGTGGAGTCGCCAAGGTGAGAGATATGCAACTCTTCAACTCTCTGTGCTCACCTGATTAGAGAGTGAATAAATATTTTCGAGGCCCAGGGAAACTGATATTCTTAAATTCTTCCCCGGCAATGGTGCCAGAAATATGTTTTCGACAATTGTTGTCTACCCTAGAGACAGTCTAGAGCTGCCATAGACCAGTGCCTAGGACATCTTAGCATAGCAGGAGGCATATAATAAAGCTGGGTTGTCAATCCAAAGGCTCTCCTACTATCTCTTGTTAAACAAGGAAATTGATTTAAAATGGGACCAGCAATTACAGAAACTGTCACAGGGAAAGTAATGTTGCAGAGGCACAATGCAAAGCTCCAATATTAAAGCATCAGAAAGTTAAGAGACAATTTACTGTAAAGAGGGCCGATTCAAATAATATGTCACAGAAATCGAATATCAGAAAGTGCATGGAGGGAAAGAAACATAAGAGGATATTAGTTAATTTTGGTCTGATACCCAGATACACAACATAACCACATATGGGCTTATCATTCTAAGAATCCATACATCACAATGGCATTTTAAAAGCACCCTCCCAAAGCAACTAATATAGCAGAAAAGTGGATGAAATTAATATGAAACAATATATCATGCTTGAGCCTATTTAAAGCGCTTGACTGATCCAAATATGGGCATCAACTAGGATGAATCCTTATCTAAAATCAGTGAGCCACTCGCATTCCAGTAACATGATACAAGAAGATGTATGAAATGGAATATTGTATTAAACACAAGGAAAAGTACATACTATGAAATACCAAAGACCAGAATCCTCATTACAGATAGAGCTACTCCTCACTAAGACCCTACGGGCTCTGAGCCTCGATACAAAGGCTTTACAAAATGTATAAAAAAATTCCTTTCACAGCACAATTTTCTGATAAAAGTCTGGAACCCTTTCAATGTTTTTCTTCTCCCCTTTTATAGAGGAAGGAGGGGAGAAAGCTCATAAAAGAAGTAGGTGAAACAATTAACTATTTCATTGAAACAAAATGGTGAGAAAATGCCCACCTAAAGTGTTTGACGGCCCAAGAACGCTGCAAGTACTTTGTGGCTACTCCATAAAATAAATGCAGTAGGTGTAAATCTCTTCAGGGTAAGGTATGAAGAATAAAATATGTAACCTTCTGTACCTTCCTGAAGAAAATTTGGCTGTAATAAACCTCGAGAGCATTGTTTTCTGTGAAAAGATCTTTCTAGTGATCTGCAGGGTCTTCGATCTGGTACTTTGCCACCGAGAAGGTATGTAACAGCCCTAAAATCCTTAAATGTGTTTCTTTAATCCCTTGCTCTTAACTGATTTTTTATGTATGCGCCATTAATTCTTCATCCACTCAACCCGTGCATTTTGAACGACCTTGGAGGGTTTAATAGATTTAGTTCCTCGCTTTTTAATGGGTGTCATGTCAGCATATCTTCCTGGATCTTTTCCCATAAAATTTTCTCTTGAAACCGGGTCCTCGCATGCGTTCTCGGCTTTTGTAATAGAGACGGTGAATCATGATAATTCTCTGCTGCGGCACACCTGCAAAACCGCAAACTTGTTAGAGGAAACCAGACACAGGGAAGGTGGCGTGATGGATCTATGGGTATGGTGGTGTGGTTTTGGCGAAATGATGAAACGATGCAGGGTGACGGAGAGATGCAGGGGAACGATGGCGGACGGGCTGGTAATGGCTTTCCATGCAAAACGTGGAAATATGATTTATGGATGAAATATGTGGATGGCAGAGGAAAAATACGATAGACACGTGGATGATGACGTGGTGGGAGATTCGGTCAACAGGTGGTCGCGCGAATGATCTGGGCCACACGATCCTTTAAACGAGATCGACGGATGAAATTTAGTTAGAGGGCGATGGAATGGCGGGCCCGGGGTGCCGTATATTTAAATTAAAACCCGTGCGGCTTGGGAGATTGGAAACCGTTAGATGGAGCACTCGGGATCGGACGGCTCATGTAGATTTCGCTGCCCGTCTTGAGTCGGATGATAATGTGCGATGAGGAGTGGTTTTGACACTGTACTCAGGGACACGTGGCTGGCGCTCAATGGAATCGCTCTGATTCAGAGAATACTGCTCACCTGTGAAAGGCAATGCGATGAAAACAAGCCTGGTTTTTTAGCGATGGACACAGGATGGGGACCACTAGGGCAATAGGCATCAGACCATTGATCTTTGTTTAATTAGGCGACTGAGAATCCACCCGATAACCATATACAGTAAGCACCTTTTTGGTTTGGCATAGCGTTTCAACCTTCGGTCACGTGGAGTAGGAAGACAGAGGGTCGGGGCCAAACGGGCTGAATCTAGAGTATTTCTTGGGTGCGATCTTTCAAACCTGCACAGCGTAATTTGAAAGCACAGAACGGTGATGGTAGGCAGAACACGAGCTCCTTAGGTCCCAATAGGAAATTTGAAAAGTTTCAAGAGGGGCTAATGGCCAAAAATTTGAATGAAGGGGCTAACATGTACAACAGAAACAACAAGAAAGATTAGCAACTCACTCAGAGTGTTTCCCATTTAGCAAGTTGCTCACTCATAAAACAAGAAAATAAGGAAGAACGCAACATATAAGAGGCTTGTCTCCAAATTCCAGCTCCTGCAAATGCCTTAACAACAACATGTAAACTCAGGTATAGCTTCTCATCCCTCACTATGCATCCATAATAGCCATAAATAATTAAATTTGCAGACTTAGAGTTTAAGGGGCAGAAAGGTGACCAGTTAGTTTGGCCACCATCGTGAAGTATGACTAGGGAGAACTGCAAAGTCACGCCACTTGGGCATGCAAAATAAAAAATTTAAGTCAAGTGGAGTAGAGGAGAATGAGGGGAGGAAACACGCAGTCCATCATGAATTAACAGAGAGAAGGAAACCACAGTCTCTAACACAAATTGGAGTTGAGGCTGAGTTACATAAGCGCTCCAAAATTAGTTGCGCAATCTAATAAAAAGAGATGCAGTCTCATCCAAACCAATGAATTGAGAATTTTTGAGAGAAATATACTGAAGGGAGCCTACAACACAACAGTACTGAGGGTGGGCTACATATTTGAACAGTGTGCAGTAGTAGCAGCAGCGGAACAACATCACCAGCAGTCGAGCTAGCTTCCGAAGTACACCGCATATCCAACACAGTATCAAGGGACCAAGGGAAGATTTTATAGCAACCCAAACAACCAGAAGAAGAACCAGAACAAGAAGAACCAAAAGAAGGAGAGGAAGAGACAAAGGGCCAAGGAAAAATGGAGTAGATGGCAATAGAAGTCATAGAGGTATCAGAAAGTGAGCAATAAGCAGACTCACATCATAGCACCACATCCCCTCAAGACAAAGAGGTAGTTGCCACCTTAGCTCCCCTGAGCGCAAAGAGAAAAAGGCAGACCTCTATGTATTTCAGAGCTGACAAGAGTTACAGGATAAGTCAGGGAGAGCCAGAAACTCCTCCAACAAGCCCGAGGATCATTGAAGAATCACTAAGGGAGGAGGAAAGGATCGAAGAAATAGTTCTCAAGGAGCAACTGTAGAAGTCATGGGTAGATAATGTAACACTGAAGGAGAAATTGCAGCAAAAAGGGCAGCAAGTATCCACCATGGCAGACTTATGCATAGAAGCCCTTCAACACATATTCCCTTCTGAATCATATGCTATGTACCTCAAGGAGAAATGGCTCCTATTTAAAATCAAAACTCTAGCCTCCCATGGATCCCTACCTTCACAATATTGTAGGCAATTCATGGATTTCTACAAGCAAGCTAACATGGTTGATCAGGAAAAGATGGCAGAGTTTTATGTGCATAACCTTGTCCTAACAAATCTGGATACTTGGGAACCCAATCCTACAATGGGGGATATGCAGTTGATGGCTTTAGTATATTGGATGATGAATGAGGACACTAAAGAAAAAGAGATGTGGTGGGTCATGAGAAGAAGAAATAGAGAACAGAACCGTTACATATCAGATCGAAATTGTTCATCCCAAGAGGACTCATCCTTAATCGTTGAGAGATTGAAAGGGACCCTGCACTAGTTGAAAGCTACCTTCAGACTCAAACACAGGTAATAGACCACTTTGATGATGTTTCTAGGCAGATAGAAGATGAGTGCATTATGGCCAGCCAGAGGAGATGGAACATCCTCCCTCACAACCTGAGGAACAAGGAGTACCATGCTCTAGAAAGACTGAGGGGGTGATGATGAGCTCCATCATTAGACATATTTGGAGGGGTTAATGGTCACGTTTTTTCCTCCTTAGATCTCTTTTTCTTGCATTTTTATTATTATTTGGTTTTATGATGCTAGTATAGGTGTGATCAAGGCCAACATACTCTGAGTGCCTAATATGAGGTTGAGTGCAGAAAATCATGAATTATTAAGAATTTTTATAAGGATTTTATCATAAAGACTTGGAGGAGACGTCAACGAGAAATTATGGGAGGATTTTCCACCCTCCTTAACTCTCAAAGGAAGCCAAAGGATCCCAAATATTCTCTCTAGAAATTCTAACTCCAAAAGCAGCCAAAGTATCCCCAAGGATTCTCTCTAGCAATTCGAATTCCAGAGGCAGCCAAGCAACTCAAAGAGGATTTCCATCAATCTTTGTTTACTTGGAGTCAAGTGGACTCAATCACTATTTTCTAGGTGGATGTTGGTAGCTTCCCTATAGAATAAATAGAGTAGAGATAGAGGTAGGAAGGGGTCGGTTCTAGTCAAAACTTTGTTGCAATCTATTGAGCTTTTTATTATTTTACTTAGTGATCAAAATTTCAGAAATGTATGAGGTTATTATTTTATGAAATGAGTAGACTAATTTCATTTTACTGATTTAAGTTTCAGAGAGCTAGGCTCGTGGGTTAGGGCCCATTCCATGTGCCTCAACCTCTCTGTTGTATTCATTCTCTGCTTTCTGTCATTTCATTAGCTCTGATTCTGATAATTTCGTTGTTGTTTCATTGTTGTTTAGTCTTTGCTTTCTACTCCGTTGTTGTAGATCTTCATTTTATTATGAAGAGTAATAAAGTAGAGGAAAAATCCAAAATTTGTGGTTGAGCCTTCCCCTCTCATCTATGTGAATAGATTTCGAGCAGGTTTGGCCTTCCCACGTGCCATAAAAAAAGGATTTATTTTCACTGTTTTTATCTCACATTTTTTCTATTTTCATGCATAAATCAGCAGGTTTGATTGCAAGAATAAGTTTCAACAGTCTGAGAAGAGTTATCCAACACCTCCCTGCTTCATTTCCCATATCCCTTCCATCTTTGTTGTTACACTTCTATTCCCTTCTATTTCACTTATTGCAGCTGTCGCACCCCTTTTATTCCCAAAAACACTTCAAAATGACTAAGTCTGCCTTCTATTCCATCTTTTACATGTTTTATGGCTATTGCAGCCATTTCAATGAAAAACACCTCAAAACCTTATAGTTTGACCTCTGCCATTTTCTTCTCGAACTTCCCGCTATTCTACTTCGCCTTTTCACAAATCGCACATCATATCGTTTTCCTTTTTTCTTTAATACTTACCGCTCCTTTTCGCCAATTGTGATAACTCCACCGCATTGCACATCGCACTTTGCATCGTTTTCCCTTTTTCTTTAAGACTTGCCGCTCCTTTTCGCCAATTGCGCTACTCTCATCGCACTCCGTTGTCAGTCCCACCACCACGTCACCCATTACACTTCGCAACTTTCCTTGAACAACACTTCCTCTATCCCTCCAACTTTTCGATATGGTGCTTGTGATATCGCATTTCACACTTTGCAGTTTTTATCCCATTGCATTTCGAATTTCAAAAGTTTTTGCCCCATCGCACTTCGCAAATCACACTTTTTATTTTTTTTCCTTTAACACTTACCACTCCTATCTGTCAATTGCGATATCGCCCTGTACTCTGCCACCAGTCCTACCACCACGTCGCCCAGTGCATTTCTCACTTCGCAACTTTTCCTGGACAACACTTCTGCTACCCCTCAAACTTTGCGATATTGCGAATTGCGATATCGCACTTCGCACTTCGCAACTTTTACCACATCGCAAATCGCAGTTTTTACCCCGTCACACTTCACACTTCGCATTTTTTACCTCATCGCATTTCACATTTCGCTGCCGCTCCTAAACAACATTTCCGTTATCCCTCTAACTTTGCGATATTGCGATTGCAATATCGCATATCACACTTCCGTCCTCCATCGCAACTCTGCCATCGTACTTTTCAAATTATTCTGCTCCAAAGCATATTTTATGCCATAATAAATATTTCATAAGGTTTAAACCCACTCTTTCCACTTCTAAGCTTGGTTTCATGTGTTTATACCTCCATTAGCACCTTCACCCCTTTCTTCTCCAAGCTGCAAATCAACACTTTTTCAATTAGAATTACTTCATGGATAACTTAGCTGCATGGATAAAAGCATGGTAGATAGAGCATAAGATAAGTAGGGTGTGTTTAGCCGATTGGAAAAGTTAAGTACGATTTAAATTAGTTTCCTTTCAGCAATTTAATTTAGTTTCCTTCTGTCATTTCCTTCCAGCAATTTACTTTCCAGTTCTTATCATAGTTTAAGAAATACCACCCTTTCGTAAAGCAGAAGAGGATGACATGAGAAAAATGCATATGTTGTGTATATAGCACTGTCACCTCCAAATTTGTATGAACCCTGGGTTGATAAAGTAAATTAGGGAAGCCCCTGGGAGTTGCAACACTCTTGGTGCAATACCAGGGCTCACCAGCAACCTCACACTTTGCCCCATATTATTCACGAGATGATGAACTTATACTAGCATGACCCAATCGGTTTAACAATGATCACATGATTTGACAGTTGATTTTAGGCCTATATGAGGTTTCTCTCACCCCTTGAGACATGGGAGGGCAGAAACCATCCTTAGAGCACTCAACGTTGGAACAGAACTAGGCTATTTCACCACTAGGAGACCCATGAGACCAACTTTTGTGCCCCAAACCCAAAACTGGGGCCCACAAGATGATTTGCATGGAAGTCTAAGAGCCAACACCTACCTTGATTTTTGGAGCCCTCTACACTCATTTTGGCACTAGAGGATCCCAACACTTGCCTAAATTAGGCATATGCATGCATGGCATTAGCATTTCGACCCTCCTATGGGTTAATTATTATGTGTTCACATTGGCTATAAGGTCAAATTGCAACCTTACCTAGTATTTTCCCATTATTTTATTAATAAAGGGGATAATAGGCTAAAATTTGACATCATTGGACACATATATATTAGATATACCTTATTTTAAATCTCTCATCATCAACCTTGTGAACTTGGACCTATTTAGAGAACTCGCACTTGATTCTTGTGGGTGAATTGGAAATCGTAGGATGCACTTTGATGTTTGGAAGCTGATTTTTGGATATTCTTTGGAGATATACTTGGTTTAATGGAAGGATATTTTGTATGTTATCTTGTAAGTGAATCCTATTGTTGAATATATTTTCTTTAATGTCTAATGCATGGAACTATTGATTCAAGGTTAAAAAAAATTGTTCCCTAATTTGTTGAAGATAAATTTATTGAATAATATATAGATGAATTTTGTATGCATTACTCACCATAACATGTAATGAATGTTCCTAGTTGTGACCTCCTTGTAGTTCTCCAATGAAACTCCATTTTTCCAATGAATGGGTAAATTTTGGAAATTGTATAACTAGGGCATCAAATTTCAGCCTCTTTAGGAACAAATTTGGCTTATCTTAAGCATCCTAGACTCCATGTGCCCAAAGGACAAGTGACTAGTCCTATCACTTGGTGATAATCTTAAAATTTCCTCCTTAAATTCAATCCTTTTAAGGCTAGGAAGGAGAATATAGAGCTTAGATACAAATTCTACGGAGGAGGATTTTTGGTGGTTTGAGAGCCTAAACATCAAGAGGTAGGTCTTGACTACATGACCTATCATTTTTCTGGTCATCCACTCAAATTTCATCCATAAAATATCTTTCCCTAAGTGTTCCCCTAAAAGTGAAGCCCTAGTTTCTTCTCCATCAACTTGAGGACTTTATTGAAGGTTTAATGAGCCTTGTAATTTTTGGAATCCATCACAAGGAACCTTTTCTCTCTGTTCTTGACCTGTGGAACTCCCATTATCATCAAATAAATCAAACCCATATGTATTTCACCTCCCTTTTCTAGGTCTTTTCATTGAGAGAGAATCGCTTCCTTAAATAATCCTTTGAACTTATATTGTGTATCTCTCTTCAATGAACCATGGTGATATCATCTTATACCTTACCTACAACCTATCTATCTTAGAATTTATCTCTTCATATCTTACCGGGACTCCTCTCATTGGTGAAAATCTATAAAGAGTAGGGGTTTTTGGTTGAGGTGACATTGTTGACCTATTTGTGACTTCACAGCAAGGATATAAATATTAGACTAGATGAAAAAAAAAAAATCATATTATCTCCTTCTTTATTCCATCATTTTATTCATTAGGTATGAATTCCTTTGTGTCTTTTCCCCATGCATTGTGTGTTCTAAATCTTGGATTCTTCTCCATTTTTGTTTAGCTCATTGTCTGAAGTTGTTTTAGCTCTTATCTTGTAGGGTTTCCCTCTCCAAGGCTTGCTATATTTTATGCTAGCATACTTCATGCTCATGGATACAGAAGCTCAATTTGAAGACTAATATTAATATGATATAGGTGAAGAAGAGGTAGTAGTATATTTGGAAGGTAAATTAATCGATCCCTTGGAAGACACTAATATAATTAGGAAAAATAATCATAAGAAAAAATATCTATTGATTAAGTGTGGAAGAGAAGAGCATAAATATGAATATTTAGAACTTTTTATTATGAAAGTAGAGTTGTGGGAAGCAAAGAAGATTGAAGGAACTTTGTTAAAACAAATGAAAGAGAAGGAAAATAAATGTAAAAAATTGGAGGAAGAGATAATATCCCTTAGAAAAGGAATTATAGAAAGGGCCAAGGCTCATCAGAACTAAAATTTAAATTATGTTAAAGGATCTGGAAAATTAGATGAAATTCTTAGTGTTTATAGATTTCCCTCATCAAGATTGGTTTTGGTAATAAAGGAGAGACACTCACCAAGAAACTTGAAGAAAAAGAACCAATTAGCTTCATTGAAATGCTCAAAGGATGAAATAACAATGGAATCCAGGGAAATTATAACAATACACAAAAGCCAAAAAATGCAAATGATAGTAAGGAAATAAGAGAAATTAATAAAACTTGGCAGCAACAAAGAGAAGAAAATGATAGTAAAATAATAGAGAAATTAATAAAATCAAGTAGCAGCAAATAGAATAAATCGATAGCAAGGAAATAAGAAATATTAATAAAACTCAGTAGCAACAAACGAGGAAAAATCACATCAATTCGAGCAACCAAAAATATCAAGCAAGAAATCTACAAAAGCATTATCCCCCTCAAAGAGAAAGCCATAAAATATTAGAAGATCATCTCCTCAAAATAAAATTTCTCCCAAGTACCAAAATATCTTATATGGTTATTGTTATTCATATATGAATTTTGTCCATAAGGCTACTAATTGTAAAGCCTATCTTAGAAATAATCAGATCAAAAACAAAATAAATGAATCTTTATTGTCAACAACAAACAAAGATAGAAGATTTGTAAATCCACATAGGAATGATCCTATAGATAGGAATCATTTTTCTCCTTTTTTTTATTGTATTGATTACTATAATTTTTGTAAATATGGAAATAAATTAGTTTATTATAGAACCAATAAAAGCATATCAACTCCTCAAATCAAGCAAGCAATAGAAGAACCCAAGACATGGAAGAAGAAAAAGGCCAAAATGAAAGAAGAATGTGGCATTGTCTTATATGCCCAAAACCAAGGCATCCATTGGTATGTGGACAATGGATGCTCTAAAAATATGATTAGTGATAAGAATAAATTATTGTGACTAAGAGAAGGTAAGACACAAAATGTTATTTTTGGTTACGATGCTCCAAGAAAAATCATAGGCAAAGACACCGTTAATTGGACAATGGAAAAGGTAAGGTTCAAAACGTTATTTTTGAGGATGGGCTCAAACACAACTTGTTGAGTATGAGTCAAATGTGCAACCAGGTGTATGATGTCACTTTTCACCCGAGATTTTGTGAAATAAAGACGAAAAACACACGGAAAGTGGCAGCAAAGGTCGTGAGAGCACCAAGTAATGTGCACATACTCAATGAGAAAAATGAGAAATGTTGTTTGGGAAAGGTTTATGAGAGATGACTATGGCATAAAAGGTTGGGACACTTAAATTTCATCACATGGTGAAGCTCGGAAAGAAGCAAGATGTAAGGGATTTTCCAATTATTTCGAAGCCTAACAATATAGTCTACAAATCATGTCAAATTCGTAAAAAAGTTAGAGTACCCTTCAAAACTAAGGAACACTCATCAAGTAGACTTTTATAGTTTGTTCATACATACTTATGTGGACCTTGAAGAACTAAAACACCAAGTGGAGAATGATATTTTATGTTGATTATTGTTTATTATACCATATTGACTTGGGTTTAATTTTTAAAGGATAAATCTAAATCATTTGATAAGTTCAAAGTTTTCAAAGCCCTTGTTGAAAACCAAATTTATTGTCAATTGAAATGCCTGAGGTCTGAAAAATGTGGGGAGTTTACCTCAATATAGTTTGATAATTTTTTTGAAGAACATGGAATAAGAAGACAATTCTCAATTGCATACTCCCCACAACAAAATGGTGTCATGAAGAGGCAAAACAACACGCTATGGAAAATGGCTAGAACAATGTTAGATGAGAGAAATATTCTAAAAACCTTTTGGGTTGAAGTTGTTCAACAACATTTCATATTTTAAATAAAGAACACCTCGGGCCAAATAGTGACAAGACTTCCTACGAGTTTTGGTATGGAAATCCAACCTCAATAAAGCACTTCAAAGCATTTGGCAATAAATGCTACATCAAAATTAATGATGACAATCTTGGTAAGTTTGATGCTAGAGCTATTAAGAGGATATATTTAAGATATTAAACCAAGAGAAAAGGTTATGTATGTTATAATAAAATATTATGCAAGATTGTAGACAACATTGATGTAAAAGTGGATGAATCATTACCTCTCAAGGAAAAGTATCCAAGATGTATCATTGCAATTAATAAAAGCAGTAATGAGTGTGAAGAAGAAGAACATGAGGATTTAGAAGAGGAAGAAGTATAGGTAGCAAAATCTCATCCAAAACCTCCTTCAAGGTATGTGCAAAATAATCACCCTAAAATCAAATTCTTGGTAATAAGGAAGTAGGAGTCCAGACTAGAAGAATGTTAATAGGAACTCTTAGTCAAACACATAGTGCCACGCTCTCCATGATTGAACCCAAACAATTTTCTCAAGCAAATCAAGATAATCATTGGATAAATTTCATGAATGAGGAATTAGATTAGACTGAGATAAATAAAACTTGGGAATTAGTTCCAAGGCCAATAAATAAAATTTTCATAGTTACAAAATGGGTCTTCAAGGAAAAGTTAAATGAAGATGGAAAAGTTATAAGGTACAAGGCCATATCAGTATGTAAAGGACATGCCTAGATTGAAGGAATAAACATTGAAAAAAAAAATCTATTGTAGAAATATTAGAGGCAATAAGAATTTTTTTAGCATTTTCTTGTCACAAATTTCAAAATTTATCAAATGGATGTGCAATCAACATTTTTGAATGGAGAACTTAAAAAAGAGGTTTATATAGAACAATTTAAAGGTTTTCAGTTGTCTAACAACTATGAGGATGTGTGCAGGATGAAAAAAGGAATTGTATGAATTAAGGCAAATGCCAAGGACATGGTATTCCAAATTAGACAAACATCTACATCAGCAAGGCTTCAAAAGATGGATAGTTGATAGTAATTTGTATGTCAAATTTGAAAATGAAAATATTTTATTCATTTTTGTTTATGTCTTTTACATAATATTGTTGGTAATGCAAATTTAATAAGACAAAAGTTTGTAGCAGAAATTCAAGCTCAATTTTAGATGTTTATGCTACGGAAAATCTCATTTTTCCTTGATTTACAAATTACACAATCAGTGAAAGGCCTGTTCATTTCCTGAGGAAAATATTTCAAATAAATGTTGAAGAAGTTTGGAATGGAAGAGCGTCCATCTGTTAGTACTCCTATGGCCACTGAATGTAAGCTAAGAAAAGACACTACAAGGAAAAGACCTTCTAGCAGAGGTTATAAAGGAGGTTTTTAGTATTATAAAATTGGCCAAAATTGTCAAACAAACATTTGCTACAACATTTTTTTTCGGTAACGGAGGTTTTGGCGGAGCTTCTAACGGAATTTCAACACAACTAAAATAAATTAGTCGGTCGCAGGTTGTTACAGATGTTTTTCTCATCGGTGCGCTAATCAAGTGTCAATGCACCAATACTATAAACCTACCAAGCATTGGGATGGAAAACAAATTTCGGACGCCTTGGGGCGTTTAGCAACGACTCGGTGCATGTCAGCCAGATAGTCACACCGGGCCAGTGGAAGGTGCATGCACCGAGATGTTAAGGTGTAAAACTGCACTGGGCCTTGTAGGTGATACAACACATCAGGCCATCAAGTTATAAAAAAGCACCAGCACGTTAAAGGAAAACTGCATCGATGCATTCAACGCCTATCGAACCGCCCGGGTGGTAATTGTCGGTAAATCGTACCGGGCGTTCTAATTGGTATTGGTATTTGTGCGGTGTCCATAGGTCGTAAAAACACACTGGTGTGCAGTATCATACAAACACACCGGTGCGGACTGACTAAAGCGCACCGGGCATTCTAATTGGTATTGGTATTTGTGCGCCGCCCATAGGTCATAGAAACGAACCGGTGCGCATTATCATACAAATGCACCGGTGCATAGTAACTAACATGCACCAGTATTCATTTTGTATTTTTTAGAAACATTGACCTGTGACAGTGCTATTATTGTGATTTTTTTAAATTCATTATTCATCAAAATTCAACACTTATCTTATAACAATATTCATATCAATTAAATTTTTATTAGTGAATTTGAATGCGATGTTTGGATTAATTTGTTATATCATATAATCATATTTCACATTTCTTCATTATAATATTTAATCAGTGGTGTAACATTTCATAGTGACAATGGAGAACGCAATAGAATAAATTAAAACGTATTTTATTATATATATATATATATATATATATATATATATATATATATATATATATATATCAATAAGACACTCTTTGTCATACAAAATGGGACAATTATTGGTATCCCTTTGTCTTTCAATTGGGACACTATGTCCATTACATTATACAAAATGTCTAATTTCATAGACAAATATTTCAAAAAATACAACGCTTTTCTTTGATATCCAAACATATTGATCATCATTATTCACTGGAATTGTTGTCACTGCTCGAGCTACTTCCATGACTTGGTTATTTTGAGGAATGTTTTGTTCACGGTGTTGATTGTTTTCTTTTTCTTCAACTTCCATCTACAAATATAAAAATAAATTTTAATGAGTGTATATACATTGGTGAGAATAATGAAAATTCCAATATTAAATAATATACATCAATGTAAATTGAAAATAAATGTACCATAGCAATAATTGACTCGTGAACTATACACATTCTTTCAAAACAAAATTTCATGCCATCTTTTAACAATTCATTTGTTGGCGTAGTTCCATACTTTGTTTCCTGCAAGTTTTATACCCCATAACAAATCATATATTTAATATAAAATATTTTTTTGTTCTATTAATTATAGATGGAGCTAAGTAAAACAAGATAGATGCTTACAAATTCCACAATTAATTTCTTATATGCCAACATATACTGACAACCCATATTTAACCCAATGTCAATAATTCATCTGATAGTTCTTCTTTGTATGTTAGCACCTGTTTGAAAACATTCAATGATGATTGTTGTAAAACAACTTAAAATATACAAAAATGAAATCTAGTTAAGTTGTTATAAGGAAGTAACAATTACTCACAAACTTAGATATCATGTTGAAAATGCAGCAAGATGATGGAGCTTAGTGAAATTAAGTCGCCTTCACTAAGTGGGCCCGCAGGCAAATTCTGGCGCAAAAAATCTATTTTTAGACATATGGAGCATGGTCCGGGGATTGCAGTATGAGATTCTTGGAGCATTGGTCATGTTGGTAAAAATAGATGGGACTGTATTTTTTGGACCTATAGGTCGAGGTCTATTTTTAGACTGCCTCTCCTTAAAATAGGGAAGTCAAATATTATTTACCCTTAATAATATTTAGACTATAAACTTCAGTTTACTCTCTTGGAGCACTTCAGTTCGAGCCTTGGAAGTGGCTCATGCATCTGACAGAGGAATTACGCTATTCCTAGGGGTTTGGTGAGCACATGCATGGTTGACTTCAGTTAGGACTTCAGTGGCAGAAGTTTGGTGGAGTTAATGAGACAACTAGTGGAGTTGTGTTCGGTTTAATTTAGTTGAACTGGTTGAGATTAGTTTAACTAGCTAATCAACTAGTAATGAGTGGAGTGAATTAAATATTATTTAATTCATTAATTAGTAACTCATTATTGAACTCAAGAACACATCAGTTCACTACAGTGCATGATCAGTTCAGTGGAGACCAGTGAAAGAGGTAGATGAAAGGGTGGAGTTAGCTATCAATGGCGACATCAGTTGTGCATGAGATTTGCACCACACTTGGAGGAATTTCCCATGATGATTGCGCTGTCAAGCCAAGGAGATTCGAACCTTGGATCTCTATATAGACAGGCTTGGATTGCGCAATAGAGGCAAGGCAATTGGCGGTGAGTTTTGAACCAGTAACCTGTTCAAAACTGAGCTAGATTGTGTGTAACTTCATGAGATAGTACTGAGTACTTGTGAGGAGTATTGTATTGAGTTTGTTACATGATTTCTCCATTATAATATACACAATCGCTGCGGGGTTTTTAGCTATAAGCTTTCCCCATACATACTGTGTTAATGTGTATGATGATTTGATGTGTTATCGCTTGATTTTATTTCCGCATGTTTGATGATCTGAGTGGAAGAGATTATGTGTTGCATATAAATTCAAATTGTATGTGATCAGGATAGTCTCGGTGGATAATTAATAATTATTCAGAAAATTTCAACATATCAACCCTTTTCTTCCTTGTCGTCTTGTTTTATGTGTTGAATGGGTTCCATTTTCTTTTCTTTTATGCAAGAAAATACTTGAAAATTAATATTTAATGCTAAATTGTTTATTTATTGTACTTAATCGAAAAATTCAATGATTACATATTACATTTGAAGTAGGTTTTTGTTGAGATGGCTCCTCGTGCGATGTAATTATGTCCATTTATTTGACCTCCTTGTACACCTTTTTGGACATTCTTACTAGCATATTTCTGATATCGGCTCGTTCATCCTTTGAGATTTTCATAATCTTCCCGAAAATGTAACATGACAATAAACTATTTAATTTTTATATTGATATATGAAAAGTAAATATAACAAAAGTGATATTTATAAATGATTTATTTCTAGTAATATATACATATAATTCTAGAAAAACATTTAAAGGCATACTACTTTTACATTCCTTCTTTTTTGTTGTTGTTTGTTTTTACTATTAAAAGTGTGACATGTCTCATTGACCAATTCTCTGGAAACTCATCCTGTAGTTTAGATAAAATTTGGTTCTTGGAATCATTGGATTGATTTTTGTATTGTAAGTAGAAAGAACATATATACATTCGTTCCACTATCCTCCAAGTTTTGTAAAAGTTTTTTTCCCTTTCGTTAACCTCCAACACCACTCCAGATGAGCTAAGGAAAAATTCATTTTCATTTGCTTGTTCTATTTTTTTCCTTTTCTTAGAACAACATTAATTTTCTTTGTTGTTGGTCCCTGTAGAACATTAAACATATGTGAATTAATATATTTTTTGAAAAATTTTGTCTAATATTTTTAAGTATATTATTAATGAAAATTAAAAAAAGAAACTCATATTGGATCAATAGTATTTTTTCATTCCCCTTATTCATCCATCTGCAATTTTTCCATCAAGCTTTTACACTCTTCTGGTCTTAGATCAGAAAATAATCTTATCGAGCTTTGTCATTTTGTGGCTCTGCATGATACACAGTAAACAATACATATTAGTTAAACTTACATATAGTTCAAAAATAATAATTTTTGTAAAGAATTTACAAAGAACTTGCCTTTTTTACTTTTCTCGATGTGCTATCAGTATTTTTGTTACTTGATCTCTTTTTAGCCATTTATTTATCAATATGAAACCTGTACCATATCATTCATTAATATATTTTATAAATAAATCACAAATTTTTCAGGTAAAAACAAAAATCAAGAAAACAATGCGCATTTCAAGCAGTACGCACCGAAGGCGGTGCGACATGTTCTTATAAACGCACTGCCAAAACAATAGAAACATCGTACGGTGCTCTCTGTCAACAAGGAGACCAGTGTGTTATATTCTAACCAATGCACCGATTAACATAGACAAATTAATAAAAATCCTCTAGTGTTATTTTTTGTAGCATATGATGTCATGGAGGAGGCGGTGTGACATGTTCTTATAAATGCACCGATAAAATAGTAGAAACACCGTATGGTGCTCTCTGTCAACAAGGACACCCGGTGCATTATATGTTAACTGGTGCACCAAATGACACAAACATAAATTAATAAAAAATTGTTTTTATCAAACAATACGTGTGCGGTGTGCTATAATAAAATAGCACACCGGTGCGTTATTTTACACAGGGCGCACCGATTTAAAAAAATATATGTTTTTTAAAAAATCATGCAAGGGTCGACATGGATTGGGATCTGACTCTGCAATTTGTCCTGTGGGTTAGATGTCATACACCTATATATATAGCAATACAAACCCTATAAATCAAAAATGAAAAGTCGTAATTGTTAAGTCGCATAAACAAGAAGCAAGGGCAGAAACAATAAGGGTTTAGTGTAAGAATGGATTTTTTTTGTTTTTTTTTTTTTTTTTCTGAAAATGTAATATTCCAAAATTAGCATGCAGCTAATTGGAATATTGAATTTTGTTTTTATCACCTAGCAGCTGAATAAATGGGTAAGGAAGCCCATGCATATTAAAAATATGAATAAAATCCCTCATAATGTAAAAAGGGATAGTCATAAGAGCTGGATTTCACACCCTCATGTGTGAAAGAGGATCTTTGCATGTAGACAAGGTCAATTTTGGCCAAGTCAACAGCGTTGGGATAGGAGGTGGAGATCACTTTGAGAGACAACGCAGTGTGAATGGGAGGAAGATTCCTTGGTGGAGGAAACCATAATGAGTGGGACCCATGGTGAGAGGGCTTTCACTTCTTTAAAAGGAGGGCAAGGCAACCATTTTTACTCATGTTATGGATTATTGATTTTATGGTCTAGTTAGACTATTTTGCATTCTCTTGTTGTTTAGCAGAGTTGTTGTGCTGCTTAGCACAAGGCATTCTTATTTAGGAATTCCGTCTCCTTTCAAGAGATGCCTCTTGAAGGATCTTGCTCTTCATTTCTCCACATTCGAGCTTGAGGCCAAGCATCCTCCTTCAGCTACAGTGCAGTTTCTGTTTAGAGCTGGGTTGTGTTGCAGGGTGTTGTAGTGGAGGTTACTCAACACCACTTCTGGAGCTTATTTTTCAGAGGAGGAAGCCTTATTTCCTTTGGAGGATCAGTGAGGAAGCATCTATATGATTTCAACATATTTGGCATCAGGCCAACCATTTTCCATCATCTACAGTGTAGTCCCTCTCCTTGATTGCGTTATTTTCAGTGAGCATCTGTAGTGAGGGTTGTAGTGATTATTTGGAGGGTGAGATCTTCAGTGTTAGGATTAGCCTTTCACTTGGAAGATCCATTGGAGGGGTTCTATTCAGCTTGTGCATCATCTATAGCCATATCCATCCAGTTCTTGAGTTGCAGCTGCTACTCAGTCTTGAGACTGCAACTCCGACATTTTTTCCATTTTGAATATTTCAGCCAATCCTTCCAGGATTGTCTTGAAATTATCTTTGGGATCTTAGATCTTCACTCCCAATGTTGTATGAGCCATACATTTGTATATCCATGTATTGACATTTTCTAGCAGCAGTTTCTCCTTATAAAAATGTGTTGTCATAGCCTTCAGCATTTTTTTTGTAGCAGTGATCTTCATTTTCTATGTACATGTTTTTTAAGGCTTGTATTGCCTAGCTTGAGTGACTATTTCCTCAAGATCTTGTATACATTTTGTTGTTGTAACTTAATATGATGGCTATGTGCTCTTCTTATGTTTTATGATTTTATTTGTCACTGCTACTCCAGTTTGTGTTCATGTATTGTTGGATCTCCAATTTTGGAATATCTTAAGATATTCTCATTATTGTAGATTTTCCCTATTTTGGGATATTATAGAAAATGCACAGTAAAATTTAAAAAATTTACTATGCATGTATTAAATCAAACAAAAAATATTAAAAAAAAAAACAATTATTACAGTAAAATTTAACATTTTTACTATACAACAGGGTTTGAATCACCAAATGTTTCAAAATCTGATTCTCTGAATAGTGTTGATGTTCGAAAGTATTTCGCTACTCCACAGTGCTCTCGTGCTCTCTTGCTCTAGGTATGTCTCTCATGCAAATCTCTCCCTGAAAATTTTTACAAAAGTAAAGAAATAATGAATAGTTTTTACTATTTAAAGAATTTTTTTTATGAAATTATATTTCCGAAAATAATTTTCCGCCCATTTTTCAATTTACCATTTCATTTTTCACTTTAAAAAAATAAAGTTCTGCTTTTTTATTTATGGATATTCATTGTGTTTGTTATCTAACTGCACTGGTGCATCAATTAATAACACATCACCGGTGCGAAGATATTAAAACGCACCGATGCGGTTAACTGTACATTAGCACCGATAACAATAAGCCCATTTTTAAGGCACCGAAATTACTTTTAGGTATGTACACCAAAATTTATTATTCATTTTTCTCAAATGCAAGGAGAAAATCTCATAATTATATCAAATGGACAATTCTTCAAAATCCAGCTCGTTCCAAAACATTTCTTAAAGTCCATCGCGAAGTTATCCTATCCATTCAAGACGTAATATTTACTTTAGATTTTATTTAAATTTTCATTATCCAATTGAATTTATTTTTTTTATCCACAGCTGAATAAAATTAATGTATACAAATTTGCAGGTTCATGCAGATTCAGAACCGAGTTCAGATGCACAAAATATTCAAACAGCTCCAAAACATTGGAAGCTCTTATCAGGAGCAGCATACTGCAAGGTGCATTTGGTAGACGAAAATGGACAGTCGCTTCACCCTGCCAATTGTAACATTGCATCTTTTAGCCACAATCCTGGGACAATGATGATAATAATAATTTTTTGGTATATTAATGTAATTATGTCAACGTTAAACCAATTAATCATGCATTGTGAGCATGCTTACTAATTGATATCATAGATTTTGTACTAATCTTGTTCAAATATATCTTTTGAAATTATTAGGATTCTAGTGATAATGAGCGACCTACATACCATCTTCTGTTGCACCCCACGACAATGTCAAATCGAAAGAAGGTTGAATTAAGAGAAAATATCGGAGATGAACGATACCAAGAATGGTTGAATCAACCACCTATTCAATTCCCACTACATCCAGATTCACCAATTAGGAATGACTACAACAATACTAGTTCTTCATAAGCTGGCGATGGGGGCAATCAAATAGAGGTTGGTATGCATGATTACTTAAGGGATACGACTGCCATGGAGATAATGTTATGCATTCCAGAATGATGATCAACTAGGGGATGATGCTCATATCGTTGATACATTTTTCAAAAGCCTTAAATTTTCTTCCACCACCCCTCTCTTTGGACCTGGCGGTCAATCAAAGTCTACCCAGTTGGGGACAAAAATGTTACTATACAACTTGAAAGAAAATTTTGGCTTGTCGAATGCATGTTTCTCGAAAATTTTGAGGTAATTGACCATCAAGTCCTCCCTTATATTTTGAGAAATATAATCACACAATGAGCATTATAAATGGTCAATTTTATGAATTTCAATAATTATATTAGAATTAATGTAAGTTTAATATTTTCCATGACCAACTGCAGGTTATTCAAGGACAAAGTTCTTCCAAGTGATAATGTCTTGCCCGGTAACTGCGAAGAGGCAAAGAAATTGTTGAAAATGTTGGGTGTTGAGTACATATCATATCTTACATGTCCAAATGATTGTATTCTATATAGAGGAGAATATGCAGAAAAAATAAAAATAAAAATAAAAAAAAAAATAAATAAATAAAAAAATAAAAAAGAAGAAGAAGATATTTCCAAAATGATGGCATGACAAGTATGATAAGTCAAAAAATAAGGGTAAATCACGTGGTCCTCCTTCTAAGATATTGAGGCACATGCCTATAATCCCAAGGATTCAAAGGCTCTTTCATTGCAAAGTATTAGCTATGTTGCAGGGATGGCATGCCTCACACAAAAGTGACTTGGGATTTATGTGAATCCCAACAGATTCAATAGCCATGAAGCATATAGAGAATACATGGCCCGAAAAATACAAGGATGAAGTACGAATTCTACTACTCAGCATAGCCATGGATGGCGTCAACCAATATTCCCTCCATACACCAACTATTCTATTTGGCCTGTAGTAGTGATCAATAACAATATCCCCCCATGGTTTTCCGTGAAGGATGAACATCTTATGTTGGCTCTCATAGTCCCTGGTAGAAGACAAGTGAATAATATGGATGTCTACTTACAACCACTAGTAGATGAATTCAAGGAATTATGGGATGGGATAAATGTATGCGATATATCAAGACCCATTGCAGCAGAGAGGATTTTTACGTTGTATGGCATATGTGCTTACACGACACATGATTATCCAAGCTTAGGAGTTTTCTATGGTAAATTACATGTTTATTGTATGTTTATATACGTAACAATATTCTTTCACATATTAGTTATTTAATTCGTTGTAATTGTTATGATCTTCATGATATTCTTTAACGTGCCATGCATATATGTTTTATACAATAATTTTGTAGGTCTTGTAACAAAAGGGTATTTTTGATGTAAATGTTGTGGACCTTCTCTAAAAGCTAGATGGTCCGACGACCTACGAAAGCCAATGTATGACTGCTCTAGGGTATTCCTCCCAAAAGAAAACCCTTACAAAAGAGTAGCATCCACTTTCAATGGTAAAGAGAGAGAACCCAAAGGCCTCCAATAAAGACACCAGCTGAATGGCTTTGATCGTATGAGAGAGAGAAGGAGAAGGAGGTCATAGAAATGTTCGATTCAAATTGGGAGCCTATGTTCGATGATCCAAAATTCTTTGACACCTATGTTGAGAAATTTCCCATTGGGATGAAAATAAAATCTATCTTTTATAACCTCCCATATTGGGAGCATCTTAATATTACCCACTTATTAGATACCATGCATATATTTAAAAATGTTTCATCTTCTTTATGGAGGCACATATCATCGAAACAAAGTGACACATTGGTTGTTAGGAAAGATATTATTACTTCAAAAACTAAAAAGAAACATTGGCCAAGATGATTATAAAGTACAGGATCAGAGGCAGGCGTTGGTCCCTCTAATTGGTATTTTAAAGAAGGTGATGTCCAATGGATTTTAAAAAAATATTATCTTTCTTTGGAAAAGGAAGTTATAATGGGTGCGAGGGTGCCATCTTCATACGGGTCTTCACTACGGCGCTGCTTCACCGTGGATGACCATTTGTTGGGGTTGCAATCGCATGACCATTTGAATCTTCTAAGAGTATGTATAATGTCAAAAGCATGATTTTATTATTTGTTATATTAATAAATTTTATCCCATGCAAGGATAATAAAACATAACTAATTTTGTATATTATTGCATGTGTTTATAACTTTGCAGTGTCATTATCCTTTGTTCGAGCATGGGTGTGTGAAACATAAATTCCCCAAAGACCTAGGACGTGCCATATCTAAATTATCTGCACTTGTATGTTGGATCATGTCAAATGAGATTAATGTGGCTAGCATTCCATGGTGGCGTCAAGAGATAGTTGAGATTGTTTGTATGTTTGAGAAGGAACTACCGACGACTTTCAAGGACTTGCAAGTTCATCTTCTAATCCACCTAGTAGATGAGGTTGAATTAGTTGGGGTGGTTTCTTATCGTTGGATGTTCTTCTTATAGAGGTACCTAAATAAATTGAAAGGTTTTGTTCAATAAAGGGAAAAACCCAAGGAGTCTATGGCAGAGGGGTACATATCGTATAATTCTTTCTATTATGCCTGTGAGTACATTAAGCAGATCGACAATAAACTAGATGCGGTGATTTGGGATGATGAAAGGGATGAAGACAAAAGAGAAGGGGAGTTTCTCCAAACGAATGGAAAAAGGTGCTTGATAAAGAGTAAACTACTTATAATTTTTCAAATTTACACAAAGTAAATATTCATGTTGAACTTCGATATAATGTATATTTTGATCTCATATGTACTATATGTCAGTTTGATTTTCCCTTCAACACTACAACCAGGTGTTTTTTTACCCAGATGTGTTGGATAGGGATTGATGGTTCGTATTGAGATATGACCCTAGCTCAAAACATATTTTTGAGAAAAATAGTGTTATCATGCCATGCGAGCTAGAAGATAATGAGGGTGACCATGAGAACCGAGACTGATATGGTACATGTGTTATTTTATCATTTATATTTTTTAAGATGGGTTTTTATAAAGAAGGGGACTTAATTACCTTATAACTAAGACTTTTTTTTTAACTTCTTATAATCCACAATGTCCTGAGGATGAAACACATTAGTAGGTTTGAAACGTCGACCTAATCCTAATGATGTGATTAATCTGAAAGTTATTTTATCTACATTATGGATCACAAAAGTCTTAGATCTAACATTATAATATGTATTTTGAATTAATTGATTTGCATTGTGTTAATGTTAAATCATTTCACTTGATAATTTGCAATTATGTTGATCTCGAAAACAATGGTGTACTATCTAAAGTTATTTTTTTTATAATGTCAATTCCTAAAATAATAAAACTACTTGATTTCTTTAAATGTGTGTGAATGATATATTCAAAATGTATACTATTATTTTTGGTATGTAAGATCATAATAAAATAATGATAATTATAAACATGAATTTATTTACATATTTTTTAAACTTTATTATTTTACAAAAATTCATATACTTAATCTAGATTTATTATTTTACAATTATTTATGTTGGAACAGGGTCTCCTACGAGCTGCAAAACTGGTCCCATTTTGTATTTTTTTTATTATATTTAGTCTAGCGCAGGGGTTTTGGGGTGGGTCAAAGCCCCGAAAGCATTGTAATGGGCAAAAGGGTAAACCAGGGGTCCGAAAACCTCAGTTTACGAACCATAGGAAAGTTTAGGGTCGATTGTTATAAATAGAGGAACATTTTGAATTGTAAGGCAGAAAAAAGAGGAGAAGATATTGATGCGAATTGTGGTTTAGGAAGTCTATTTGGTTTTTTGGGGAAGGACTCCTGCTGGCTGTGTGCGCGGAGATCCAGAGTCCTGTTGTGTGCATACCCTACTGCTGTGTGCGCAGGTTGGGATGGGTATTGTAAGAGGGAATTGATGAATTGATGAATAAGAAAGGTTGTTGAGAACTAAATCTATGTGTACTATTTATGCAAATTGTTGGTAATTCTTGTGTTATGCGTATTCTAAATTTAGCTGCGAAAGTTCTGTGTAATTGTTTTACTGCATCTGGATCGATGTTGTTCTATTTTATGCAATATTGAGCTACTATCTTGAAAGTATATGATCGTTGAGCACCATAACATAATTGACTGTGCGCACGTGGATGCGAGAAGGGACCTATCAGCCCTACTCGGGAAGATGTGGACATCTCGGGGTAGGGCGCAGCTCTGCTTGCATTACCTATCCTTTCTCAGGGTGCGAAAACCTAGTCCCAGCACCCACCCATACTACTTCGGGTGAGACTTTGACCTGCGCAAGTAGGTCACTACCGAAAGGGCCAGTAGTATATGGGTTTGTTGACAAACCTTGCACTTTGAACCTGGGTTAGGACCCCTTGAGCCAACAAATGGTTTCGTTTCCAGGACCTGGAGCATTTTGAGAAAGGGATCAGGTAATAACAAGAGAGTATTAGGAACCTGACAAAGAAGAAAAGCGGGTGCGAGTGAATGAGCTCCATTCTAGGCGGAAGTACAACGTGGACCGGTAAGTACTGTCGAACCGATCTAGAAGGGTATAAATATGTTTATAGCCCACCAAAAGGAGACATGGCAGCGCACTTGGAATTACCTCTCTTTAAAGGAACGGGAGATGAGAACATGGACCAATTTTGGTTTATTGCAGACTCGGTATGGACGGCACAAGGTGTGGTGAGTGATACTACGAAAAGGGTGTCGTTGTCCCTGGCCTTCAAGGAGAGAGCGCTGGACTGGTATATGCAGTACCTATCTCAAACGGGATTGCATCCATTCAAGATATTAAGGACGCCCTGAAACAACAATTCAGGAAACCTATGTCCTACTCTCAGATCGTAGTAGATGTGAAAGATTTTAAGCAAGGAAAAAATAAGTCTATGTGGGAAGCCGATCAACGCCTAAAGAAAGCTATCAGAGAAGGAGAATTTAAGTATGACAAAAAACAGTATACAGAATGGTTCATCGCCATGCTACTCCCACACCTACGCATACCTATAAGCCACTAGAATTTCAACTCACAAGACAAAGCTTTGGATGCCGCTATGAAACTAGAAGCCACGCCTAGGATAGATGCTTCGTTAGGAGTACAGAAAATCCAGGCGCAGCTCGGGACAATGCACAGGGAGATTCAGGACCTATGACAGGAACGCGGAAGGGAAGCTGGCGCTGAACCCTGGTGCCTACAATGTCCAGTATCAGGGCATACAAAGGATCTGTGCCCGAGGCGCTCGGGACCAAGCGAGGGACCCGGCCCCAAACGAGGAGGCCTAAGTGGACCTGTGTCCTTGTGTGAGGATGGGCGGGTGGTTGGGCTGCGTGATATCAACCGCTGCCCCCATCCGAGCACAGACATTCCCAGACAAAAGAAATACTGGTGCTGGTTCTGTCGATCAATGGGGCATGATGAGAAGAATTGTCGAACCTATAATCTAGTGATAAATCGGGGAGACGTATATAAAGTACAGTCAGACCTCGCCTCGCCTAAAAATTTTGCAGGCATGAATGGCTCCCCCTCTGGGAGCAAGGAAGGAGGCCGAAGTGGAAGTGCAGGTCGAAGCCGTGGCCAATGGATCTGCTATAACTGTGGAGACACAGGGCATGTTGCGAAGGCTTTCCCGAACCCTATGAGACAGTCTTGCAGGTATTGCAAACATTTGAAACATATGTTGGAAGATTTTCCAGTATTGATAGCAAAAATACAGGAAAAGTAGCTCTCACCGACCCAGAAGGTACAGAGGGTTAATATCGAGCTAAGGGGTAAGGGCCCAAGCATAAATGTTGTCACGCACAGTGGGTTGGCTACTAGAGGGATTGAGGAGAAGGTCGAAACTGAAACGTTGATCCACAAGGCAGTTAGTAAACAAGAAGGGCTGGACCTGGACAAAGCAAGGGAAACGTTTATGGAAGCTCGAAGGGACTTCCTCGGGACCGAGGCATCTACATCCCTACTCCCTGAAGGGCTTAAGGCATTTGAGGAGGTCAAACCTTTCCTACAGGCATGTATGAAATTGCTATGAAACCCAAGGGCAGTGCAAAATCTATAGGCTTTGATAGATAGTTGCGCAACATGCCCCGTCGTGTCCCCCAATATTAAGGATGTACACAAAGTGTACAGGTATCAGAAACGCACTGGGAGGGAGATGCGGTTGACGGCCCAAATCGGCAATTACGAGATGGATCGGGTTATATTAGACCTCGGATCTGACGCCAATGTATTACCTAAAAAAACCTGGCAACGAATGGGTGAACCAAAGTTGGAATGGTCCACTATCCAGCTATGCATGGCTAATCAACAAAATATTGTACCATTTGGAAGGTTACCATGGATTATGGTAGATATCGCAGGAGTAAAGGTCTAGGATGACTTTGAAGTCATTCAAATCGTCGAGGATGCGTACCCCTACCCTGCGCTACTAGGATTGGATTGGGCCATCGACATGGGCGATATCATTAACTTGAAAAAAAGAAGCATGGTGTTCAAAAATAGTGGCATAAGGGTAATCATACCATTAGACCCTACGGAAGGTAAATGCTACACAGAACCAATACCTGAGGAGGAAGATGTGGACTATATTTATAAGCTGACTGCGCAAGACGCGGACAACCCAACAAGGGACGAAATACCTTGCAGGGAAGGGGATACTAAATGATTATCTGAACCCGATGAGGAAATAGAGACTTGGTAGAACCGGTTATGCGACGTCTCTACACTGCGTTGTCTTTGAATCACAAAAAAATTTCGTTGCGTTTCCTCACAGGAAAAGACCTTGATGGGACCAGGAAGTGGTGGCTACTACGAGCCAACCCCGAGAAAGGGTCAGGCTGACCCACGAGCAAGCAGCATTAGAATGCACTCTATAATGGCCATGGGTTCAGGAAGTAGAGCTCTCATACAGCTGGCCCCTTCTAAAACATAAAAATAGATGCGGTTAAGACAACACGCTCTGGCTACAGCCCCCCGATTAAGGCCTCACTTGCATAGACGATAAGGTTCTCTTGTTCATGGGTCATGAGTTTCCTAGGAAGCAAGCCTATGTTGGGGGGGACGTGCATCTGCTACAGATGGGTGACCCTAGCGTAACAGATGGGTCAAGCCTACCAGTGATACGAAAACTAGCCATTAGAACTGTACCTATTGGTAAAAAGAAGAAGTTACCGTTGGAAGGAGCGACCTCCGGGCATTTAATGAAACTATGGAGTTTTTTTACCGTTTCCTGGGGAACCTGCCTCGGATAAAGTTTACCTCACCATTGCATGCTTGGGGGTACTATAAAAAGAGTAGGATAGTTCAGCCAGAGGTAATATTTCACTTGCACAACTTGCCTGCCTCATTCGTCTCATGGAAACACTTGAGCAATCAGATTTTTCATATCCACATTGTCCCTCTCATGTTTGGTCAACCTACTCCATCTGATAGTAGTCACCCAGTGCTGGGTTTCATTTTCCGTGCAAGGATGTCGGCCACTAACCCTACCGAACCTTCGGCCCCAACAGGGCCTGATGTTGAAGAATTCATGGAGGTTGAGTCTGAACTGGAAGAATTTCCCCCCACTCTGGTCACAAGGAAAGGCAAGGAAAAGAAATGAGGTTCGGGAAAAACCCGAAAGCAGCGAGATGGGCTACCGGGAAGCCTAGGACTTCCCCGAGACATGCCAGGTCTCCACGAGAATCACCTCTAGATCAAGACGCACAGGAGGGTGCTCTGCCTGCTAACCCGATCGATTGGTTACCTCCCTTCGTTCACCCACGTAGGTCGTCTACGCGAATGCCAAAAAAATTGGATGGCTTGGTCACCTATCTGCAAACCCCCCTAACCCCGGGGGAAGTCTCTGTCATCAATTATCCTTGCGGGCGACTCCATGAGGTCAAGTTTGATGATCACGATTTGGTGGACTTTGAAACCCTCCATAAATTGGCACCCGCATTATACTTTGATACAATACATGGAGATGATGGAGTCACGGTGGTGCCCCAACATTGGGTATGCGGCTTGGCTGGATCGGGACTTTTGAATCTGCTCTAAATGCCTCATTTTTGCCATTACAACGTCACAGATCAGTTGGCTTTCCAGGTGCTTGCCCTCATTCACGATGGTTGCTTATGGATTCGCGACAAGGTCCCTATTGATGCTGCGTTGATCCACAAGATTACAGGCCTTCCTATGCAATGGTCGCACCTGTTAGAGCAGGTAGGCAAATAGTACGAAGCAACTATTGCTAAATTTGTGCGGAAGACCTACGCAGTGCATCGAAATCAGCAAGTTTTTGTGATACAGACTATCAATGACCCAGCCACACAAATGGGTACTCAGCTCTTAGCCTACAAGCTAATGAGGAAGTGCCAGGTTGTGACTGTCCCCGCTTATGTGATTCAGTTGGCCGGCCAGTGTGCGAAGGGCGTTTCTTTCAATTGGGCTCAATACTTGTGCAATGAATTTCTGGCTAATGGCTGCAAATCCCAGGAGCAAGGGACGTCCTTCTTCTATTCATGGTTATTATTCCTAATAGCGCTAGTCACCTGGGACACCCTCGAGGATTCGGTCCTCCCTGAACTTCCTCTTGGGATGTGCGAAGGAGCTCAGTATGCTCACTTATGGGACTCTAAGGATGCGCAGCGCATCGAGGATAAAAAAAAAATTGGATCCTCTTCCAGAGCAGTGTGGCATCCAACATTAACTACCGAAAAAAGGCCTCACAGATACTCGTGGGGAGACCGCGGAGCCCTGTCAGACGGCCTTTGACACAGCCAAGAACAGGGATAAACAGCTACCACAGACCACCACGGCTAAAGCCTAGGTAGGGCCTGACGGAGCTACCACCCCTCCCCCAGGTATGAAGAGGTCAAGGGAATCGGCACCAGGATCCTGAAAGAAACAGCGCGCCCACCGTGCACAATATGATGCGACAGTCACACTAACTAACGGTGACCTTGAGAAAATCGCGGACACAGTCACCATGGCTATAGAAGACAAGTGGGCATTCGTCGAGGCACAGCAGAGGGCTGCGGTTGAAACTCTCCAGGATGAGCTCCGCGCTCTCCAGATAAAAATTGATACACTGCCAACCAGCGTGGGCCAGGCACGAACCCCTTCGGTCGATATCATTTCGGCGCTATTCACGGGGGGACAGTCATCTCTAGACTATACCTAGCGTTTCCCTGGTAGAACGCAGCCCCCAGCAGACACAGGAACCCACCTGGACCTAGCTAAGCTGCCCCACAAAGCCTTACGAGGCCTCCATAACGTTGTCTTACAGAAGATTCGCCATCGTGACCAGTGAGTACACCAACAACTTGGTACAGCCAAGCACACCATCATGCAACAGGCTGCTGATTTTCTCCTTGTCGTCTCACAACAGGCGGAACTCAAAACAGTGATCCACCAGCTTTGTACAGAGGTTACAAATGAGATCCCGTCCGTGGACACGCCTCGGGCTAAAGTGGAAAAAATGGTGGCAGCCCTCAAAGCATCTCGAATGGAAATACAGACCATCAAGACACATCTAGAACAGCAAATCACTGACTTACAGGCCAAACTGCAGCCCGAAACGCCCTCGGAATTCCGCACCACCCTAGTCACCGACGCGACAAATATTATTTCGGGGCAGATTGCCCAAGGTGCCCAACTGCTGGAATCAGCCATGCAACTCTAGACTAAGGTCCAGCACGATCCGGTCCTTCATGAAATCAATCAGGACTTATGGCAGAAGGAAGAAGCTTTCGAGCAGGTCAACGCTACGCTACCCACTTTGGTACCTACCCAGCGCTTGGCACGGTTAAAAACTAGCAATGATCTCCAGGATTAGATTGAGAAACTCTGGCGTAAACAGCACATCATGGCGGAACGTCTGAAGCCTTGGGCTGCCACAGCCCTCCAACTTTCATAGGATATTGATGGGGTGACCAAGCGACTTACTCAGATCCTTGAGAGTGTCATCGCGGCAACTGAAGGAATGACCTCCCAGAAGCTGGTAGACCTTGCAAAGAATGTTGCTACCCAGAATCAAGAAGTGTTTCCCCCACTAACGGCCGCCTTTACTACCTTACATGCGCAGATAAAGACCGCACCACCACAGTGACTCGGGACGAGTCACAAGATTGTGTTGGGGGACTATTGGAACAGTGTCTCGTACGAGCTGCGAAACTGATCCCATTTTGTATATTTTTTATTATATTTAGTCTAGCACAAGGGTTTTGGGGTGGGTCAAAGCCCCGAAAGCATTGTAATGGGCAAAAGGGTAAACCAGGGGTCCGAAAACCATGGTTTGCGGACCATAGGAAAGTTTAGGCTAGATTGTTATAAATAGAGGAACATTTTGAATTGTAAGGCAGAAAAAAGAGGAGAATATATTGATGCGAATAGTGGTTTAGGAATTCTTTTTGGGTTTTTGGGGAAGGACTCTTATTGGCTTTGTGCGCGAAGATCCAGAGTCCTGCTATGTGCGGACCCTGCTACTGTGTGCGCAGGCTGGGACGGGTATTGTAAGAGGGAATTGATGAATTGATGAATAAGAAAGGTTGTTGAGAACTGAATCTATGTGTACTTTTTATACGAATTGTTGGTAATTGTTGTTTTATGCGTATTCTGAATTTAGCTGCGAAATTTCTGTGTAAGTGTTTTACTGCATCTGGATATGTGTTGTTCTATTTTATGCAATATTGGCTACTATATTGAAAGTATATGATCGTTGAGCACCATAGCATAATTCACTGTGCGCACGTGGATGCGAGAAGGGACCTATCAGCCCTGCTCGGGAAGGTCTGGAAATCTCGAGCCAAGGTGCAGCTCTACTTTCATTACCTATCCTTTCTCAGGGTGCGAAAACCTGGTTCCAACACCCACCCATACTACATTGGGTGAGACCTTGACCTGCGCAAGTAGGTCACTGCCGAAAGGGCCAGTAGTATAGGGGTTTGTTGGCAAACCTTGCACTCTGAACCTGGATCAGGACCCCTTGAGCCAACAATTTATATTCATACAAATTAAAAAATTTACATTTATGCTAATTTAACAATATTTATGATATACATTTTACTTATGTTAGTAATTATCGTTCAAAATTGGCAATTAATTTACAATTTTACAGATTTAAAAAATGTAATAAAATTGAATGATGACAATACATACAATTACAATTACAATTAAAATTTTACAATTTCACAATACAATTACAATTTTACAAATATTTTACATACAATTACAATTACAATTTTACAATTTTACATACTCCCTGATCGGGGTGCCATGCGAGAGATGGGAGGCGTGAGGTGGCACGCGGCGGAGTGTACCACACGACCACTTGAGTACATATGACGGTGGGCGTTTTGAGGGGATGTACTACCACTCCCACAATATAATAAAGGGCGAGGAATACAGTGGAGGCCAACTAACCTTGTCAGAGTTGTATGGGAAATAGTGTCGGCGCATAAAGGGGGTTATGAAGGCAGGTGAGGGGAAAGGTGGTATTATGTTCCAACAGAATTTAAAGGAAGGAAGAGTATACGTTGTTGTGCGGGAGAAGGTCGGAGCCCTACGATTTCACCCCCTCACCTGGTATGTGCTTCGTCTCTTCACTATGTATTTTATGGTCAATGAGGCCAGGTCCATGGTTTTCAACCTAGCAATATATCATGTCTGTTACAACTCATGTATCTTTGAGGAGATGTCTCATCTTTCGTCTAGGTTCTATATTTGGAATTAAAAATTTAATTGTTTGGTTTATGATTGGGATGATGGTTGTATAAACATTGTGGGTTTGTATGTCCTGTTGGCAAGTCAGATGTTCGATTCTAGAAGATACAGACTCTGTTCAAATTTCTCTTATTTAGTTTTTTGCATGGCTTCTACATAGGTAGATTTTGGTTATTTTGTTTTTGAGCCCCACTGAATCATGCATTCTGATTTCGAGCCTCTCTACCCCATGCATTTTTATTTCGAGTCTCCATGTTCCATGCATTCGTCTTTCGAGTCCCTCTACACCATGCATTTTATTTCAAGCCCCTTTGTACCATGCATTCCATCCCTCACCCTATAGGCAATGCCAGTGATTCATCGTCCCAGACTTATGAATTACATTTCATGGCTTTGAATGACCATCCTTCCAACCGTGCTTGACGCAATTGGAATTATGAAACTGTTCTCACTCAATCATTTTTTCATGTGTGTTGCTTCTTGCTGGGGATTTGGGTTGTTAATCATGTCTCCAGGGTACTCCTTTTGGTCTTAAACAGGTTTAGGCTAGTTATTAGAAGGTTTTTTTTTTTTTATAAGAGTTTCAGTTATGTTTTAACGGGCCTTTGGTTTGTTGTGTTGAAGTTTTGTCCCTACCTTGTCAAATTTCTGGTTCGTTGGGGGTTTTACTATTGGTGGGTCTCTTACTTTTGGGTGCTAAGGAAATTCAATATTTATATTGTAAGTCTCTGGCCCAGGAAGTTTAAAATGAAAAATTTGAAGGGTTTGCATCTCACCATGCATTCCCAGTCCTATCAGAATAATATTTTTAATATTACCACCCTTCTTTATAGTTTGCTGCTGAGAAGGCCCAGAATGTTGACGTATATTGCTCTCCTACTTGCGAGGATATCACTCCCGGCAGCCCGGGTCCTTTTCACTATTTTTTCTAAAAACAAATTATTGACTTTATGATGCAATATACATGTATCTCTAATTTCTATACAGGTGTTACTCTACCACTGGGTACGAACCTATAACAACACTGTTAGTTAATTCAGTGGTCAGTACTACTACATGCAAGTACGGTTAAAGGACAAACAACAAAAAAGGAGGCCAAAGAAAAATGGAAACAGAAACAAAGTAAGCCTACAGTGGGCCCTAGAAATAGAGGGAGAAATTCAAGAAAAGAGGTAATGGAAAACCTCTTTGATGCCTATTCTACTGGCATTCTGCTGCAAGTCCGAACACTTATCTCTGGATGAGAGGGAGACTACATTACCAAGGAGGAAGGAGAAATACAAGAGGAGGAAATGGAATTATTAAAGGACCCTGGTAACACGAGAATAAAACTATCCCTATTCCACCAGTCTATCCATACCTACTGGACGCTTAAATGTGTTCTGGCCAAGGAAATCATGAGCATCCAGGAAATTGGAGGAGACCCAAAAGCCACCTCCATTTTTCATGATATAAGGAGAGAGATCCAAGAAATTTGCGTTGCACGGCATCATGGAACATTCGTCTAGGCCGCATAGATTGCCAACTTCAAACCATGCACCAAGTGGACATGCCTAGTTCTAGTGTAAAGGAACCGACACCAATTGAGTCATCAAATGATTGAGATTGTATTTTCTCTAGTTTTTTCCCATGAGTACTGCGGATAGAATTTACTATTTGAAGTTATTGTATGTAAGAGATAGTAAACTAGAGATAGTTGATAGTAGAAGGTTTGAACTTTTTCAGTACTGGTTGGCTTATAACTCTTTAAGATGGCCAACAAACTTGGTTTCCTGCAGACAGGTTGCGGCCATCAAGTTTTGATTAGATGTAACCTGCTATTCTTTTTTATTAATAGAAAATAGAAAGGATCTGCTAAACTTACAAAATAAAAATTACAATTTTACATACAATTATAGTTACAATTTTACATACAATTACAATTACAATTACAAATTAAAATTACAATTACAATTAAAATTAAAATTACAATTACAATTAAAATTAAAATTACAAATACAATTTTACATACAATTACAATCACGACATAATATTTAATAAATATCGTTATTTAATGAAAATAAACATCATGATCATGATAACCATCGTACAAATATAATATTCGACTAAAATACACATTCAAATATGCTAACATCATCTAATCATCGTGATCATGATCATCTAACAAAACACGAGCATTGTATAACATCATCACAACACAAACATCAAATATACATCTCATGTCAAATAACTGCTATCACGTACACATCTATCTGCAAGAACATTAAATGAACATATCTAACATGACCTAAAAATATACACATCATGATGAACACCAACATGTAAATTAAGTACATCAACATGAACATAAAATACATGGACTATATATACATATATATATAATGTCAAAATATACAACTGTAATATATAAATTGCACATAAATGTCAAATATTTTGTGGTACATCAATACTATTACTAGTTGAGGCCTGCTTAGTCGATGGTGCAGCCTCATGCTCAGATAGATGCCATGCCTACTCCAGAGGTGCCTGTTGATCAATCGATGGTGCAGTCTGCTCAGGAACTGCCTACTGATGACTCGTCAATGGAGCAGCCTGCTCAGACATGGATGGTGCGGCCTGTGATGATGGACCTGCCTCCTCAGATGGACCCGCCTGTTCAGGATCAGGTGCCTGCTCAGGACTAGGTGTCTTCTGTTCTTTTTTATTGATAGAAAATAGAAAGGATCTGCTAAACTTACAAAATAAAAATTACAATTTTACATACAATTACAGTTACAATTTTACATACAATTACAATTACAATTACAAATTAAAATTACAATTACAATTAAAATTAAAATTACAAATACAATTTTACATACAATTACAATCACGACATAATATTTAATAAATATCGTTATTTAATATTGAAAATAAACATCATGATCATGATAACCATCGTACAAATATCATATTCGACTAAAATACACATTCAAATACGCTAACATCATATAATCATCGTGATCATGATCATCTAACAAAACACGAGCATTGTATAACATCATCACAACACAAACATCAAATATACATCTCATGTCAAATAACTGCTATCACATACACATCTATCTGCAAGAACATTAAATGAACATATCTAACATGACCTAAAAATATACACATCATGATGAACACCAACATGTAAATTAAGTACATCAACATGAACATAAAATACATGGACTATATATATATATATATATATATATATATATATATATATATAATGTCAAAATATACAACTGTAATATATAAATTGCACATAAATGTCAAATATTTTGTGGTACATCAATACTATTACTAGTTGAGGCTTGCTCATTCGATGGTGCAGCCTCATGCTCAGATAGATGCCATGCCTACTCCAGAGGTGCCTGTTGATCAATCGATGGTGCAGTCTGCTCAGGAACTGCCTACTGATGACTCGTCAATGGAGCAGCCTACTCAGACATGGATGGTGCGGCCTGTGATGATGGACCTGCCTCCTCAGATGGACCCGCCTGTTCAGGATCAGGTGCCTGCTCAGGACTAGGTGTCTGCTGATATGGTGCAGACTACTTAGTCGATGCACACTGATCATGACTGTATGCTCACTACTCATCATGATCTCCGTCGTGAGGTGAAGGAGGAGGAGGTGGAGTACTATAATGATGATCACTACCCTCATGATCATGATCATTGGATGAGGCGATGCTCTGTCGTGCATCTCCACGATGCCTACCCCTCCTAGACCACGCCAGTTCTCTCGAAGCTCCAACGATATAGTGCATGAGGGTCAAAATATCATGGGGCAAGCCACTCCAAAGTCGTATGAGCCTACGATCAGCCTGAATCTCTCTGATCATAACTGGGCGGAATCCCTCATCAACTAGCAGTCGATAGAGTTGGTCGCCCAACTCCATCCTCAATCTATTGTCTGGCCTACGCCTCAGCCCCGCGAGTATCTGCACCCGATCAAGATCAGCTCTATCACCTTGATCCTCTGCCTCTGCCATCTCCTCATCATCAACATCTACACCTGGATCATTCGGAGGGGGTGGAATCTCATCCCCAACGAATGTCTCAATATCTACAAAATATATAGTACACAACAATATTAATTAGACATTTTCATTAAATAATTTTATAAAACAAGTTAAATAACATGTTAGAATAAATTTTATAATTATAATTAATTAATTAAGACAATAAAATGAAACTATATTAATTTAAATAAAACACTAATATTACCTCTCGCGTCTGACGGCTCATCCTGTGTGAAGAGGATATCGTTACACCCTCTCCAATCCAAACCAGTATACGAACATGACTCCAAAATGAAGGAGTGATCATCAACACTGGATAGCAACTCCGGTGCATCAGGAGATATCCTAGCGGGAAAGTCAAAATGGCCCCTCTTGGGCATCATCTAGCCCCACATCTGCATTCGTACATGCAGCATCGGCCTACGAGGTTGCAGAAAAAAATTAGGCCTCATCTCTGGAAACCTCTCAAAAAATAAACAAAATAACTCTGAAGCAAAAGGGAAGGTCAACCTCCCACATGCCTGAGAACGACATCTATCTAATGTTGTACAAAAATTCCGCAAAAAAATCGCAGACCATCTTACAAGTCGTGGCGCCTGGAATAAATAATAAACATAAAATAAAAGTGGGAAACTAATGCATTTCCTGTCACTGGTATAGTGTGCAATTGTCATCAACAGTAGTGAGAGGTACCTCACCTCCTCTGCACCAAACGAATCAATACGTAACTGACCACCGGACACCTGAAAATATGCAGGAGAAACTATATCATCCCTAATGTATCTCTGGGATTACACCAACTGACTCCCTGTTGCATAGCCTACAGGAACATCTGGGAACTAGGGCAAATCCTGCTCTATCCTAGATATGCCAGTAATAAAATATATGTCCTCCTCAGTGGGCGCGTACCACTGGTCAGGACCGACTGGAAATCCTGTCGGTGGGCATTCCACTTGAAGTTGAGTTGTCCCAATAACCCACTATGGCCCTTCAGGGACGTATCCTCCTCATATAACTTTAGGAGGCCTACCTCCCTTAGGATCAACTGGGTGGTTGTCGTGCCTCCCACAGGTGAATCACACTATACTGGTCCACCATATGTTCTTGTTTTTCCCCTTGTTCTCTCTGTTGACGTCACTGAATGATTCACATATTAAATACATTTTTTTTATTAAATGAGACATGCATTTCAATATATATATATATATATATATATATATATATATATATATATATATATATATATATATATATATATATATATACATATACATGCACCGGTACCGGTGCGTACTTTTTTTATCGCGCACTGCTCTTAGTGCACATGGAAATTTTTTGCGCACCAAAAAACATAAATTGTACTTTTTATGTTGTTCGTTGACGAAACTATCTGCCCCGAGGCAGATAGTTTGGTCAACGCACCACCCAACAATAATTCATGGTTAATGGTGCAGTCGTTTAAACAATTGCACCGTTGACTATGTACCAGTTCGGGAGGGGGTGCGTTGACCAAACTATGCGCCCCTAGGCGGATAGTTAGGTCAGTGCACCGCCCTCCTGAAATCAATACATGGTCAATGGTGCGGTCGTTTACGGTGCAGTCCTATAAACGACCACAACGTTGACTATGTACTGACGTCAGGAGGGCAGTGCACTGACCTAATTATCCGCCCCGGGGCGCATAGTTTGGTCAACGTAACACCCTCCCGACACTGGTACATAGTCGATGGTGTGGTTGTTTAAACTACCACACCACCATGTAATTTTTATTTTTTTTTAAATCACGGTGCCATTTTTGGTATCGCTCTGGACCCCAGTCTGGTTTCGGTTAGCACCGTTCGCGGTGCGGGCTATAAATTTATAGGTAGCATCGTGAACAGTGTGAGCCGAATGGCTCGAGCGCATCACGTAGGAAAAAAAAGTTAAATTTTAAGGTTTTTTACAATTGTAATCTACTAAAACATTTAGTTATTGAGAAACAAGTAAAATACCTGTACATTTTCGCGTCGAGGAGGCATATTTGTTGAGGAATTAGAGAAAAAAAAAATTTCCCACCATTTTTGAAAATTTGAACTCCACAAGGTGGGAAATGGATGGCAACAATGCGTGCAATGGGAGCACCGATGGCAGGGTGCATCACACAAGAGAAATTTGCACCAGTGCTTGAGAGTTCTGGAACACTTAAGAAGTGAAAATGCGTTTTTTTCTTTTTTCTTTTTTCTTTTTTTTTTTAACCATGTTTCAGTGTGCGATATTTTGAGAGGCACCAGGCCTGTTTATGCGTATCGCACCAATGTGCTATAGTAATTAGATGCACTGGGCGGGTTTTTACAAAGAGAATGGTGTTTCGGTGTGCCAATTTTTAGTACGCACCGGTGCGGTGTATTCAGTGTGCGATATTTTGAGAGGCACCAGGCCTGTTTATGCGTATCGCACCAATGTGCTATAGTAATTAGATGCACCGGGCGGGTTTTTACAAAGAGAATGGTGTTTCAGTGTGCCAATTTTTAGTACGCACCGGTGCGGTGTATGATGAGAAATGCACTAGACAAAAAACATCCGCAAAAACCTCCACCCGCCTGTTAGCCACCTATGAAATTTGGTTATACCAAAAGGTGGCTAAATCATTTTTTGGAGCCTTCAAGGAACAAATTTTATTGCAAAAAAGTGTTATCTCTTGAAGACTCTTGAAGACCTCATGCCTTTGTCCAAAATCTTCCCTACTGTGCCCCTTTTACACTCTGGAATTCTGCTAATTTCATGAAAATAAACTGTTGCAAAATCACCTTTTTCCCTTTCCTCATTTGAAAGACTAACCCCCATTTTGCTCCCCTTTTCCTCCATAAAAATCCTCTATTTTTCATGATTCCCCTTCTTCCATGTATGAAAATAATTTTTACAAAGGTTAAAACTCATTTTGAACTACATCGAAACCCCAAAAATACTTCTAAACATCTTGAAAATGTTCTAAAAAACAAGTATCTTGACTATGGGTTTAAGCCCCTTTGGGCTAAATCCAAACCATTTTCCCTCCATGTGCCCCAACGCTAGAACCAAGTGCTAAGGTCCTAAGTGCTTATCGCGTCGGAGCAACTCACGAAGCGCATTTGTTTGTGTTTTAAACAAAACTCCGATGCCGATTGGCCCTCTTATATAAGCCCTGGGCCTATTATCATCCCATATAGACCAAGGCCCCGCAGTCGGGTGCCTACCCACTTCGTATATATAAAACCATCCCAACACATGAAACCTTTGTTTACATTAATCTTTTTTGTTTTTTGCAGGGTTTGAAAAGGTTTCCGCCGGCACAAAACTTAATTCACTACCCACCGTCGATCTGATATGCAGATCGACGGTCCACAAATCAATCGCCCCGATGATCCCCACGATCACTTATTGTTCAAAACCGGAGCAGTTTTGATTGCACCGCCTTTGTGGGGTAAGCGGTATTTTCGATTCGAGCGCGACACATGCCACAGGCTAACACGTGGCCCTGAGCAGTTTGGAGATACCGCCCTCCCCGCGCGTTAAAGGTCGACTGTGGGCTCAACGTGATATTGATGTGCGCCGTCCGATCTGAGGTTGGCTCATCGGACAGTGATCGCACTCAAAAGGAGCTCGGGGGATGAACTAAGGTATGGCGCATTTATCAAAACATCTCCGCCGTCGATCTGATCTACAGATCGACGACCCACTATCAGTCGCCTTGGTCCCCATGGCCACGACAGCAGTCAGCGGTCCCACAGAAATGGTGGTCCCAACGCCTAGTCAGCATCCACGCGGCAGCAGCGGATTGGAGTGGGTCTTGTTCAGTTGCTCGCATGGTCGTGAAATCCGGACCCGGGGAAATTTATAAAGCGGATTTCATAAAAATTTCGAGTCACAAACACCCTGATGTTGGCAAGTCCCTTTTGTGACCCGAAATGGCTATACAGCTTGGTTTTATCAAAAGTTTTGAAGTCCGGATATAATATTTGATAAAGGGTGTTTAACATATAAATCTTCGTCATCGATCTTGTAGGCCGATTTCATCTGACGGCCCACGATCGTCCCGAACCCTAAACTCAGTTTTTAACCATATTTTCCTCATAACAAAGGTTTTTAACCTTATCTCATCGAATTTTCGCCATTTCTTCATAAACTGACTCCCTCGCTTTATTTTTTCCTGATCAATCCCGACCGTCGATCACTGCGCGATCAACGAGTCTGTCTTAATTATTCCTCCACCTTCCTTTCAACCTCTTCTAATAAATCTTGGCCATTGGATGTTGCCATCCAATGGCCACACTCTCCCGACGCCCTCTGAAGCAGTAAAACCTAAATAACGTAGGATTTTATAATATAAGTTCGTATTTTGCAGGGTTTTGATGGTTTTCCATCATATTAAAGAAAAGGTCAAAGGCTGAGAATGACGATTCTCCGCCTTCGATTCATTAAAATAAAGCCATCCCAGGGTTCGATTTCCACGTCTCCTCAATGTTTCATGTGCATTGATGCCTTACGAGCTCTGCGCGGCCTGCACATCAACAAAACACAGTGCATGAATCACAAATAAAAGAGTATCAGTGTCGAAGATAAAAACATACCAGAACAGGAGATTGAAGACGGATCTGTGTGGATTACGGCTAAGAATGATTATCAAAAGCCTAATCCTCCAAATTAAAACATAATTAAAGAAAATCATGAGTCTTTTATCAAACAGAAAGGCCTCCACCGCCACATCTGAGGCAAATTGATTCCTCCCAGCTATCACAAAGCCACCTGTCGCCTCAAAGCATTCAAACAGAGGCCGAAGTTATTGATCAAATCAGATATTTTCCTCAGCGCAGCCAAAGATTTAATTCTGCTAAGGGAAATTAATGCAAAAAAATATCAGCAGAGTTATTACATCTTGAAACAGAGCCTTAAAAGTCAACAAAAGCTCCCACCGAGCTTAATCTTAAATGTAAAACAATTAATACAGACAGAAACATCTGTAAACTTCTTCATCAAGCCCCTCAAAGGCCGAGAAGGCATTTAAGTCTGTACTAATTGTCCTGGGACATATTTTATCCTCTCCCAGCTCCTCATTCTTCTATAAACACTGCTGCAGAAGATGAGGAAATGTTGGTTGATCACTAGTTGTAATACTGAAACTCTCTGAAACAGTACATAGTCTCTTGAAGTTGAAGAAGAAATTGAAGTCTTGGAAGCCCTGATGATGTTGTTGCATGCTTGTTTTTGAGAAGGCTCTATCATTAGATCCATGAGCTTGGCTGTTGGTGAATTATTCTGAACTGTTTAATGTTTTCTCATGTTTTCATTATGTTCCATAATTTCTTATTACAGTAGGTTGAAATTTTTAGGCTAAGAAATGACTCTTGGAAGCACCTTAGACCCATTCATCCTTCACTGTTTCATATTTTCTTCTGCTGAGGTATTTTAGAGTCTTTAATCTCTCTCTTTAGTCCTCATGCTTTTTTATTTCTATGATAGTTCTAATAAGTTGGTTTCAGCATGATTTATGGTTCTCCCTGCTTGTCTACTGCCACTTAAAGGCTGTTATTGAAGTCTCCCTTTGAAGTACTTTTGTTTATAGTGAGCCAAGGAGGTATGTTCTGATCTTTCCCTTTGTCCTTTCTTAAACAGTTGTCTTAAAGGTCTTTGTAGTTGTAATCATAGATGTGTTAGGTGTTCCCTCTTCTATGAATGCAATTATCAGTGAATCTTTTATGTTTTCTAAGTCATTTGAAATAAAATATTTGAGGAAATAGGGTGTTCCCCGAATCTTAGATTTCATTTTAAAATTTGTTTTGAAGTCATTATTTGCTTAAAGTGTGGTTTGTAGAATTCATGGCCATCCCTGTCTATCAAATACCTCTTTATTGTTCAAGTCATGCCTTCAAATTCCCTTTGTTGAGAATTTAAATTCTCTTTCCAAATCATTGATGTCCATATCATTTCAAAAACCAAAGGATCCTGTGGCCAAGTTAGATTTCCCCTCTGATATCCCATATCCAGTTGTTACACCATTTTTTGGTCATCTAACCTATTATCATTAGATGGACCCAAGTACACCATGTAAGACCAATTTTACCCTAAGTAAAATTGCCTTCACTATGTTAAATAACTTAATAAACCACATTTATTAGGTTGTTTATGGTCTAAACAGGAAACCCCAAAAGGAAATATTAAACAAACCTATATTTGTTTGATTTTCCTCTTGGAATAATTAATTAAACCATAATTTAATTATTATTCCCAGTCATGTTTAACCCAAAAACAAAGAAATTAATTAGATAAACCTTTATTTATCTTATTATTTTCTAGGAATTATTATTTAAATCTTATTTAGATAATATTCCTTGTTAAATATGACCAAATCACCCACAAATAATTAAATAAATCATTATTTATTTGATTATCTTTCAACCACTTCCTTAAATAATTAAATAAATCATTATTTATTTGATTATCTTTCAACCACTTCCTTAAATAATTAAATAAGTCATTATTTATTTGATTATCTTCCAACCACTTCCTTAAAAAGATAAATAAATCATTTATTTATTTATTTTTCACTAATCAAGGGATTTGACCCAAGTCAAATACCTTTTCCCTCCAACAAATATAATAAAATATTCCATAAAAAGTGGATCTAGATTTGGTTAACATTATTTTAATCATGCACCAAGATCTAGAATGACCCAATATTTTGTTATAAATAGGAGGGTTTTTCCTACCATTCTTCACCTTTTGTTGCCTATTAGATCACTCCGGATCTATACACTTGGTCCCATTTTTCTACCATTTGCTGTGTGAGCTCCCTTTGAGTTCCATTCTTTGTGTGGGTTTTCTACACCAACAAGAGAGAGAAATCTTAGATCTGAAGTGCTGAGGACTTCCAAGAACCCATCCCATTGAGGAGAATTGGATACGCCTTCTTGTTTTCCTCCCAGGTGCCCGATTAATATAAAAATTCTTTCAAAAATTGTTCTTGTCTTGTCTATTGGTATATGGAGCAAACCCTTGTTTTTACTGCTTAATGTCTTTCCATGCATAGATCTGGTGTTTTGCAGCTCTTTTCTTGTTTAACTAACCACAGATCTGAAGATATTGGCAACCACTTTTGTTGTTAGGGCTATTAGTTATGCGTAGCTAAAGTGGTCCTTTTTCGTACACTTCGACAAAGGATTCATACTAACAAATGGCAACTCCACACGGGTTTTAAATTACGACCGTTGTCGTTTTTCATATTCCTGCATATCCAGCTACTTCAGACCCTAGGGTTTCTTTTCAGCTGTTTATTTTTCCTATTTTTATGTTGTTTTTCTCACATAAAACCCTAAAACATTAAAATTTCTAACTTCCGTGTGTTTCTGGCCCTATTGCGCAAGTGACAGACATCAGCCGCAGCTGAGACGACATTTTTTTTTTCTGAAATCTGCCGCCGAGAGTGCCGGAAGTGCAGGTCGCACTTTTTGGCCCAAAAACTGTGACCTGGAGCTTTAGGTCGCAGAAAACAGCCCCAAAACTGCGACCGGAGCGCAAAACAGGTCAAAAACTGCGACCTGGACATTTTTCTGCTGTTTTTCTGAAAATTTTCTGGGTTTTTCTGAAGCTTCTATCAGGGTTTTCCAGCCTCTGTCTCAGCCCGCTTTGACCAAGTTCTGATCTGTTTTTACTCATCTAAGTGGGAACCTAGCCCCCTAGGGCTTTAGTACCCTCCACTTTTTGTGGAAGATTTTTAGCTGTTTCAGTCGTCTATTTTTCAGAGCTTCAGCCTCCTTCTTTCCAGATCTGTTACCTTCTTTTCAGATCCCTTGTAATCAGATTTTCTACCTCTCAAATCACCTCCTGAAGATTTGTTTGGATCTACTTTTAGGGCCTCCTCCTTGCCCCCTCCGCTTTTTGCTGATTTCCTTCCTACCCAACCACCTGACGGACAGGTGGCCACTCAACCTTCCCCTTTCTTTCCAACCATGGCAACATGGTATGCCCCATTAGTTTTACCACAACCTATGCTTCCCTTACCAAATGATTACCAATCCAAAATCCCTCATTTCACCAGAAAAGAGTCTACAACAGCTCAACATCATGTAGATAGGATGGAAGATGCTTTCGATTACATGGATATAGAAGAAGAAAATGTGAAGATGAGAATATTCGCCCAAAGTTTAGGAGGAGATGTAAAGAAATGGTTTAAAAACTTACCTCCTAACCGCATAAATGATATCCCTGCCTTGCATCAAACATTCATCAACAAATGGGAACTCAAAAAGAATCCTCTCCAAATACTAGCAGAGTATAGAAACCTCAAGAGAAATCAAGGGGAGAGTGTTCATGATTACTCCACTAGTTTCAATAATGTTTACAATGCTCTTCCACCTCACATGAAACCTCCTCAAGGCATGGCCTTGGTAAGGTATCTTAAAGGCCTTGATGCTGAAATGACTTATCAGTTAAGGGAGAGAGATTACTTAACCTTAGAAGACATGCATAAAGGAGCTGTGAGCGTAGAAGAAAACATAATTGCGAAAAGAAATAGGTTGAGATCAGAGAAGAGGGTAACTTATAAAGATGACCTACTACCCTCAACCTCAACTTCTGACACAAAAATCGACAACCTAGTGAAGGTAATGGAGAGGATGCTTGAAAAGATTAATTTGAATGACAGAGTGCCCCCAAGAGAACCTCAAAACAACCAAAATAGAAACAGAAATCATAATTATAGAAGAGAAAACAATCAAGACAAACAGAAGGAAAATGACCAACAGATTAGACCTCCCTTCCAGCAAAACTATGTAGTTCAATATGAAGAAGATAGGGAGTTGGAAAGGTTGGGAGAAGCTCATGTAAACTTGATTGGATCAGACAGTGGGGATGATGTTTTCCTCACTGAGGAAGAACAAGGTTTCTTCTCTGATCACAGAAAAAACACCTATGAAGATTCTGATGACTATAGATTGGGTTTTGAAAATGCAATCATGGAGGTGCACAACCAATACGATCTTAGGAGCAAGGGGAACATAGATAATTCAAAGGATAAGAACACTAATACTGCTATCAAGAAAAATAGAGAAACTCAGCCCAAAAAGACAGCAGAAAAAACCAACATTTTGACCAAGAAACCAAACATAAACAAAGACAAAAGTGTCCAGCCAAATGTTGAACAGAGTACCCCTAGCACTTCAGCTAGTGGTCCTAATAAAACTGTCTGAATTACCAGTCCAAACAAGGTTCAGCAAATCAAAATTGCTGAAAATAATTCAATTGAAAAGACAGATGTAAATATGAAAAAGTCAATTTTTCCATTCAGCCTTGAGGGAGAGATTTCTAAGATAAAAAATTACCATTCCCCTTGCTGAACTAGTAACCCAAGAAGTGTACAAAAACCAAGTTTTGAAAGATTTGAACTTAGGAGGTGATATTGACACCTTGAACTTGATAGATGACAAGCCTGAGTTGTTGTTTGGTCTGGAATTTGAAGGAAAATACCAAGAAGGGGTTGTCCCTCCCTTCTATGTTAGCTTGAACATACACGAGAAAATTTTACACAATGCCATGTTAGATTCAGGAGCTTCACACAATCTAATGCCCAAGGTGGTAATGGAAAGCTTAGGCTTAGAAATTACTAAACCATACAAATATTTGTATTCCTTTGACTCAAGCAGAGTCAAATGTTTGGGTTTAATCAAATATTTGTGTGTTAACTTATCCCAAATCCCTGCTAAGAGTTTAGTCATGGACATAGTTGTAGCTGACATTCCCCCTAAGTATGGCATGCTCTTATCAATATCTTGGGGAGCCAAACTTTATGGAAGCCTTCAAATGGACATGTCTTATGCCACCATCCCTGTTTTTAACCAAAACAGAATACTATACAGGGAATCTCACATGAAGTACATGGTGAGAAACATAGACAAACCAAACAACTCTCTAATCTATTCTATTCAATCGAGTTTAGATTCCTTTATCTTATGTAACGAAGATGAAATCACTCAACAAGATAAGGAAAACATAGACCCAATCAGTTCACCAGAACAATCAAATTTTCCCTCGAATCAAATTCAAAAAAATTGACAATCAACAGCAACAAGAAAATGAAAATGAGTCAAATATACTTTGGACAATAAAATTTGATGGACCCTGTAATAAAACAATTGCAGGGGCAGGTGTTTGGATTCAAAATATGAATTATATTTTTTCATATAAATTAGATTTCCCATGCACTAACAATATTGTTGAGTATGAAGCACTTCTCCTAGGCTTACATTTGCTTAAACAATTAGAAGCCCAAAGGATATCAATCTTAGGAGATTCTGAACTTATCATAAGACAAATCAAAGGAGAATACTCTGCTAGAAATCCAAGGCCCAGGGAATATCGGAACGTTGCCCTTGATTTATTGAAAACCTTTGAAAAATATGAACTCATTTTCATTCCTAGAGCACTGAATCATCTAGCAAATGAACTCGCCTTCAATGCCAGCAACTGCCAAATACCTGAGATAAATGAACAGCATAGCGTAAAGATAAAACACAGGCCTGTTGTGCTTGATAACAAAGATCACTGGCAATTTTTTGACTCTGACAAACACATAGATGATTTCTTAAAATCAGAAAATGATTTCGACATACCAATAGCAGAAATCCAGCCAAAAAGAAAACTGTTTGTATATTGAACAAATCCCAGAAGTTGAAATGACATATTCTGCTGATATAAATCGTTATGAGGATCCTTTTTAAGCAGAGATAATTGACAACGCAAACCAAGAAGACTTGGAAGTTTTACAATGCAAAATTGATAAAATTCCAAGAGGTCTCACACCTTTAGAACACCTTTTTTTATTTTAACGATGTAGCCAAAGAACTGAGAATGGAGCCTATAGAAACTAATGTAGAAGAGCACAACATAGGCAGTCTAGCAAAACCTAAGATGATTAAATTTTCCAGCACTCTCCCGGCTCACATAAAATTGCAATACATAGAGCTATTCAAATAATTTAGAGATGTTTTTTGTTTGGGATACAAAGACTTGAAATCATATGATACTAGCATCATTCAGCACAAAATCCCTCTTAAAGAAAATAAAAATCCTTTAAAACAAAATCTAAGGAGAATAAACCCTCTCTTACTACCTTTAGTTAAGGCAGAAATTGAAAAAATGCATGATGTTGGGATCATAGTACCCATTAGATATTCAAAATGGGTATCAAACTTAGTTTCTGTTAGAAAGAAAACATGGGAAATCAGGCTCTGTATTGACTTCATAGATTTAAATAGAGACTCTTTAAAAGAAAACTACCCCTTACCCAAGATGGACCATATACTTCAAAGGGTAGTTGGGTCAAAAAGGATATCCCTCTTAGATGGGTTCTCGGGTTACAACCAGGTGTTAGTGCTCCCAAGTGATCAAATTAAAACTACTTTTACCACACCTTGGGGCACCTTTATGTATGTCAAAATTCCTTTTGGATTAATGAATTCAGGGGCCACCTTCCAAAGGGCCATGGACATAGCCTTTTCTGAAGATATTGGCTATTTTATAATCATTTACCTTGATGACATAACCTTTTTCTCAAAAACTGATGAGGAACATTTGATTCACCTGAGAAAATTTTTTGAGAAATGTAGGAAATTTGGCTTGTCATTGAATCCCAAGAAGACACTCTTTGGTCTCCAAGAAGGTAAACTTCTTGGTCATATAATTTCGGAAGAGGGAATCAAAATAGACCCTACAAGGATAGATGGCATATTAAAAATCAGTCATCCAAGAAGCCTCAAAGAGTTGCAATCTTTCATCAGAAAGAATAATTTTCTAAGGAGGTTTATCCCTAATCTAGTTGAGCTATTAAAAAACATTACAAACATGCTTAAGAAATATGTCGGTGTAAAATGGACTTTACCAGCTAAAAAATCATTCAAACTGGTCAAACAAGCTCTTACTCAAACACTAGTCCTGATTAATCTTGATTTTACCAAAGACTTTTACATCTTTTCTTTTGCATCTGAGCATACAATAGCTGCAGTTTTACTTCAAAAGAATGACTTGGGGCAAGAACAACCAATATCTTTCTTTAGTAGGGCCTTAAGAGATGCTCCTCTCAAATATAACATCATGGAGAAGCAAGCCTTAGCATTAGTGAAAGCTTTAAAGGACTTTAGGGTCTATATTTTACACTCTCACATAATTGTTTTTGTTCCACATACTGTTGTCAAGGACATTCTAAGTCAAGACCCTGATGGTAAAAGGGGAAAATGGATTGCAACTATTCTTGAGTATGATTTATAAATCAAGCCCACCAAACTAGTTAAAGGGAAATGAGTAGCAAAACTTATGGTTGAGTCTAACTTCCAAGCACTAGACATGAATATGGTATATGTGTTGGAAGAAATAGAAGAATCTACTGCTCCTTTTATTGAAGAAACATTTATGACTTCTCCTTGGTATGCTGACATTATTTATGTGCTTTTATATTTAAATGCCCCTCCTTCTTTGTCTAAAACTAAAGCTAGATTTTTGAAACAAAAAGCTTTGAGTTTTTTCATCTTAGATGGGGTATTATATTGGAAAAATGTTGTTGGAATTTTGCTTAAATTTTTACTTGAAGATGATGTAGGAAAAATCATGCATGAGTTGCATGACGGAGAATGTGGAGGACACCTCTACTGGAAGGCCACAGCGAACAAAATTCTTAGATCTGGTTACTATTGGCCTACCTTTTTCCCAGACACTCAGAAGTTGGTCATGTCTTGCCATAAGTGTCAAATCTTTGATGGCAAAAGAAAAATTCTTCCCTTCCCCTTACATCCTATCAGAGTTGAGGCACCTTTTCAACAATGGGGTTTAGACTTCATTGGGGAAATTCACCCATCCTCCTCAGCTCAACATAAGTGGATCCTCACAGCCACTGACTTCTTTACCAAGTGGATAGAAGCTATACCCTCCAGGAATGCTAATGACTCTATCATTATCCAGTTTCTTGAAACAAATATCCTATCCAGATTTGGTTGTCCCAGAAAAATCATAACAGACAATGCTGCTGCTTTTAAATATAAAAGGATGGTTGATTTCTATTAAAAACACCACATAACCTTGGTCCATTCCATTGCTTACTATCCCCAAGGAAATGGATTAACTGAATCTTCCAACAAGAGCCTCGTCAATATCATTAAAAAATTGTTGGAACAAAATCAGAAATCATGGCACAGTAAACTGGTTCATGCCTTATGGGCTGATAGGTTAACTACAAAGAAATCAATAAATATGTCCCCCTATCAACTAGTTTATGGCATGGATGCAGTCTTTCCCACCTCATTAGGAATGACAGTCATGAAGCTCCTTTAAGAAGTGCAGGTTGAAGAGAATGATATGCAGAGGAGAATCAATCAAACCATCCATTTACAGCAGAACAGAGAAGAAGTTTATGAGAGAACACAGTTGGTCCAAGAAAATATGAAGAAGCTATTTGATAAGAGAACTAAGGCGGAAAATTTCCAAGTTGGAAATGTTGTTCTTAAGTGGGATTCAAGGAGAGAAGAGAAGGGAAAACATGGCAAGTTTGAGAACTTGTGAAAGGTTCCCTATATTGTTCATGATGAAAGGGGTCACAATGCATTTTTCTTGAAGGAATTGAATGGAGAAGATCTGTATGGAGGTCTTGTCAATGGCAGAATGTAAAACATTACTTCTGCCATGAATCATGAGTTTCAAGGCATTTTATTTTTTCATTGTAAATATCATAGTCTGAACATTGCATTCAAGGTTATAAAAATAAAAATACAAAAACAAAGAAAGAAAGAAAAGAGGGCAGCTTGTGAAAAAAGAAAGGTACAACCCCATACCAAAAAAGAGAAACAAATCGGAAAGTGTGCAAGCTCAAATTCCACTCCTAAAGAACACACTTCTAGTTAGTCAAGCAGCCTAATCTTAACTAATTAGTTTTAAATTTTCTGCTAATAGGATTGTGAATTCGATTTGCCAAACTGTTTAAATATTGGCTTATCAGTAGATAGTTTAGGATAGAAATTAAAGGTTCAAACATGCTCAAAATCTGAACCTAAGTTTCCAAAGACAATGACTCAAATCTGTTTTGAATTCTGAGTCAAAAAGGATGTAAATCTGGTTCCAATTATCTCAAAATCTGAACCAGTTGACGAAGGAAAGAACAGCTCAAGTAAGAATCAAAACAGAGCTGTAAAAAAGATGAAGGAAATGCTTTGAAATTTCAGATCCTAAGCCTTCCATTTTGTTTTAATTTTCTGCAAAATAAGATCTATGTGCAGCTTGTTTTTTTTATGACATAGATCAGCAATAAGTTAGACTGTTCAATCTTGACTTGTATGCTTTTAAATTTCTGTTGTAGAATTTAGTGAATAAAATCTGTTAGACAGTTTAATCCCAACATATGGTAGTTTAGGTAGAGAATCATATGGACTCAAATGTTTAATCTGAGTCCATGGAGAAATAAGGAGTAGAAATAGATTAGATTTCCTGCTTTCAAAAGAATAAAATGTTGTAAAAGATTTTGCCAATCCAAGTGCACTCTAAAGAAGAAAAAATGTTAGATCTATAGGATTGGGTAGGTAGAAAGCTTGTTGATGAAAGATCCATTGTTTTTATGGCTGCTAATATGTTTTCAGAGCAAAAGAAGATCATTCAAGGAAAGAAAGGCAGCCCAATGGATGAGGCACTGATCAGCCTCCTAGAGAATGCAAGTCTGAATCTCTTGATGCCTTCAAGAAGGCACCATCCCCAAGTGGAGCCACAGTTAGCCACCTATGAAATTTGATTATACCAAAAGGTGGCTAAATCATTTTTTGGAGCCTTCAAGGAACAAATTTTATTGCAAAAAAGTGTTATCTCTTGAAGACTCTTGAAGGCCTCATGCCTCTATCCAAAATCTTCCCTACTGTGCCCATTTTACACTCTGGAATTATGCTAATTTCATGAAAATAAACTGCTGCAAAATCACCTTTTTCCCTTTCCTCATTTGAAAGACTAGCCCCCATTTTGCTCCCCTTTTCCTCCATAAAAATCCTCTATTTTTCATGATTCACCTTCTTCCATGTATGAAAATCATTTTTACAAAGGTTAAAACTAGTTTTGAACTACATCGAAACCCCCAAAATCCTTCTAAACATCTTGAAAATGTCCTAAAAAACAAGTATCTTGACTATGGGTTTAAGCCCCTTTGGGCTAAATCCAAACCATTTTCCCTCCAAGTGCCCCAGCGCTAGAACCAAGTGCTAAGGTCCTGACTGCTTATCGCGTCGGAGCAACTCACGGAGCACATTTGTTTGTGTTTTAAACAAAACTCCAATGCCGATTGGCCCTCGTATATAAGCCCTGGGCCTATTATCATCCCATATAGACCAAGGCCCCGCAGTTGGGCACCTACCCACTTCATATATATAAAACTATCCCGACACATGAAACCTTTGTTTACATTAATCTTTTGTGTTTTTGCAGGGTTTGAAAAGGTTTTTGCCGGTGCAAAGCTTAATTCGCTTCCCACCATCGATCTGATCTGTAGATCGACGGTCCACAAATCAATTGCCCCGGTGGTCCCCACGGTCACTTATTGTTCAAAACCGGAGCAGTTTTTATCGCACCGCCTTTGTGGGGTAAGAGGTATTTCCGATTCGAGCGCGACACATGCCACAGGTTGACCTGTGGCCCTAAGCGGTTTGGAGATACTGCCCTCCCTGTGCATTAAAGGTCGACTGTGGGCTCAGCGCGATATTGACGTGCGTCGTTCAATCTAAGGCCGGCTCATCGGATGGTGATTGCACTCAAAAGAAGCTTGGGGGATGAACTAAGGTACGGCGCATTTATCAAAACATCTCCGTCGTCGATCTGATATGTAGATCGACGGCCCACAATCAGTCGCCCTGGTCCCCACGGCCATGACAGCAGTCAGCGGTCCCACAGAAACGGTGGTCCCAATGCCTAGTCAGCATCCACGCGACAGCAGCGGATTGGAGCGAGTCTTGTTCGGTTGCTCGCATGGTCGTGAAATCCGGACCCGGGGAACTTTATAAAGCGGATTTCATAAAAATTTCAGGTCACAAACACCCTGACGTCGGCAAGTCCCTTTTTTGACCTGAAATGGTTATACAGCTTGGTTTTATCAAAAATTTTGAAGTCCAGATATAATATTTGATAAAGGGTGTTTAACATATAAATCTTCGTCGTCGATCTTGTAGGCCTATCTCATCCAACGGCCCACGATCGTCCCGAACCCCAAACTCAGTTTTTAACCATATTTTCCTCATAACAAAGGTTTTTAACCTTATCTCATCGAATTTTCACCATTTCTTCATAAAGTGACTCCCTCGCTTTATTTTTTCCTGATCAATCCCGACCGTCGATCAACGGCTCTGTCTTAATTCTTCCTCCACCTTCCTTTCAACCTCTTCTAATAAATCTTGACCATTGGATGTTGCCATCCAACGGCCACGCTCTCCCGACGCCCTCTGAAGCAGTAAAACCTAAATAACGTAGGATTTTATAATATAAGTTCGTATTTTTCAGGGTTTTGATGGTTTTCCATCATATTAAAGAAAAGGTCAAAGGCTGAGAATGACAATTCTATCGCCTTCGATTCATTAAAAGAAAGCCATCCCAAGGTTCGATTTCCACGTCTCATCAATGTTTCATGGGAATTGATCCCTTACGAGCCCTGCGCGGCCTGCACATCAACAAAACACAATGCATGAATCACAAACAAAAGAGTATCAGTGTCGAAGAAAAAAACATACCAGAATAGGAGATTGAAGACGGATCTGTGTGGATTACGGCTAATAATGATTATCAAAAGCCTAATCCTCCAAATTAAAACACAATTAAAGAAAATCATGAGTGTTTTATCAGACAGAAAGGCCTCCACCGCCACATCTGAGGAAAATTGATTCCTCCCAGCTACCACAGAGCCACCTGTCACCTCAAAGCATTCAAACAGAGGCCAAAGTTATTGATCAAATCAGATATTTGCCTCAGCGTAGCCAAAGATTTAATTCTGCTAAGGGAACTTAATGCAAAAAATATCAGCAGAGTTATTACGTCATGAAACATAGCCTTAAAAGTCAACAAAAGCTCCCACCGAGCTTAATCTTAAATGTAAAACAATTAATACAAACAGAAACATCTGTAAACTTCTTCATCAAGCCCCTCAAAGGCCGAGAAGCCATTTAAGTCTGTATTAATTATCCTGAGAGATATTTTATCCTCTCCCGCCTCCTCATTCTTCTATAAATACTACTACAGAAGATGAGGAAATGTTGGTTGATCACTAGTTGTAATACTGAAGCTCTCTGAAATAGTACATAGTCTCTTGAAGTTGAAGAAGAAATTGAAGTCTTGGAAGCCCTGATGATGTTGTTGCATGCTTGTTTTTGAGAAGGCTCTATCATTGGATCCATGAGCTTGGCTTTTGGTAAAGTATTCTAAACTTTTTAATGTTTTCTCCTATTTTTATTTTGTTCCATAATTTCTTATTACAGTAGGTTGAAAGTTTTAGGCTAAGAAATGACTCTTGGAAGCACCTTACACCTGTTCATCCTTCACTGTTTCATGTTTTCTTCTGCTGAGGTATTTTAGAGTCTTTAATCTCTCTATTTAGTCCTCATGCTTGTTTATTTCTATGATATTTTGAATAAGTTGGTTTCAGCATGATTTATGGTTCAACCTGCTTGTCTGCTGCCACTTAAAGGCTGTTATTGAAGTCTCCCTTTGAAGTATTTCTGTTTATAGTGATCCAAGGAGGTTTATTCTAATCTTGCCCTTTGTCCCTTCTTAAACAGTTGTCTTAAAGGTCTTTGTAGTTGTAATCATAGATGTGTTAGGTGTTCCCTTTTCTATGAATGCAATTATCAGTGAATCTTCTATGTTTTCTAAGTCATTTGAAATAAAATCTTTGAGGAAATAGGGTGTTCCCTGAATCTTAGATTTCATTTTAAAAGTTGTTTTGAAGTCATTATTTGCTTAAAGTGTGGTTTGTAGAATTCATGGCCATCCCTGTCTATCAAATACCTCTTTATTGTTCAAGTCATGCCTTCAAATTCCCTTTGTTGAGAATTTAAATTCTCTTTCCAAATCATTGATGTCCATCTCATTTCAAAAACCAAAGGATCCTGTGGCCAAGTTAGATTTGCCCTCTGATATCCCATATCCATTGATAAGTTTTTCATGACCTCTTTTTGACTCCATTGCCCAATGAAGCTACTGCTTCCTCTTTCTACCTACCTTTCCTAGACCTTTCATATTTTGTTGTATCAATTCAACCAAACAAACAATTAAACACCTGCACTCGATAACTAGTATAAAACCAATACTCTAAGAACACAAGATAAACCTTTGCAAACAAACATTTGAGAGATCCCTCTCTAAGAACAGGAGGACTAGATCTTGTAACTCTAAGATTGGTTCTGATGTTGCCTTGTCTTTTGATTTTCCAAACTATCAAAACACGAGACACCAACACTTCCAACCTCCTATAGAGAACTCAGCTACAAATGGATATCTAGGCTATTTTTGTAAGGGGTTCCTCAAAAACATCCACTATAGGGTCTTTTCCTTGTAGTGAGATGATGAGTCACAAGAGGTAAATCACAAACAATATTCAAATCAATGATTGGTAACTTGTTGTACCTAATAGCCTCAAGGCTGAACATAATGCAAGTTGTTGGTTTGGTAGGAAGATACCAATAAATTCCTAAGTAGAGCCATTTTCCAATTGCAAAATATAATTTTGCAGGCTTCTAAATTGATTATGGATTGCGGTATCCAAAGGGTTGTAACTTCTCATTGTCTACATACAGAGGAATTGATTGGGTTGTTTTATCATTTTGTAATTTCCATAGGCTGAGGATAGAAACCCAAATGTAACTACAAAACCACTTTTAAAGTTGGGATCTAGCCCTTCCAGCTTCAGAGAGGGATCTCTTTGTCTGATTTAGATTTCTTCTTCAGATTTTAGGCTAGGTATTCAAGTTTGAGATGGTTTTTTTTTTAAATTTAGTTGAAAGATGTTGTAAAATTCCATTGGGCATGGATTCCTAAAGCTTTGTGTAATCAATTACAAAATGACAAAGTAGTTATAACAGGGCAGGGTAGGAAAACTCTTGGATCTTATAGAGTGTCTATGGTGTCAATAGGATGAAAATTATTTAAGTTCAATTAAATATAGAGAATACTAGGATGAATTCCATACTTAACATCATAATGAAAAAATGATATTGTTTACAAGCTAGAGTAGAGTACATTTAAGAAAATTCGGCCCTTAATCTTCTTACAAAAATAAAGAGGGAAAAAACATATGGAAACTGACAACAGAAACAATTTTACATAAGAAAGCACATCACCAATTGTTTGATACGGGAATCTTGGAACAAAACTCTCTGTATTTTTGTAAATGTAGGTTTTAACCCTGAACAAAAATTATCTACACATGAATCTTATAATAGAAAATAAACAATAGAAAGAGCATAAAACATAAAACAGATAAACACAGAGATTTTCCCCTGGATCCCAAATCGGGACGACCAGCTTGATTTTTCATTATATTCCTTTTAGTGTTACAACACATATATATACATGCCGAAGCATACATACACCCTAATCCATTAACCCTGGATTAGAACATAACCGTAGTTCCCTTGACCGGATCTACAAAAATACCAGGGGCCGAAAACCAACGTACCCCAAAACCATGTGCAAAACCATGGGCGCGGACCACCCACCGAAAATTAAGGACCAAAAAATTTTTGCTGGGGCGCTGCCCCAGACCCCAACAGGGGAGGCTATCGCCCCCCCGCATGTGATTAGTCATGGAAAGAATATAACACATACGCAATAGTAAATTGGTCACTTTGAGTACAATCCATGGCTTACATCAATGCAAAGATATTTTCTTCATACATAATCCCTCCCTTAGTAAGACTTATTACAAAATATTTCTGGACTTCCTATTGAAATAATTTCAGATTCCAAAAATGAATTGATTACAAAATAATATCTATCAAATTTTTGGAAAAAATCTGAACAATAAACTAGATATATATATATATATAAATCTTCTGAAAATTACTGAGAATGCGGAACTACTGGAAAATCTTCAGCCTTCAAATCTAGAAATTGGTTCATTAATGTTGATCCTATGCCTTAGAATCTGGAGTGGTTGAAGTTATTTTCACAAAACATGTTAGTTTCCCTTTCAAACTTGATTAACTCTGCCACCTGTATCAACTAGTTTTCCCTTTGACTGTTATTTTTTAACCAAAAATCTGAAAATAAGTGCATATATGTTTATGTTTTCCACCGTAGTTGATCAATGAATAATTTGTATTTTGGAGTTTAAACCAAACTTATTTGTTGACCTTTTTCCCATAGTCTTTTCTTTCATCATCCTTTGAATACTTTATCATTGTCGCAAAAAAATTGGGAAGAAAATATTTTGATATATATTTCCAAATATTTTGCTCAAACCTATAAATGAATATCATAAATAAAATCTCAAAATATTTCTTTAAATGATTTTATAAACCATCCTCTTTTTTTGAAATCCATGTCTTTTTTTTTTAAATCCATGTCTTGTTTTCTAAATCCATGTCTTGTTTCCCTGAAATTATATAATATTGATGAATAAATGGATTCATAAACATATTTATAAAAACCACTGATCGTTTTCCTCCCCATGGATTTTAAAAACCATGTCTTGTTTTATGTGGTTGGTAAATATCTTTTACTTTCCCATCTTACTCCTGTAAAAATTTTGGATAAGTATTTATCCAAATTTCATGTTCTGTGCATTTCTCCTCTTTATATCATAGCAAAAAACATGTCTCTCTTCTCTGTAAATTTCGTTTTTACTTAGCCTCCTTTTACTTTCACTTGTAAACTCATTTCATAAATATATCAATGTAAAAGTCTCCTTTTACTTTCACCTGTAAATTCATTTCATAAACATATCACTCCAAGCTTCAGAGAAATCCAAGCTCCAACTCCAAAGAAATTCGATTAATCAAATGGCACAAATGACCTTCCTGCCATATATAGGAAACCCCTCCCCCGCCGCCTCCCCTCCAGCCCCACCGCCACCCCCACCCCCAATGATACCATTGATTTTTTCATTCACACATATCGAGGTATTTATATTGGGAAATTTTAATGCATGAAGTAAGGGTTGGGGTCATAGATTTTGATTTGACTTTTTAATCTCAACTTGTGACTGGCATATTTAGCATAAAAGAAAATGTATTGGGCTGCTAATTTATTTTTAAATTAATTTTAATATTTCAAATAAATAATTTTACAATATATATATATATAAACTCATTTTAAAAAGACCCCAAATGCGAGTGACAGAATTGACACACTTTCCAATCACATCCCACACTCCACGAGAAATGGAGATCTCTTGCGCAAAGCCTCATCTATTGCGGATCCTCGTACCGTTATTCATTCGTATGAGACTTACAGAATCAGTAATGATGACGAGAGGACGGGAACTGCATCATCATGTCATGAGCATCCCCTCGCATCCATCACCATTAATGACCATCATGATTAACCTGCATTGCAGACATCCCCCTTCCCTTGAGCCTGCTCAGGTTCTCAATCATCGCACGCAGATGTGTGTGAAGCCTACTCATTGTTATCCTCATTACACACATCCCCGCCCCTTTAAATAGATGAGCTCTCAGCCCCTTTCAATACCAGGTCTGTTATCTTGGCCTTTTGTCTCCCTTACTCTACTCCGGCTTCTCGCTGACTTCAATAGGCTGGGAAGCTCTACTCTCAGCATAGCACTGCGCAGTCTCCTTTGGGCTGTCGCACCCCTTCCTGCGCATTTTCCCCTGAGCCCCAGCATTGCTCACCCTTTTGTGCCGCCTTTTTTTCTGAATTTCTCCCCCCTACCTCGGTGCATAATGGATCCAAGACTTCGCCAACGAACTATCTGAGGAGGAAAAAGAGGGGCTCTCCCTGGCCATTATCACCATGGCGAGGATAACCATCTTGAGTCGATAGATGGCTCCTCTTCTAGCATTTTTGTGCGTCAGAGTCCTAATCCTGAGCAGCACGCAAAATCCTATGGGCACGTCGCACAGAGAGGAAGACGCGGTCCGAGGAAGTCCACCATTTCTCCACAGACGTACCCCCATCACCGCAGATTGACCCACTGTCGGTTCCGGAGAAGGACGATGAGGATACGGATATTTGGGTGATGGACTCCGATGGCATCTGGATGCGGGTTCCTAACGGAGTAGATCGAAATCCCCCACCCTCTGCACATCGATCTGCAATCCTAGGCATACAGTGGCAGATGTGGAGGAGGTTTTTGCGCAGGTTCCTGCTTGCCCCATTGAGGGGGAGGCCCCCTACAATGATGATGAGGATGGAAAGTGAAGTCTGCGCAGCTGCACAGTTCTCCTATGTTTTTTATCATGCTCACCATCAGTGCCTTTCTGTCACCATTTACTTTATGTTACTTAGATATGTCAGCACTACTGCGCATAATGTAATTCTCTGTTATAAGTTTTTTCTGGGTTGGTTTCCTCCCCTGAGGCAACTGAGAAACTGTGTAACAAAGGCTGGAATAGGCTAAGGGAAGCTTGACAACCCAGCCTGTAGCATATGTAACTTTATGTTTTCGAATTAATATAATAGCCCAACTTACTAAAAAAAAACTCATTTAAAATAAAAACTATTAAATATAACTTTAGAGACATTTCATATTTTAGCAACGGAAAGGGTTATTGACAATTGACTCATGACACTTCAATGATGACTCCTTAGGGACCTTTTTACAAAGACAATTTAGACAAACTCTTATTACATATGTTATAGGACCCTAATAGTGGCTCCAATGGGGGATGGAATCCTCCCTGTGAGGTGCCAAGAACATCGTAGACTAGTAGCCTGATCCAATGGGTTGATCCTAAACCTGCAAGATGCTCTGCCTTGAAACCATTGCAACTAAAACCCAACTGATAATATGTTCCAATCCTTAAACTGAACCAAATCCATTCTTCAAATAGAAATCTGAATTGTACACTGAAAACTGAAAACTCTATTGTAAACTGAAGTCTGAAAAACACGGCTAAAAAATACGCTCAAAAAGTTGAGCTTATTCACATTCCTACCTACTTTAAGCTGCTAATACCCCTAAAAAATAAATTAATAGAAAAATATCAAAGAAACCAATCAAGTAGTTGCATACTTGATGTGATTCTCAGGTTTTGTTTCAGCAAAATGGAAAGTAGAAAATGTAACTGAAATGACAATTGATTGTAGACTTTTCTTTCACAGCGAAAACATAATCAGAACTATGTAGTGAAAAATTCCTCCATATAGAGAGCTATGGGATCAAAGAAAACATATTTCATTTGTTTATCATTAAGAAGTTATGTAATTTGTTTGTTCAAATGAGACTGCTCATATGTATTGTTTAAATTAAATCTTGGTTTCAACTGTAAAAGGTCCTCAAAAAACTAATTTTGATCTTGAAAATTGTAATACTACACTTGAACATTTAAGATTTAAATTTCCTTCTCAAGTTTATTAGCAGACTCTTCTAAAAATTTCGCTTTAGCTTCAGAGATATATTTGCATGTCCTCAAATAAATAAGCAGTAAAATGGAGAAATCTTCCTCCATTTGATCATTATCACAAATATCCCAGTATTCTTGGAAACCTTCAATAGAAATAGGGTTTGTCACATACCCTGTCATTTAGATTAAGCAATTCAAGCTCTGATTTTTTGGACAGTGGAGTCACCATGAGTGTTTCTGAAATATGGATTCTTTGAAAATGGAGTCACCAAGTGAATGGTTCAGCCTTCATATGTGTCTGACTATTTTCCACAATCAACGGTAAAATATGAAACTTGATATTCTTTTTTGGGGAAGATGAAGCCTTGTGTTCCCTAGCATGGTCGCCAAAATGTTATCACTCCGTAATTTCCCTAGGCTGAGGAGAGAAACCTAGACGTAACCACAAAACCACTTTTAAAGTTGGGATATAGCCCTTCAAGCTTCATAGAGGGATCTCTCTATCTAATTTAGATTTTTGCTTCATATTTTAGGCTAGGTATTCAAGTTTGAGATGGGTTTTTTTTAAATTTGGTTGAAAGATGCTGGAAAAGTCCATTGGGCATGGAGTCATAAAACTTTGGGTAATCAATTACAAAATGACAGAGTAGTTGTAACAGGGCAGGTTAGGCAAACTCTTGGATCGTATAGAGTGTCTGTGGTGTTAATAGGATGAAAATGATTTAATTTCAATTAAATATAGAGCATACTGGGATGAATTCCATACTTAATATCAGAATGAAAACATTGATATTGTTTGCAACACAGAGCAGAGTACACTTAAGAAAATTCGTCCATTAATATTCTTGCAACAATAAAGAGGGAAAAAACATATGGAAACTGAGAAAAGAAACAATTTTGCATAAGAAATCACATCACCAATTGTTTGACACGGGAATCCTGGAACAAAACTCTCTGTATTTATGTAAATTGATCACTTTGAGTACAATCCATGGCTTACATCAATGCAGAGTTATTTTCTTCATAAATAATCCCACCCTTAATAAGACTTATTAAAAAATATTTATAGACTTCCTATTGAACTAACTTCATGTTCCAAAAATGAATTGATTACAAAATAATATCTACCAAATTTTTGGAAAAAATCTGAACAATAAACTAAAGATAAAAATAATCACTGGAAAATTGCAGGAAATTTGGAACTGTTGGAAAATATTCAACCTTCAAATCTATAAATTGGTTCATTAATGTTAATCATCCGCCTTGGAATCTGGAGTGGTTGAAGTTGTTTTCACAAAACATGTTAGCTACCCTTTCAAACTTGATTAACATTGCCACCTGTATCAACTATTTGTCCCCTTGACTGTTATTTCTGAGCTAAAAGTCTGAAAATAATAGAATGCGAGTTTATGTTTTCCACCTAGTTGATCAATGAATTATTTGTATTTTGAAGTTTAAACCAAACTTATGTGTTGACCTTTTTCCCATATTCTTTGCCTTCATCATCCTTTGAATACTTCATCATTGTCACAAAATATTTGGGAAGAAAATATTCTGATAAATATTTCCAATTATTTTGCTCAAACGAGTAAATGAATTTCATAAATAAAATCTCAAAATATTTCTTTAAATGATTTTATAAACCATCCTCTTGTTTTGAAATCCATGTCTTATTTTCTAAATCTATGTCTTTAAATTTATATATCGAAATATATGGATTCATAAACATATTTATAAAAACCATTGATTGTGTTCCTCCCCATGGATTTTAAAAACCATGTCTTGTTTGCCATGGTTGGTAAATATATTTTACTTTCACATTTTACTCCTATAAAAATTTTGGATAAGTATTTATCCAAATTTATTGTTATGTGCATTTCCCCTCTTTATACCATAAAAAACGTCTCTCTTCTCTTTATACCATAAAATTTCGTTTTTACTCAGCCTCCTTTTACTTTCACCTATAAACTCATTTCATAAATATATCACTGTAAAAGTCTCCTTTTACATTCACCTGTAAATTCATTTCATAAACATATCACTCCAAGCTTCAGAGAAATCAAGCTCCATCTCCAAAGAAATTCGATTAATCAATTGGCACAAATGACCTTCCCGTCATATATCATGATATTTAAATCAACATAAATAATGGTTTCGAATGGCACAAATGACCTTATCGCCATATATCATAATATTTAAATCATCGTAAATAATGGTTTTAGGGGGAATATGTAGTAAACGGTTTAGGATGGGAGGGTCTAAAATGAACTAGAAGTTGACAGTTGTAAAACATGGTAAAGGTGAAACAACATTTTTCGAGGGGTACTTAGTAAATGGTGAAGGGGAGGGTCTGAAATGAACTAGAAGTTGATAGTTGTAAAACATGGTAAAGGTGAAACAACCTTTTTCGGGGGGGTGGGTAGGTTAAAGGTCAAATAAGCAACCCCACTCCCTCGAAATCCATCGATACTATTGATTTTTTCATTCACACATATCGAGGTATTTATATTGAGAAATTTTAATGCATAAAGTGCGAGGTGGGGTCATAAATTTTGATTTGACTTTTCAATCTTGACTTGTGACTGGCGTATTTAGCATAAAAGAAAGTATTGTTCCTATAGTTTAGAGATTGGGTTGCTAAGTTATTTTTAAATTAATTTTAATATTTCAAATACATAATTTTACAATGTATATATATATATATATATATATATATATATATTGTATAATTAAAACTCATTTAAAATAAAAACTATTAAAAATAACTTTAAAGACATTTCATCTTTTAGCAATGGAAAGGGTTATTGAAAACTGACTCATGACACTTCAATGATGACCCCTTAGGGACCTTTGTACAAAGACAATTTAGACTATAAGACCTGGCAGATTTATAGGCTAAAATTTACAAGCAGATTCCCACAATAAATTACTGGACAGACAAACTCTGATTACCTATAGTATAGGACCCTAACAAGTTGGAGTGTAGATGATAGGAAAAGCATAAGTGGTGGTTCTTTATTCCTAGGGAAATTTTTTGGTGGCTTGGCTGAGAAAAAACAAAGCTTCTATTTCACTTTATATTGTTGAAGCCAAGTATATAGCAGTTGCACTAAAATGTTATGGATGAAGCAATATTTACAAGATATAATGGTGATATATGATTAGTGAGTTCCCATTTTCTATGATAACACAAGTGCCATAAGTATGTCCAAGAACCTTGTCCTTCATTCAAAAATAAATCATATACCCACAAAGTACCATTTTCTCAGGGAACAAGCGGTTGATCAGATTGTAAGGCTAGAATACATAGAAACAAAGGGACAAATAGCTAATATATTCACTAAATCCCTTGCTAGAGAACCCTTTGAAAAATTAAGATAGAAGTTGGGAGTGGTGTCTCCCTCATTTCTGAATCAATGAATTCCTTTAAGAAATAGGAATACAAGGCAGTTGTTCAATTTTGTAGGGGATAGTTGTATAGCATGAGATCAAAGAGAAGAAAAGAGAATACACTCAGGGGAGTTTCAATATCAACGTATGTAGCACATTTTCAGGGGGAGTAAAGTGAATTATACCAACATTGAATGGAAAATTTTCATGGCTTATATGTTATTGTCTTTTTAAATTTGTATCAATTGGTATGGGTAGAAACAACAATTGTTACAATGGTAAAACCTAATAAATTCATATAATAGTAAAAGATCGAGTAATCATGAAGAGAAATTGTAGTATTAGAAACAGAGCACAATAGGTAGAGTTTGAGCCATGGGACCACTTCAATTGGTATCAACCCTTTGTTAATAGTTGGTATAAGAGGACACAATCGGTAAAATTGATGTACGAAGAGAATGAGCAACTAAAGCCCTTTTCCATTGATCTCAAAGGGAGAGAATGAGAAGACATTGGCACTTAAAAGTGAAGAAGAGGGTGAACAAATGGTGGACCTTTAGATTTATCAGATTTAGTGGGAGTTTCAAAAGCGAAAAAGGGGAAGTCAAGCCCAAAGCCATCAGTGACCAGTAATGTATTTTCATCGATGCCAATGCAGGAGATTGTTGAGTGCGTTAGAAGTTTGTTGTCATTGATATAAAGTCAAGGGGAGCTTGTTAAATATCCATTTTCATTGATGTCATTGGTGTATACATGAAGTTTTCTTTGATTCTTGAGTGTTGGAAGTCTAGCTTGTATGTTGAGTGTTGGATATGGAGCTTGGCAAGTATATCTTGCGAACATTTTGCCTCTAGACACATTATTCAAAAGAGCATGAAGAGATTTTCAATTATATATAACACTTATTATAACTCCCAATGAAGATGAAGAAACATGTATCTGATGTCAAGTAATCTAAACATGGTTCCATATGAGACAAGTTTCCACCATGTTTGGAGATTATACATTAATTTGGGGGGTGGAGGGTGCAAGGCGTTATGGTCATCACGTTATCCTGGATGGGCAAATGTCAAATTATCCATATACATCTAGGCTTTGACAAAATATGACCGCTACGAGGGTATCCAGTGATCCAGGCATTTGAGAGTGCAACAAGGAAATGCTTAAGAAAATAGCTATATCTAGATTTCCTATCGCAAAATGTAACGTGGACTCCAGTATGACATGGCATCATACATGGAGCTAGTTGGTAGTGACATAGTGGTTGACATCATTCAAGTTGATGATGTAGCACCCGGAAGTGAGGACATGTGGCATGTAGATTTGGCATTTTTGGGAGGTCGGGTGGCCATTTTTCTAGTGATACATGGTAGTGATGTGGTCGTGATGTGGAATGGTAGGTGGAAGAGATGTGACATGGTAGATGAAGTGGAAGTGACATGGAAAATTATGTGGCAAGCCTTGGTATTCGTTCTAGGAAGATATTTTGCAAGGGTTCACAGTGTTAAATATTTCAGTGATTATTTTCATGTTTTGGAATCCAAAGGCAAAAGGTTGCCCGAGCATCCAGTGGTCCAGAGGTACATGTAGTATGTGCCATTAATGAGAGACCTATATCATGGTTCTATCGTAGTTAACCAGATGGGTCAAGGTTCTGTTGAGTCAAAGTTCCATTTTGTTAGACATTTAGGCATCTGGGGTTCATGCCATGCAAGTGGTTGATCACTTAAAATAGTCCTAGACACTGGATTCTCAAATCGATACAAACAAAAATTTCAAGGAAATGGTGGACCCTACATTATTTTTCTACTTTGGCTCGATGTTTTGTGCTCATGCCATCTAGGTATCCAAGGGTCGAGCAATGTATTCACAATTTGTTTTTTTAAATGAGTCGGATCCTGGATCCCTGGATCCAAGACTTGGTGGAAACCTCAAGGTCAAGGTACCATCTAGGCTGCAAGGCGTCCAGTGGTGTCACTTCTGCTATGAATTAAAGTGGGGAATTGATCTCAGATCCCCATATTTACCCAAATGCATGAACATTTGAGCCTAGACCAAATCCGAGAGCACGCTACCAAGGCAGGTTGGAAAAGCTCAAATGCTAGATTCTGCAGGAAAAAGTGTTATAATGGGAAAATGTCGCATTGCAAAGATACAAGACTCACTAGTTTCTGGGTTTTAAGCTATCATTTCTAGCCCTAGGTCATATGCTTCAATAAAATTAGAACTCAAGAGTTTAGATCAAGAAATTTGAGGTTTCAAGCATGCAAGATAGTTAAATCATTGAAATAAACAAAGTCTAAATTAGGGCCAAAACTTTGAGGTATGTGGGTATAAAATAAAAATCAAACAACATGAATTTGAAGTGATTCATGTTCTCATGCGTATGAAGGTGAAAGTGCTTTTGTAGACAAGCAGTATTGTGGCAGTTCGTGAGAGTGAATGGTGTTGCATAAATTTATATAAGTCGAGTTCCTGATTGGGAAAAAAGAGAGAGTGTGTGTGCACAAGAGTACTTGGCAAAGGTTGAAATTGCTAAATGTCAAAAATCTTAAGCAGATATGAGATGGAGTGTGTAAAAGAGAGTTAAGCAGAGTTTGAACCTGCAGATTGGATGAGATATGAAGTTGTTGTGTACCAGAAAATTGTAGATCTAGAGTGTTGAAGATTTATTTGTTGAAAAGGAGTTGTGTTCATGTACATAATTATAAGGGAGTTGTGATCTCAAGTAAATCCATTTGAATCAGGAAATGAGAGCAATTAGGTGCTTACAGATCAAGGGATTAAAGTCTCTAGCAAGTTGGTGCCCGCAAACAATAGGATTTGATGCATCTAGCAAGTGGGTGCTTGCAAAAAAAGGGGGGTTGGTGCCTCCTATATGTTGGTGTCTGCATAATTTGATGTAAATTGAGGTTAGTGCTTGCATTTACATTATAATTAATATAAAATTTGTGGTTTTCTTCCATATGAGTTTCCATGTAAACATCTTGTGTCCAATTATTTATGTGATTGATGCATAGTTGTATTATTGAATGTGTTTGAATGGCTAAATAGTTGTTAAAATTTCTATAATATCAATTCACCCACCCCCCTCTCAGTATTATTCTAGTTTCCAACAACTGGATTTTTCTCACTCAGATGTATGTGGACCAATGTCAGTGACATTAGTATATGGAGCACAGTACTATGTCATGTTCATTGATGATTATTCAAAGAAAAACTTAGATCTTCATGAAGACCAAGGATGAGGCCTTCAGTGGGTTCCAAGAGGTCAAGGCCCAGGTGGAGAACCAGACATAAAAGAATATCAAGGTCTTGAGGTCAAACAATGGGTGAGAGTACACGTCCAATAAATTCAAATATTTATGCAAAGAGGTAGGGGTGAAGAGGGAGATGAACATAGTTACCGATCGAACAGGAACTATTACCTCAAAACGAGAAATCTAGCCCAAAAAAACTCAAAAAACATGAAAATAACAGCCCAAAAACGAAAAGTGTGACTTCGAGAATGTGTTGTTTTTTTAGGGTCAAATTTCAATGTTTTTTTAAATTATGCCAAAACCCAATTTTTTTCTTGAAAAAGGGATTGAAAAAACACCCTCGAAACAAAAAGTGTTGATGGTGGAATAACATCGCTAATTTTTTTTGTGAAAAAAACAACTTGAAAACAAAAAGTGTTAATGTTGGAATAACATTGTAAATTTTTTTGTATGCAAAAAGCAGCCTGAAAACGAAAAGTGTTGTTGCTGGAATAATGTCGTCAAATTTTTGTGTGCAAAAAACACCTTGAAAACGAAAAGTGTTAATGTAGGAATAACCTATTTTTCTTTTCGGGGTAAATTGTCAACAATTTTTAATAATGACATTAAAGATAAAATATCGTGACTCTAAAAAACCTTAAAATTTCAACGATAAACATGACATTAAAGATAAATATCAAAAGTCTTAAAATTGCAACAATTTTTACTCATGGTATTAAAGATAATCTATTATCGTGACTCTGAAGAGCCTTGAAAATCCAAGGATAACATTCAAGATAAATATTACCTTTATGAAAATAAAATTTCAACGATTTTTAAGCATGATATTAACCATCATCATCATCATCATAAAAATAAAATATCACTTGTAAAAAAAACACACAAAAAAATTCAAAAGAAAATAAAAAGGGAAAAGTTTAAGAAAACACACAATCTAAATAATAATAATAATAATAATAATAATAAAAACAAAAAAACAAAAAATAAGTTGAAATAAAAAATTATAAAAATAATAATAATAAAAACAAAAACCACATAATTAAAAAAATAATAAAAAAAATAATTTAAAAAAAAATGAAATTAGTTAAAATTTAAAAAAATAATAATAATAATTAAAAAATAAATATTAAAAAATAAATAAAATTAAAAATAATAAAACTTATAAAAATTAAAAAAGAAAAAACTTAAAAAGAGAATTTAAATAATAATTTAAATTTTAAAAAAAAAAATACAAAAATTAACATAATTCATTTATTAAAAAAAAAAAAAAGCATTTAAAGAAAAAATTAAATTAATTAATTAATTAAAAAATATTAAATATATTAAAAATAAATTAAAATAATAAAAAATAAAAAATAAATAGAAATCATCGTTGTCACCCTGGGCCGCATGGGCTCGGTTGACGGATGACGTAGAGCTAGCAGCTCTCCACCGCCCATCCGCCGAGCCCTGCGGCCCCCAGGGCGTCGGCAGTGATTCCCGGAATCGACCCCAGCTGCCCTGGGGGCCACGGGGCTCCACTGACGGGCGACAGAGGGCTACCCGCAATCGACCCTCGCGGCCCCTAGGGCAGTGATGGTGATTCCAGGAATCGACCCAGGGCAGCGATGATTCCCGGAATCGACCCCCGCCACCCTGGGCGCCGCTGGGCTTGGCCGACGGGCGGCAAAGAGCTCATCAACAGGGCCCCGCGGCCCCAGGGCGGCGACAGAGAGCTCGTCAGCCAAGCCTGCAACTCCCAAGGTGGCGGCAAAAGGCAGCAGCGGTGATTTTTACTTCTTTTTTTTAATTTTTTTTAATTTTTTTATTTAAATTTTTTTAATTTTTTTTAAATTAAAATTTTGTTTTTTATTTATTTATTTAATTTTATTTTTTTTATTAACTTTTTTATTATAATTAATTTTTTTACTTTAATTTGTTGTTGTTGTTGTTGTTGTTGTTTACTTTAATTTCTATTTTCTTTTATGATGATGATGATGATGGTTAACGTCCACTGAGACCAATCTTTGGTCTATCGGACCTAAAGAAAAGATTTATTTAGTTTGATTTAAGGTTTTATTCCTATGCTCAAAAAGCGTGGAGAGAAACCTCTCAAGCTCACTATAATTTTGACATCTTAAAGGGCTAGAAAGGTCAGTATTGCAACAAAGATTATGAAATTGAGCTCTAACGTGGTTGTACGCGAGGCACTCTAAGAGAAATTGATTTTCATCCTCGATGTTCATATTCTCACATGGATGGCAGATCCTTTACATTGTAATTTTAAATTAATTTTTTTTCCTCGAATTTTTTATTTTTTTTAATTAAAAAAATATATATATATATTTTTTTTATTTGAAAATTTTATATATATATAATTTTAAATTAATTTTTTTTCTCAAATTTTTTAATTTTTTTAATTTTTTTAAAAAAAAAAAAAAATATATATATATATATATATATATATATATATATATATATATATTTGAAAATTATATATATGTGTGTGTGTGTGTGTGCTTTTTCATCTTCTTCTTCTTCTTCTTTTATTTTTTTAGTTTTTTTTTTTAAATGTTGTTTTCAAATTTTAAATTTTTTTTAAATTTAAATTTCCGAATTTTAGTTACTTTTAATTTTATTTTAGTATTTTGATTAGTTGAATTTTCTTTTAATTTCAATTAGTTTTAAATTTCTTTTTTTTATTTTATCATTTTCCTTAATTATGTTGTTTCTTGTGTTTTTTTGTTAATTTTTATTTTTGTCTTTAAATTATGAGTTTTTTTGAATTTTTTCTTTTCTTTTTTTAATTTATTTTTTAAATTTTTTTGTGTTTTTATTTATTTATTTTTTAATTTATTTTTAAATTTTTTATTTTTATAAGTTATTTTTGTTTTTGTTTATACTTCTATTGGTTTTTTTCATTTTTTTTTAATTTTTTATATTTCATTTTTTTTTGGTCATGTTTTTTTATTTTGTTTTTATGTCTTATTACTAAGATGAAAATGACCACTCTAAACAAACAGGATTGATGTTGTATGAACACTTTTCAAAATTAGCATGAAAATCATTAACATTTAAAGCAAATGTTAATTTAAAAAAAATAAATAAAAAGAAGAAGAAGAAGAAGCTAAAAAATGACCATTTTTCTAAATCGAAATGATATTTAAAAACAGAATCAAAGAAAATTTAAAGTTCCAAAAATATGCTCTAAAAACAAAAAGGTATTCTACATCACCACTTTTCAAAATCGACATGAAAATCATGACATTTAAAAAAAAAAAAAAGGTGATTATGCATCACCACTTTTCAAAATCAGGTGTTTTTTTTGCTACCTCAAAAAAAAAGGTACTAGGTAATTTTCTCGTTTGATCGGTAACTATGTTGATGGTAGTCTCGTACAACCCTAAATAGAATGGTGTCACTAAGAGATAATTGATTCATCATCGATACCACTAAATAAATTATATGTGACTAAAAGCTACATAAGTTTCTTTGGGTGGAGGCGTGTAGCACTATAATTTATGTGCAAAATAGGGTCTCCACAAGATATTTGGGGACAAGACCCCTGAGGAGGCATTCATAGGGATGAAGCCAAATATAGGGCACTTGCACAACAAAACCTAAAAGGCTTACAGTGTTTTCATACCAATGTAGAGGAAAAATTTGTCAGCGGGGATGTTAGATTCTAAGAGAACTTGGCATTTAGGAAGTCTCATGAATTGCCACCAGTAGTGACATAGGAAGAGAAGTAGTTGGCTATGAAAGTAGAGCAATTGCATAGGCTTCTAGTTCAGGGGTCAACCTTTAAGTGGGGAAAAGTAAGTAGTTCCTTCGAATTATGTTAAGAGACCTAGGTAGTTTGAGAAAACATTCAGACATGTGCAGGAGCATGTAGAGGCTCCTAGGAGCACATTCAATGAGTGTAGGCCTCCAAAGAAGTTTATGAGCTGTATGGGACAGATGAGTAGAGTTGTTGAAGAGGTAACATACCAAGGGCTTCAGAGAAAAGCCATGTTGAAGGATGATATATGGGACATTGTGCCAAGACCAGAGGGACAACCAATTCCAAGTGGTTTTTTAGATGTACCATCCTCGCTAAGAGGGAATGTTGACGTTAGTCGCTCAGGCAGGTACTTCTGCATGGGCCTAAGTGTCTATGAATGTGTAATTCGCCTTATTAACCCTTAACGTTGGAAATTACTTTAACAATTAAAGTATTATACTTTTATAAGATAAAGTGAGTTAATATAATGAAATGCAAATGTTATTTTCATTAATGGATTAAATGAATCTCAATCGTTGATCTCAAGTGGTATTAAAAACTAATCTCAACCATCAATCACCTTGGAGATTAGGGTAATGGATTTGGTCAAGAACTCAAACTTGTAAGAGGAAGGCTAATCTAAGGTGTAAAGACACACAAGATAGTGAGCACGAGACACATAGAGGAGAACATCTCAGTGATTGTGTGGAAGACTACCATCCAAGTGTGCAAGGTTTGAGGAAGGTGCAAGGCGCAGTAAGGGAGATCCAAATCAACGAGCAAAATCTATAGAGGGCTTGATTAGTTGGACCACTTCCAGGTTATTGTTGTATGTGTTTTCCCTAGTGGGTCATTATCTCAGGAAGGGAGCCCTTGTAAGTTCTCAATTTAATAAAAGAACGATTGATTTGAATGGCAAAAAAAATTGTGTGCATGTGATTGTGAGATTGGTATTTAATTTTTCTTTGTTTGTTATAATTATTAAAATCCTAACTGTATTTTTTTCAGTAGATTTATGTAACAAGTATTTTTACAGCAAGAAATATGTTAGGTAATAAATTGTCAGGTTGTTCGAGTTAGAAAATTAACAGTGCTTTGTAGGCATAAAGAGTCCATTCAATGCAATTGGATATCTTCCTTTTTTGTGACTTCGAAAGTACACAAAGTTCACAAGAATGAGCACCATTGTAATTCTCAGATTGCCATAATCAAGAACGCATGGTGCAAAAAAAACAAAAAATTGACTCTCTAGAAGTCTAATGCAACAACCTAAGAGAATTGGTGCATAATCTCAAGAAGGGGTCTCAGTGAGCAGCCTCAAACTACAAGATGTCCACAAATTTTGTCCACCCAAAAATCTAGTAAGATGACATTGCCCACCAAATACTTGAGGAAGTGGACATAGGAAATGAGTTGAATCCTACCAACATGGGGCTAGAAGAGGCCAACAATCACTATCTTCTGCTAAATTTTATGTTTCACCATGTCTTCCGCTAGAATTCGTGTTTTTTTCAAGAAACTATACATGTAAAAGTCATTAGGATGTAATAATTTTGGACATCTACATGCTTTCTCATCTGTGGATAGCGAAGCTAACCATTTTGTTTGAATCTTTCATTTAATACGTTCTATAATCCACATTGTTTAACAATAACTATAACTCTTAATATAAAATTTCTCATATAAAAACTATTTACTTTTAAACATTACTCTTAAACATTTCATAAAAAATAAACACTATGAAATAAATTTTAGCAACAATATAAAATGTAATAATAAAATGATTAATAATATAAATTGTAAAAAGAAAGTCTTATACTTATACATCACACTTGGTGAAAGTGATGTTAAAAACTAATGTCCCTGCCCACACCTCCCATCATCAAATGTAGAATTGATGTTGAAAACAACTCACCTAGTAATGTCCCCTCCCACACCCCCTTAATGTGGAAATGATGTTGAAAACAACTCATCTAGTAATGTCCCCTCTCCCACACCCCTTCCATTAAAGGTGGAAATGATGTTGAAAACTACTCGCCTCTTCATTTGAAATCTGATGCCAAAAATTTCCTCTTAGAGATAACCCAACCCAATTTTTTATTCATCATATAAGATATACCCAACCCAATTTTATAAGGTATAAATAAACACACCCAAGAAAGTTAAAGGTTGCTCACATGCAGGCTTTTCCTGTTAATGTCATGTTATGCAGAAGGGACAAGCCACGCAACTAGCCACTAGAATCACATGGTGATTGACTTCTCGAAAGGTCGTCTTAATGACAAGTAAAACAACACAGATTTGAAAATATCGTTTGACAACAAATGAATGATATGATACTCCACCATGCATGCCTTGCGTCTATAATATCAATTGTCTATACATTGCTTCGTCGTTTCCAAAGATATAATATTTTGTATGGCAGTTGTCGTCTGACGATTCCATTATAGGATTCAGATGAACAGACCCAACGCTCACGCCAAAAAACAAGCTGGGCTATGCATATTTTATTCATATATGCATCTAAAGCTAACTTCCAACGCAGTGCCTTCTCAGCAATGACGCACATCCTTACAAATATGAAATCCCGCTTCTTTAGGTCATGGATTACACAATCATTGCCGAGCAACTAGGCGTTTAGGTCATGGATTACACAATCATTGCCGAGCAACTAGGCGTTTGACAATTACCCAGATTTGTTGGGAGAGGATTTCATTTCTCCAACTCCTAAATACTCAAGTGAGCTCACTATTTCTTCCTTCTTTTTTTTGCTTCTTTTTGGCAGTAAAGCTCCTAGGCAGGCCTACTTAAAAGGACTGCGAATCTAGTGGACTCAACTCTCTGGAGCCTAATCCTGCTGGATTCGACAATCTGGCTTACTTAAAGGGGCTGCATATTTAGTTGATTCAACTAGCTGGAGCGTAACCCTTAATCTTGATGGACTCGACAATCTGGCTTACTTAAAGGTGCTGCATACCTAGTTGACTCAACTATCTAGAGCTTGGAGCTTAACCCTAGAAGACCTACTTAAAGGGGCTGCATACCTAGTTGACTCAACTATCTAGAGCTTGGAGCTTAATCCTAGAAGATTTACTTAAAGGGGCTGCACATCTAGTTGACTCAATTATCTGGAGCCTAACCCTGATGGACTCAACAATCTGGCCTACTTAAAGAGGTTGCACATCTAGTTGACTCAACTATCTGGAGCCTAACCCTAATGGACTCAACAATCTTTTCAAGGTTTCCTCCTGCATAATGTTGCAAGAGTGATTTATTAGTTCGATTAATGAAAACTTCAATTTTTTTGAAAAGGTGATTTTCGCAAAGCCAGTGGTAAGGGTTCTTTCTCAAGACCAGGGTCAATTTTAGAATATGTATAGTCACTGGCATTATTTGGTCTTGCATCACAATCCATTTATTTGGTTTACGGAAAATGTTTGGTGGTATTTTATATTATATTTTCAAATTTCTAAAATCATGATTTTATATAGTCTGTATAAAATTTTAGCGATTTTTAAGATAAAATAATTTTATAGTATAAAGTTTGGGCAAATTACTTTTAGAGGAAATGAAAATTGGTGAATCTTTTTTCTAGGTAAAAACATGGATAATTAACCCAACTACAAATATTAGCCCCTAAAATTTTCCTTGATTGAAATGGTCATGAATGATTAGCCCTAAAACAGTGAAAATCTCATATCAATTTCACTGGGTTGGATTAGTTCTGGAAACCAGAAAAGTCTTGAAAACATCAATTTTGCTAAATTGATCATAAAATGTGTTAGGCAGGAAAGGTTGATCTTGAAAACCAGGAATGTTTTGAATGCATTGGTCTCGCCAAGTTGGCTAAAATGTCTATAACTAAAGGGTTGACCTTGAAAGATCTTTACTTGCTTATAATGCATTGCAAATATGGAGTTTCTCAATGTGTGTACTTTATTCATCCTAGAGAGAGAATGCATTGCAAATATGGAGCTTCTCAATGTGTGTACTGTATTCATCTTATAGAGAGAAAAGAGAGAGAATCACTAAGAGCTACTAAGGGGGAGTTTAAGAGGGTCATTTTCAACATCTTGGGAAGAGTTGCTATGTTCAAGATGAATAGGGGTATCTAGGCTAGTTGGTGTTAGTTGCAATAAATGATTAAATAATACATGTTTGGGTTTTCAAAAGATTATTTATTTTCAAAGAGGTTTGATGCTATTACATCAAAGCTTATCATGTCACTTGCAGGAATTAAACCTGAGTAGTAAAAATCTCAATCGTTCCTCCCAACCACCTGAAATAAACCCAATTGACTTAAAATAAATACTATCACTACTTTTGAAGAGATATAACCAAGTTTGGCATAAAATAAATATTATTACTACTTTTGAAGAGATATCATAACCAAGTTTGGATCTAGGACCTATGGGCCCACCATGCTTTTGCTGCACCACTTTGATGGTAATGTTTTTGACGTATTTTGCCCATGGCTACAGTTGTCGATTCTTATTACACAAAGCATGTGCTACCACATAGAGATAATACAATTACAAAGAGATAATACAATTACAAAATATCAAAGTAGGTTTCTTTGGGTGTAAAGCCCCGAGAAGCTTCTATTCCACCAAACTCGCTTGAGCCTAATGACCAGTTCATCCCTTTGAAACTCACGCTACACATGTAGGTAAAACAGTGGAAATCGTTGCGAGAAGAAAACCAGGTGGACAGCCTAACACTCCATCAACCTCCTAATGAACGACCACCTCTTTGACAACTGTACAATGAATTTTATTTGTCATATATATTTAGACTTCACTCCATATCACAAAATCTAAGCATATGTGACACCTCATAATGGAAAATATCCCTAAAACCTTATAAATATTGATCCTATAACCATGCTAGAACTAGGGCACTTGTCAAGTATAGGCTATATGTTTGGTCCCTAAGTTGGCCATATCCATTGATGACCAAACTCAGAACATGGCAAAGACATTCAAATGACACATTAGATTTAAATTTCACCTTCTGCAATCAGAATCATATATCAGTTTGAAGATTCCATTTTAAAGGACCATAACCGCATTTTGCACTGGTAAGAAAAGTTAAAGAAAATAACCGCATTTTGCACTGGTAAGAAAAGTTAAAGAAAATATCATTGAATTTATCCACAGCTTCAGCTCTGTTTACCATGAAGAAAGATCGCCCTGTGCTGCAGTCTCGAAAAATTCTGCAGATGTCATCAAATTGAATCTGACTAAAATAAACCCCATCTCTCTGAAAACACTGGAACTCAAAAAGGACAAAATTATGTTTCAGTAAATATAATAGATGAATGTAAATCCTTCATAAAGGTCAATATATTAGAGGGAAATGCTCATTCACCATATTACACTGCATGACATCTCTACAAATTTTGAGTTCTATACATATGATGCACGTCTCGAGCATACAATTACCAAGAATACAATGTCAAATAATACTTGGGCCCCTAAACAGTATCGGAAATGATACTCCATGATGTACCATACAAAAATGACTATCAGCTCTCTACGCTCACGAGTTCGCTTTTGGATTAGCATTTGCCTTTAATCAGAAGAGAAGATCTTGGACAGATTGCAGAGATGTAAACTGTAGGTAGAGCTTAATTTACATGAAGAAATCTCTCGTAAATCTGAGAATAACCTTTGCACCAACAGTAAGAATAGTTCAATCTTAAAATCTTAAGCTCCTTTACGCGGATGCCTTGGAGATTGCTTGTATGATTCAGATCCCAAGCTGCTTAGCCTTGCAGATCGGTAGCGAACTGTAGGAGCTATGTTGTTGTGAGTGCGATAACCATTGGTTGCACTACCATTTTCTGTTAACTGACTGTGAACCTCATAAGCAGTCACCCCATTGCTTGCAGTATATGTAAAAGAGGCACCAACCATATCCTTCATGTTTTGCAAAGGTTCTAGCATCTCAACAACATCCTTCATAAGTGGCCTGGCTTTAGGATTTTGGCCAAGGCAATTGTAGGCCAAGCTAGCAGCCTTTTGAGCAGCCTTCATAGAATACTGACCCTCCAACCTAGGATCAATAATGCGTAGTAACTTCCGTTTATCATTTAGAAATGGACGAGCCCAGTCTGCCAAGTTCTGTTCTCTGCTGGGCCTTGTCCTATCCATGGCACGTCTGCCAGTGAGCAACTCCAACAGTACAACACCAAAGCTGTATACATCGCTTCTAGCTGTCAAATGACCTGTCGACAGGAAACCGAAGGTTAAATGTTTGTTTTAACATGTAATCATTTCCCACACCAACTCCCATTGCTCCTTGCTTTGTCACTAAAAATATCAGAAGTTGCTTTAATTCTTCAAATGTGAACTGTGTTACTAGTTTGGATCAGGCACTAGCAGGGCCTGAAAACAAAAGCTTGTTGGTAGTAGAGAACTTACCAGTCATGACATACTCAGGAGCTGCATAACCATATGTCCCCATTACCCGAGTCGAAACATGAGTCTCGTCTCCCTCCGGTCCATCTTTGGCAAGTCCAAAATCAGATAGTTTAGCTGTGTAATCCTGAAAGGAAGTAACAAATGGGAAAGGAAACTAATCAATTTTTTTATACTGTCACCAAATAATTTCCCACAATTACAAATGAATCAAATTAAGTGATGTCAAAAACCATAAGCATGTAGAGAATTAAGAAGATAAATCCTGGATACTGGAAAATGCTTGTCGGCTATAATTTTAGAAACACTAACCGAGTCCAACAAAATATTTGATGTCTTAAAATCACGATAGATAACCGGATTTTCAGCTCCATGAAGGAAAGCAAGTCCTTTGGCAGCCCCAATTGCAATCTTTATTCTTGCAGACCACGGCAATGGAACAGAAACCTCTGTAAGCATCATGTAAACATACATCAGCACTTGTCTATAACACCCCAAGCTACAAATAATAAGATAATCTAATTTCTTGAGAATCATAATGGAAGGACAAGTTTTAGCAAGAAAGGCAAACAGTTTAGGCCAAAATGTCTGATCTGGGGCTTATTTCCGTACAGGAATGTTTGCATGACCAAAATACTGTAAAAATACCTAGGAAATGTTGCCTAGAAGTCTCCTGTATAGAAAAATTTAGGAAATGTTTCTAAAAAATTTCAAATCCAATTCCAGTACAGAAAAGGCATTTCCACGTGATAAAAGTATAGTTCTTTCAATGAGTACGCCAGGGAAAGCCGCAAATTTAAAAACTATAAATAAAAATACTAACAAAACAATAAATAAATTTCAGTTTAGGGAGAATCAAAGATCAAAAGTTCATCGATACATCTATATGCACACTATGTATAGAAAAAATATTTTTCCTGCTCATGCATAAAAACATACATAGTTGTTACTGTTTCCTAAAATTTGGAAGTGTCTTTTCCAAAACCCATTTCCACGTTCCAAATGACATAAGTTTAAGGAAAGTATCCCAATTTCACTGTCACGCCTGAGCCATGTGAATCTAGGATGTTGCCATGCAATATGGACAGGAAACATTTTCACCTTCAAGCATTTGATGTAGAAAACAAGTCTTTCCAGGAAAGATTTGTCAGATTCAATTCCTAGGGGGCAATAGCCATTTCCCTGTTGCAATTGCTTTTGTTTGTCGAAATTGGTAAGTTGGGTCTAACAAGAAAGAAGTAAATCAGGCAAGTGCCCACACAAATGCAAACATTTGATATACTCTTTGAAAATAACCAACACACATTTCATATCCTTTCAATATATGTTTTATGCAGTTTAACAGGAAGAGACTCACTTAAAAACTACCTAGGTCTACAAGTATAGTGCCTGCACTCTTTGTAGGATGCAGAGATGAAATGATGGGTTTTTCCAGTTCGCTCTCCCCCAAGCCTTACCCTTTAGAGGCTTTGCTGGATTATTTTAGGGAAGGTGATTCAGAGAGTTCCCTGGGGCATTGGGCTTGTCAGCAGTGAAAGCATAAACAGATACACCATGATGATTGGAAAACATACACACTGCCAGTAACCTCCCAAACTGTGGTCAGAACGTGGGTGCTTAATTAAGGAGTAATGTCACGTCACCAGGATAGGAAATTGGAAAAGAAAATGGGAAAACAGAGCTAATGGGTTTCAGGGGGTAAGGAATAGTGAACCCACCTGTCCCAACAGCGGATAGTGGGCTTGTAGTTTCCAAACGTGCCTCACACCAAGTCGTATCGACTTAAATATGTTAGGTAACCTGAACAACCTACTCTCATAACTTGGAGGTGCTCTGTCTCATTTGCCATTGGACCCGCTCTGTCTCATTTGCCATTGGACCCTTTTGAGACATAGTGGAGTTCTATTTTGGGCATTTAAATTGTATTTTTTAATGTAGAAATGGAAAACCCCAGTAGCAATTGGATTGTACAGATTCAAGAACTTAGAATTAAGATTTTTCTAATCTCTACCAGATTTTGGGCAAAATCTACAAGGAAATCTGCGCCCCAAAACGAGCCAAAAAGTCCCATCGTTAGACTACTGCAATGTTATTATGTGAATAAAATTGATTAATGTTGTATTAATGTGGTTTCAAGATGGGAATGAGAACGAGAACATAATCAAGGAACAGAACATGAAGAAATAGGCCTCCTACATAGATTTCTCTAACCATAAGAGATAAGTTTAGGAGTTATGATTGAACCTCAGTTTCTCCAACTCAAAAACAAAACAAAACGAAAAGTTCCAGATCATAAATATTACTAAACACAGCTTCGGTAAAAACAACTTTAAGCAATGAGTTTTCTACTCTATAAACATAGTGACCACCACCACACCACACCAAATAAAACATAACACAGGGTTAGGCAAAACTCGTACTTCTGAAAAGATGGTTCTCCAGACTGCCTCTGGGCATAAACTCGTAAACCAGCACTCTGTCCTCGTCCTCACAGCAATAACCAACCAATTTCACCAAGTGGGGATGCCTCAGCTGCCCTAAGAATATCACCTCCGCCTGAGAAACACACCATTAACCCACAAAAACCATAAGGATTTTTCCAAAAATCCCCAAAATAAAAATTCACAGAAACCAAAATCCTGCATTATCCCAACTTCAAAATCCTAAAAACAAACAGTTAGTCACATTTACCAGCCATTCCCTGTGCCCCTGAAGCCCTTCGGGATTAAGCACCTTGACTGCAACTGCCACTCCCTTGAATCCATGCCTCACATTATCATCAATGTAGCCCTTATGCACGGCCCCAAACCCTCCCTCGCCCAGCATGTAATCTGAACGAAAATTCTTCGTAATAATCTTGATTTCGCTCATCGTGAAAACCTCCAAATTCGATCCGGGAGACCCCTGCAAGAATTCCTCCACTTCCCGGGGCGTCGAAGGGCTGCTGTTCGAATTCATTTCCGACCATGACAGCTTCTGAAACGACGCCGGTTTTCTCATTTGTGTCGACGCTTTCGGCTGGGGAGCTCGGCATTTGACAACGCTCACAACCACGGATTCCTCTCGCGCGCAGCAAATCCTCGTCAGCCCCTGCCAACCCATGGTATCCTTACAATTGCTCTGAGCAGAGGTGGGATTTTCTGATAAAACTGTGATTTGCAGGCGACAGGGGGTGGTGTGTTTATGAGGTTCGAACCGGGAACGCCGGCGAACATCGTCAACGAATTTGGTATTAAATTCATGGCGATGGATATGACGAAGAGACGGACAGGGTGTGATTGGGATTTTGTCGCGCGTTATACCAACTCCACTAACTTGTTTTCAAAAAAATTCCACCTGCTTCGAATTCCCGAATTACGTTATCATTACATCACACGTGAGACGTCCACGTCAGTACGGACGTGAAAAGGAAACTTTGTAGGATGCTCAATGATATTTTTTTTTAAATTAGCTGCCGTCCATTCAATGTCGATGGGTTAAGGTTGCAACCGAGTTAGGGTTAGGGTTAGGTGACTATAGATATAAAAATACAAGTATTTAGTGTTGTTTCTAGTGGGGGATTACCTGGTAAGGAGATAAAGAGTCATATCATGGAGGGATTGATCCAAAGCTCCACTAGGGTCATTGGGATGATAGTTGGAACAGGTTGCAACCGAGTTAGGGTTAGGGTTAGGTGACTATAGATATAAAAATACAAGTATTTAGTGTTGTTTCTAGTGGGGGATTACCTGGTAAGGAGATAAAGAGTCATATCATGGAGGGATTGATCCAAAGCTCCACTAGGGTCATTGGGATGATAGTTGGAACCGTTGAAGTCATTTGGGAGTGCTAGGCAATTTCGAGTCCAGATAAGTTTTAGGGTTGAGTCAAGATAAGTTTTAGGGTTTTTTAAAGGTTTTGCTTATGGGTTTCTCAGTAGGTTTTTTCATTGGATTTTGCTAATTTTTTAATTCCATTTAAGATATTTTTATGTTATTCTCATTCTCGTAAGTTATTTTTGTTTCATTTTCTTTTTTAAAAAAGTCTTTGAGTTATTGTGCATTCAAAATGGAGTCTATATCATATTTTCATGTCATTTTCTTGTCCATGGGTTTCTCACTAGGTTTTGCTAGTTTCCTAATTCCATTCAAGATATTTTTATGTTATTCTCATTCTCTCAAGTTGTTTTCATTTCATTTTCTTGCCCAAAAAAAGTCCTTGAGTTATTGTGCATCCAAAATGGAGACTATATCATATTTTCATGTCATTTTCTTGTCCATGGGTTTCTCACTAGGTTTTGCCAATTTCCCAATTCCATTCAAGAGATTTTTATGTTATTCTCATTCTCTCAAGTTGTTTTCACTTCACTTTCTTGCCCAAAAAAGTCCTTGACTTATTGTGAATCCAAAATGGAGTCTATATCATATTTTCATGTCATTTTCTTGGTTGAGAATGTTTCCCTTAACTATTAAGCATTCACAATAGAGTCTATAGGTAAATATGATAGTGTTAATGAAAATATAATATATCAGTCAACATATTTATGGGCTCTTTGCTTATTTTTCTTTTCACGCATTTTTATTTTGTCTTTTTCTTGGCATTTTGTAATAAAATAAGGCATTAACCTGTTGTTAGGGGTGTTTGCAAATGTGAATGGCCACATATTTTTTCTCAAATATTGTTATCAATAGTATACATAACAATATGTCTGAGATTTGGACTCATATTAATTATGTTTGTGTTTCATTTTTATGGTTTTTTTTTTCTCTTTTTTTTTTCTTTTATATACATCAAGTTTTGAAATGCTCTATGTGTATGCCAAAGTCCTTCCAAAATATGAATCAATTATATGCTCAATTATGTATCAAGGGTTTGTGTTGTGAACAGACTTACATGCATAGAAATTGCAAGATGAGTTTGATTTATAAGGCATTCCCTAATGTTGGAGCATCCCTAACTTACTAGTAATCCTACAATAACGAAAAATAAGTTTTCATTTTAGTTCAGCTTTCTCTAGTACAAGAAGTTTTCATTTTAGTTTATTTTTCTCTAGTATGATTTACAATGCGTTGTATACCACAAGTGATAGGTGGATTACAAGGATAGTGGATGAGGTTATGCATAAGAAAGTTACATTAAACAACAATTGTACCACCATAACTTCCAGTGGCATCCAATGTACAACTATGGTGCAAATATCATGTGTTGTGTTGACATATGAAGCTTGAAGGCATGACACTAATATTGCATCATCTATTTTTGAGGGGCTTGGACAAAACTAATCCCAAAGTCCTAATAGTTGGCAAATTGATTGGAATCAAGGGTCCTCATTACATCTTGAGTTTCATTTGAGTTAAACTTTATGAGACTCTATCATATAACATCAGTCATCCACTAATCAACATGATCAATGACCCAAGGATTATCTCAAGGATATGAGAAGATTTGAAGTTTGGAAATATGTTTTCCCTTTGAACATGTTAGTGAGTTATTCACTAGGTCAGACATCACTCATCATGAAGCACATGTATAGGCTCCACGCCAAAGTATATATGTGTGAACCCTATGATCGTTTGTTCAAGTGCACAAGAAGCCACAATTCGGTGTTTTGTGACCATAATTAAAGTTAACAACCTTAGAATTCTAAAGTATAAATAAAGAGCACATGACTTAGAAAGGGCTTTTTTCATCATAACATTATGGTAGCTAAGGTTGTAACTAGGCTTTTGGCCCTAAGAATAATTTATGTGTAATGAGATCCAAAGGCTTTAACGCAATTGATTTATGAGAAATTGAATGTTTTTTGGTTCATTATTGTTTTTCACTCTGTTTTGTTTGAAACTTATTTGTTTCCATTATACTAGTTGTGTAGTTTGATATACATCCATGGGTATCAAATTAGAAAGAGGATGCATGAAGAAACAATGCCAATGGAGGAGAAATGGGGTAGAAATGTATGATATTTTGTAAAGGAGTTTGTCATGAGGATTTTACAAAAGGAATTTGTAGGGAAGAGACACTATATTGTGCAATTATAGTATGGCACAAAGAGGAGGCATTCAATTTGGAAAAGGTAGAGGTATACCATGAAGCCTAGAGGGTGGTGATAACATTGCATGATAAGTGAGGGAAATTTTATTGAGATTGGATGTTACAGAAGTATCCCAATAAAAGGGACTTACCACATAATTTATTAATGAGTGTGAAGATGAAGGGTGAAAATAAGTCAATAAACAAGAGCCAAAAGAAGAGAGTGCAATAAAGGAGAGAATGTTAAGGGCCTTTACAAATCTGGCAAGCAAACCCAAATTGAACACTCCTATGAACTCAAGGAGTTTTAACTCAAAATAATTAATAGATTGGTTTGGAAATATGGAGAAGTATTTTGAGTTTGATCATTTTATTGAATACCTCGGCTAGGTGAAGTTTGTGTCCACCAAGTTGAAGGGTCATACATCATTGTGGTAAGATAATCTAAAAATGGATAAAGAAAATAAATGGAAAGAGAAGATAAAGAATTGGGACATATTGGTCACCAAGTTGAAAGGTAAACATTTCCCTATTGATTATCATTGAATTTTCTGATAAGATTGTAGAATTTGAGGAAAAGGAACCTTTGTGACAATATACACACGGGATTTTAAAATATTGTATATAAACTCTAGACAAAATGGAGGGAGTGAGGAAATAAAGGCTAGGCATGTTAATGGGGGTTAAATTTCCCATTCAAGAATAATAGAGCAAGGGGAGACTTTGCTCAATTATAGAAGACTATCAATTGGCATTGAGTGTAGAGGAGAATTTCCAAGAAAATAATAGAGTTCCATAGGAAGATAAGTCAAAGGAAAAGAAAGAGCAATGGCGAGAAAAGGAAATTCAAGTGAGAAGAGCGATGAAGCTAGTACAAAATTCCAAATGAGACTATAATGCAAACATAGGTTGGGGAGGAAGATTCAATGGAATTTATCTTAAATGTGTAGTGCATGGGCATAAACATATGAATGTTATGAGAATCAAAGTGATGTTAAAATAAATGAAAAAACACATGTTTTGCAAGAAGAGAATGTAGCAATTAAGAATGGTGTTGATATTTAGAGAGAGCAAGTAGAGAGCCTAATATTTAGGAGAGTGTTGTTGAATCCAACAAAGTACCTTGAAGAAAAAGAGATAGAGTAGACAAAGGCCATTTTCAAGACCAAGTGGAAGATTGAAAGTAAGTGTTGTGCTTTGGTTGTGGAGGGAGAATGCATAAATAATTTAATTTCTACTGATGTGACATATAGTTTGCATTATTGAAGTCTACATTACATCCAAATGCATTTAGAGTGCCATGGTTGTAGAAGGGACACCAAGTTACGGTGTCAAAGTAGTTTTTTTTTAAGTTTCCACATTGGAAATTACCAAGAACAAGGGTTGTGTGTGGTGTTACTAATGGATGTTCATCATGATTTAATGGGAAAGTTATGACAATATGATGGAAGTGTTGCTTACAATGAAAATAAGAGCACTTCTCTATCTAAAAATGGTGGAAATATATTTTAGATTACACTCTATGGAGGAAGAGGGTGGAGAGTGTAGAAAAGTGGCATCGTGTTCAACTAAGAATTCATGTGAAAAGTGAAGCAATCCAAGTGTTATTTTTCCCTTTTGCTAAATGATGATAAGGTAGTAGCAAGGAATAAGGTTATAGTAGAAGTGAAGGAGTTATTGGAAGACTATTAAGAGGTCATCTCAAATTTTTACATAATGGGATTTCCACCTACAAGGAGGGTTGTGCATTGGATTGAATTAATGTCGAGTTCAAGTTTTCCTAAGAGGAAAATGCCATAGAATGATGCCAACAAAGAGTGAATAAGTGAATATACAAGTTCAATTCAATTTTTGTTGGACAAAGGTTAAGAAAGAGCTTGAGTTTATGTGTAGTACCAACAATACTTCCACTAAATAAATGATTGTGAGTGGATATTGTGTATGGATTCAAGAGCCATAAATAAGATTATTGTTAAGCACATTTTTCCATTATCAATAATGAATGATTTATGGACTATTTGAGTGAAGAAAAATATTTCTCCAAGATTAGCTTGAAGAGTGGATATCACCCAAAAAACATTAGAGAAGGTGATGAGTGGAAGACAACTTACAAGATAAAGGAAACATTATATGAATGGTTGGGCATGCCTTTGGGATTAACAAATGGAAAATGCATTCATGAGGTCGATGAATGAAATTTTGAAGTCATTTTGGGGCAATTTTGTGGTTATCTATCTTGATAATATATCAGTCTTCAATTGGATGAAGGAAGAGAATTTGATAAACAAAGACAACTATTGGAACAATCCAAAAGTGAGAAGTTGTTGATTAATTTGAAGTAGTGTTTGCTTATGCAAAAATCATTAGTGTACTTCAAATTTTTGATATCTCAAGAAGCATTAAATATGGATCTAGAGAAAGTGAGAGCCATTGTTGAGTGCCCATCTCCAAGATGTATCTTTGAGGTAAGGAGTTTATGTGGTTAGCAAGTTTCTACATAAACTTTGTTAAGGATTTTAGTGAGATTTATGCACCATTAACATATTGTATGAGGTAGGGAAGTTTTTAGAAAACTACAAAAGTAAAGAAGTTTTGAAATCTTGAAGAACAAGTTGATATAATGGGAAATATTGGTGTTTCCAAACTTCAAAAATGCGTTTTAGGTTGCTTATGATACAAGTGGAAAAACAATTGGGGTAGTGTTGTGACAGAAAAGTAAGCTCAGTACCTTGCTTGATGAGAAGTTCAATGATGCTAGGAGGAAGTATATTGTTTATGATTAGGAATTTTATGTTATTATGGAAATCATTGAACAATTGGAGGCATCGTTTGTTTCCTAAGATATTTATCATATAATTAATCATTAAACATTATATTATGTAAACAATTAGGTCAAGTTAATTCATAAGGACATAAAGTGGTAGAGTTTTTATAGAGTTACTATTTTCCATTATGACATTGGATAAGGAAGTGAAATAAGGTGGTATATGCCTTGAGTATCAAAACTACTTTATTGACTACCATTTAATTGGAAGTGGTAGGGTTGGAGAGTATGAAGAAATTATACAAGAGTTATGTAGATTTGAAATAATGTTGAAAGCTTGCAACGAAGCTCAGTTTGTAGACGTGGGACTATCCTTGGATTATCTTATCTAATAAGGGTTTTTGTGTAAGAATCAATAGTTGTGTGTCCCAAGAGGATCCATGAGGAAGAAACTCATAAGAGAGTTCCATATTGGATATTTAGGAGGTCATGTTGGAGTAGATAAAACCATAACATTGGTAGAGAATAGATATTATTGGCCAATAATTGTTAGAAACATAAAAAGGAAAGTTCAACTAGTTAATATGCAAAAGGAAGAATTTAGAATATTCAAAAGTATCATTGATTATCAATACATGAGAGGTCATGGGAATATTCGAGCATGGATTTTTCCATTGGATTTCCAAGAACACAACAAGGTAATTATTCCATATTTGTAATTGATAGATTTCATAAGGTGACACGCTTAATTCTTGGAAGAAGGCTTGTGATGCAACAAATTTGGCTCTATTGTTTTTCAAAAAAGATGGTTGTTTGCATGGATTTCCTAAGAGAAGATAGATATGGTAGTTTTCTTGGTCAATTTTAGTGAACATTAAGGAAGAAGTTGGGTACCATACTACATTTTAGGTTTAGATGCCATTCACATATTAACGAATTGAGTTGTGAACATGAGCTTAGGTAACCTATTGAGATGTTTGGTTGGATAAAAGTCTAGATAATGGGATGTGGTCTTATTGAGTTTGCAAATAATAATTTAGAGGACATGTCTATAGGTAAGATACCATTCTAGAAGAGTAGTTGCAATAAAGTATGTTGATGTATAAAGAAATAGTTAAAAATGAGAGAAGAAGTTTGCATAAGGGAATTTAATCCTTTCACATTTGAGGAAGGAGAGCTTCCCAATTAGGACACATAACAAACTTAAGTTTAAGAATATAAGACCATGCAAAGCCTTATAATTTTGTTCAGATAATGCATACAAAGATTGAATTGCTGAGAGGATTGGATATCTTTGTCAATTTAATGTAGTCTATTTGTATGGTTACCATAAGGGAAGATGATGAAGAAGGAGCGATTCAAATTATAGAATGTAAATAATGAACTCTGGAACAAGAAAGAGATGAATTAATACATATTTTTGAGTAACATGTTACTAGAAGGATGAAGAAGAAACAATACATGGAATACTTAGTTTGCTAGAAAGGTGATAGTTTAGAAGTCACTACTTGGATTTTAGAGGTTGATCTCAATCAAATTGAGAGGTCATTGATTGGATATAGGATATCCATCCTATGAGTGTGATTTGATGCAGGAGCATTTATAACATACCAACAATACACTCCATCCTCATTTTTTGCACAATTCCCTCTTTCAATAGAAAATTATCCTCTACATCATTATTTCTATGTGCATATACTATGTGTTTTCCTTGCACCAGTACAACTACACTTTTCAGCCTCCTTTCTTATAATCTCCCAACACATTCTTACTTGCTCCTTCCTCCTTTGAATATATTTATTTGCTTGTCCTTCCCTCTCCTCCATTATATGGCCTATCCATTGTTGGATGTACGTGTGTGCATGAACAATAATGTTGGGTGTGCCATGAATGCCATCCTAGAAATGTTTCCATATCTATAAAATCCACATCATGCATGCACCATATGAACATCATTATTATATTTACCAGTTTCCATATGTTAAAGCTAGATTTTTTTTTTACCATTGCTCTAAATAATATTAAAATCCACTCAAGGAATTTGAAGATAGATTATATATACAATTACTTGGTTTCATCATTAATAGAAACTGGAAGAATTCAACCTTAAAAATATCCATTCCATTAAAAGTAGTATCATAACCAAGTTCAGAGAAAAATGTGGTGTAATAGTGAGATTCATAATTAAATCAAGTTGTCAAGTCCCACTAGCACAACCAGATGAGGATGGGCCTCGTCAACAAGGCGACCCAGGATCAAACCTCACAAGGGGTGATTGTGCCCTTAGGGGGAGGCGACATGCTAAAAAATACAATCAACTAAGGGCTGGTGTGGCCCAGGATGGGTGCGGTCCCCGAGTGACTTTGACGGCTTAGATTCCCCTGGGTTGTAGCTCCTCAAGCCACAGGTCAAGCCTGGAGGATCACAAACAACTTGACAAACAAAAAAAGTAATTAAAGAAAGTTGGTTTATTAGACATAAATCGTTATCTATGAGTTAGAAGACCATATTTTTTTTTCCCTTTTCTTTTTCAATCTAGGTTGGGGCCAACCCTAATGTTGAATGGAAGAACAATATCCCCCCTAGTGGGTTCCTATCACCTAGATTTTACAAGAGTCGGTCTAGCCTAGACACCCCTTGGGATCATTTATTTCACCCACTTGTGACTCCCACTCTCAACACGCCCCCCCATTGAGATTTAAACTTAACCCCACACAAACCAACTCGTCTACACCTTGTGGGTAAGACCAAACCTCTATTATAACAAACATAATGAAAAAACTAACTATTGCAAAAATAAAATAAAAGTCTCATAAACTTCATAATGAAATAGTATATTAAACAAGACCAAATATTCCTTTAAAAATAGTATTTATAACCTTATAAAAAATAATGAAATAAATAATAACACAATTCTTTTAACCTACTCAAACATTATATATCATTTTTTATCCTTTTTGAAAACATCTATAAAATTATCAATCTTCACACTTATTTCATACCCAAAAAAAAAAAAAACTTTTAGTGTATTTATTCATAAAACAATTAATTGTAAATTATATTCATATCACACTAATAATGTTTATTAATATCAATATTTTATTTATCAAAATTTTAATATATTTTTCTTTATTAAATTTAATTTTGAATTACCATCATATTACTTTATATTTATTAAAAACCATGTATATTGGGCTCCAAAGTTTAGATGGTCATTTGTTTTGTAATTTGTAAAGTTTAGATAATCATTTGTTTTGTATTTTATGAAACTGTACTTTGTCTTTGGATGATTGTCCAAATTCATAAGTGGGCTGGTTCTATCACTTATTGTCCTTGACCAGACCTTCGGTTTCGGCTGCAAGGACATATTTGCATATTTGTGTGTGACAGAATAATAATGCCTGCTATACTATGAGTACACATAAATGTCCTTACACTACATGTACAACATGATGTCCCTCTCAAAAAGAGAATAGCTTTCAATTATTTCGAATGAATTAGAGATATTAATTTTGGAGAAATAAAAGTAAATTTTAATAAGTTTTATAGTAAAATAAAGTAGGGAGAACATCAAACACTTTTTAATATGATTTATAATTTTTTAATATTAATAAAATATAAATTAAATTTTGAAGATAGATAAAAGAATTTTTGGATTAATCACATCATTAGGATTAGGTCGATGTTTTGAACTAGCAAATGTGGTTTATTCTCAGGACAAGGTGGAGAGACTAATCGATCTCAATGAATAAATAGTCTCTTCACCTTGTCCTGAGGATGAACCACATTAGCTGGTTCGAAACGTCGACCTAATCCTAATGATGTGATTAATCCGAAAATTCTTTTATCTATATTATGGATCACAAAAGTCTTAGATCTAACAAATTTTGAAGATATTGGTTTAGTTTAATTATTAATTATTTTGGGTTTTTATATAATTTGGGTAATATAGTTTGATGATTTTTTTTTTTTTAATATATAAATAAATTTATTATCCTAAAAAATATTTGAGACACTTGACTTTGTAAACTTTTTTTTTTTTTTCGAGGAAAAATCGTAATTTTTATTATTTTGAGAAAGTTATATGTTGTAGATGCTTAATAACATATGCATCAAAATTGTGTCATTGTCACAAGTCAAAAAATTGTCCAAAAAGGAGTTCCCTGTCACGAAGTCTAATGATAATAGTTCATGTACAAAAGCTGCAGATATATATATATTTGTGTGCAAATATAAATAAAATTGTAAGCTGAAAACTATAAATAAGCATATATAATAAGAAATCAGGGCGTGTTGCCCCTTTTCGACGGATGGTCATTGTATGGTCGGTGATAATAGTTGTAGTGATATTGTCTCGTATGTTCTTCAATCAACCATTGCTCCCTAGGCTGGTGCGTGACCTCCTTGGATAGCGAATCAGAAATGTGATTCCACTCCCTGAAAATGTGGTGACAAGAGATAGTATCAAAATGTGCTTTTAATTGCCAAGAATCCTCCAAAATGTTCCAAAGTGTGTGAACGTGACAGACTGTAGTTTGGTTGAACCAATTGATAATAATTTTGGAGTCACCAAAAATCTGAATGCGTTGGCAGCCTTTTGCTAACGCAAAATGAAGGAGATGTCTCAGAGAGATGAGTTCAGGGAAATTACTAGTGCCATGTCCCAGCCCCATTTTAATTTTGAAAAAGTGATGTTCATTGAGGTAAAGAATGGCTCCCCCACCACATCCAATCTGTTGTGCAGATCCATCAAAATAAGCCCATGGGAGTTGCTGGTCTATAACTTCAGGTATAATAGGTTGTGGAGGACGGGGAGGATCATCTTCAAGGACGGTGTTGTAAATATATATGATGTGGGACGAGGCTAGGATCCAATTAGGGGCAGAATCTTTGAAGATGGATTTATTTCGGAGAAGCCATATACCCCAACAAATCAAGAGAGAAAAGTTGTGGGGAAGCAACACTTGAACTATGTAACTTATGCAACTCAAAGTCAAATTTAAGATTCCAACAAATTCCTACCAAATAAAATAGACCAAAAACTATATCCAAAAAATCAAAAATCATATTTAATAATTAAACTATTCTAAAATAACATTATAAATTTTCATTATTTATTAATCCATAAAAAATAATAATTAATATAAGTTTATAATTCATTTTATTTAATCATAATAACACCATGCTAAAATAAATAATATTATATATTACAATCATTTAATATCTCATAAATCAAAATTAATGTTCTAGACTATAGTCGTTCTCACATCAAAAAGATTAGTGAACATCTTATTGATTCTTCATTTATTTGAGTCTTTGTGATGTTTTGTATTTTAGTGCTAGACTAGGATGATTGCATGACTACGTGTCCTTTACTTTTGCCTTTTGTGCAGGGTGCAATGGAATCTATGTGGATGGGTAACTATTGCAAGAATGAGATGTATTTTGGATGATTGCAGGACTTATTGTTCTTTACCTTGTCTTTTTTTGCACGGTGAAGGAATTTGTTTGGACAAGTAGTATCCCCAGACACGACATGCTTGGTTGGTAGCTGGTACCAGTGATATTTTGAAGTAAACATGTTCCATTGAAATTGGGGTTGGGTGCATGTGGACTTGAGGAGATTGCTCAACTTCCATTCACTCATCTCACTGTAATCCAATGGGAAGTAATGTGTCACTCTCATGAACATTGGATTTCTCACTCTGGACATTGGATATCCAGTGGGAAGTAATGTGTCACTTTCATGAGCATTGGGTTTCTCATGCACATTGGGATTTTCACTCTAGACATTGGATCTCTCACTCTAGGGTTGTATTGTTTGTATTGTATTAGGGATACTAAGAATTCACATGGGAAAGAATATTGAACTTATTATATTTATTTGGCTCTCTAAGCCTTGATCAAATACAATTACTCTCAAATACAATTACTTAACCGATAATTTCGCATGACCAAGGTGAAGTAATAAATATAAAGTATTTAGTGTTTTACAATTATAAGAGTATAATTAATATAATATAGGGTGGATTAACGTTGGAAAAAAAGGTTGACATTATGGTTATGCAGAAATGGAGGCTTGACTAGGGTGAAATCGTAACACGATACCCGTAATTAGGGAGCGAGTTGCGGAATCGGGAATAGATAAATAAAATATATTTGTCCCGCAATAATTTTGTTAAATTTAGTAAATACGTGGATTTGACAAGGAGTTCACGTCTCTATAGAAAATTCTTTCGAGCGAGAAAATAATTAATGCACATGTTATGATATATATGTTTATATATAGATATATTTTTAAAGATAATTAAGTGATCCTTTCGAGCGAGAAAATAATTAATGCGCATGTTATGATATATATGTTTATATATAGATATATTTTTAAAGATAATTAAGTGATTTGGCTATTAGGTGTTTTCCATCTAGTATAGTATGGTAAAGATGTTATAATGTTTAACATTTTGATTTAGTTAAAATAAAATAAAATTAAACTAAATTAAAAATATAAAAAATATAAAATTCTTCAATTCACGTTTTATTCTCTAATGTGGCACATTTAGAAGTTAATAATTAAGTCAACCTAGATTTTTTTTTTTTTAGAAACGAGTGCCACTATTTCACTATTAGTAGAACTATTTCATAAATGCCACACGGGCCAACATGTCTATGGAGACTTGAACTCATACCACTTGGGACACAAATCGTGAACCACACCACTAGAGCTAAGTTCCTTTCACTAGCCAACCTAGATCCATTTTAACTTCGTGTTAAGGGAGAATTTCGCTTGAGCTAGCAAGCTACTTTTAGCCTAGTAAATCAGTTTATGATCTACCTAGATTTGTGTGTGTAATGCTGAAGAGGAATAAAAAAATATAGCCTTAGTTCACTCTTACACAAGTAATCAGTTTTCACACACATACATGATATAATAAGAAGAGGGTTTGAAGGCTAGTACCAAGCACCCTCGCAGAATGGTGAAGTATTTTGGGCCTGATGCAGAGAAAGAATCGCTTCTAGTTGAAGATATCACTTTCACTTGCCACAAAACATGGCCCTGCACACATATACCACAAATCAAGCAAACAATAGCCTTTTGCAGAGGGCTTGTTACTTAAAAACAACATGTAAAAGTAAAAAACATGATTAGATCAAAAGTATAATAAGGGAACAATAATCTATTAATCATACATGACAATACAAATGATAGACCTCTAGTCAATAGAGCCCTCTCCTCAAGCTTGTTGAGATTCAACATGATGATGATCCTAGTGAAAATTAAGCACCTTCACTAGGTGGGGCCTGCAGGCTATTTTTAGGTGTATGTCTATTTTAGAATGGTGGGCATATTCTAAAATTAGTAGGATGTTGATTCTAGATGGTTGAGAAAAGTCTATCTTTAGATGAGTTTCTATTTTTAGAACATGGGCGAAGACTATTTATAGATCACAAATCTAAAAATAGAATGCATGTCGATTATTATTAGCCCTTAATGATAACCAGACAATAAATAATAACTTATTCTGTTGGAGCACTTGATTTTAGTTAACTGATGTGGCAAACCAGTCAGCTGAAGGAATTACGAGTTGCAAGGTTGGTTGGTGACTCATGCATGATGGACTTAGTTGTAACTGAGTGTGACACAATTGTAACAGAGTTGGAAGAGTAGTTATGGGAGTTGTTATTTAGTTCAACTCAGTTAAGTGAGTTAAACTCAGTTGTGCTAGTTGTAACTAAAGATACACTCGTGAAAGATGAGTGAATTAATTATTTAATTAATTCACAAGTAGTGTCTTACTTGCAACTGAAGAAATACAACAGTTAACTACTTGCCTGTTAGATCCAGTGGAGACCCAGTGGAGAGATAGGTGAAATGGTGTGTTTGACTATCAGTTGTGACTATAGTGATGCATTCAATGCATCTACACACACATTGGAGTTGCCAATGAGGATTGCGCAGTCAAAGCAAGGCAAGATCGAATTCATTTAGGGATCTTCTTCAGCAGGGATTGTGCAGTGGAGGCAGGCTGTCAGGAGGCAGTAAATTGGTGCATGTGTGAACCAATTTTTGTATGACAGTGTGAGACGATTGTAGAATGTACTGAGAGCTCTATGAGCTGAGCTTTGTATGAGATTGTTTCATGATTCCATGATATACATAATATATGATAGTTGGGGTTTTTAGCTTTAATATTTCCCGGTAAAACATCTTGTTATGTGCAATTGATTTTTCTTCATATGTTTTGCAATTGGCGATTTAATTTATGCAAAGAATTGAGTAGAAGAATTTTGTATTTAACAGTGGATTTAATTGTTAGATCAGGGGAGTCCAGTAATATACATGCATATTGTATAAATTTCTACATGGTATTAGAGCAAAGTTAATCACTGAAGATTGCAATATTGAAGTAGTGTTGAGTTGTGTTGGTGGAACAATTCGAATTTGCTGCAAGAATTTCTTGGTGCGACAGTTGAGTAAACATTGAAATGGCTTTCAATGGGTTGCGGTTAGAGTATGCACTCGAGGGAAACTCGAACTACATAGCCTAGAAGGACAGGATGGAGGCGGTGCTTGAAGATAATGGCTTGAAGGAGTTCATCGATAGCGATGTTCCTAAGCCCACTTCGACAAATGCTGCATTACTTGACGCCTGGAAAAAGAAAGTAGTGAAGACAAGGATAATTCTGTTGGAAGGTGTGAAATACCATATTGTATCAAGCCTTCATGGGAAAGCCACTCCATTTTCAATGTGGAAGGCTTTGACAGATATTTTCCAAAGCAGCAACGACCATAGGAAGTTGGCGCTGAAAGATAAACTCAGAAAAATAAAAAATGAGAAGGGCGACAGTATTCCAAAGTATCTCACAAAGTTTGTCCAATGTAGGGATGAGCTGGGGAGTGTGGGAATTACATTTGCTGATGATGACTTGGTGAGCTTGGCTCTCATTGGACTTCCAAAGAGTTGGCATAGTTATCAAGACTCTGTCAATGGACGGGATAAACTGCCAGATTGGGAGCGAATTTGGTCGGATCTATTGCAGGAGGAGATAAGGCGGAATACCAGGGATGGCTCTTCATCAAAGCATGATGATGAAGAGTATTGTGCTTTGGCTGCCAAAGCAAGGAAAGGGAAGGGGAAGAAATCCCATTCAAAATCCAAGGCTAAAGGCAAGAAGCTGAATTTGTCCAAGGTGAAGTGTTTTCACTGTCACGAGCGTGGGCATCTCGCCACTAATTGCCCACAGAAAAAGAAGAACAAGAAGGCTGTTGGAGCTGCAGCTGGTGAGGCCCTTGCCTCGCAATTTGAACTTGATTTCTCTTTGATTGCATGCTTGGTTTCAAGCGCAATGGGATTGGTGTGGTATCTTGATAGTGGTGCTTCCTTCCACATGATGAGAGATAAGGAGCTTTTCAACAACTTGGAGGAGAAATATCTCCAAATGCATATAGAGATGGGTGACGATGGACAATACAGTGCGACCAACATTGGTACCATTACCTTTGAGAGGGATTCAGGTAAACCATTTTGTTGAAAGATGTTATGCATGTTCCAGGTCTAAAGAAGAACTTGGTCTCAGTCGCGATGTTGGAGGACAGAGGTTATGGCGTTGTTTTCAGCGATGGAAAAGCCTTCCTGCGACATAAAACAATGGGTCAAACCAAGAGGATAGGGATTCAAGTTAAGAATCTCTACAACTGGAGGTATATGGCTATGCTGCAATGGTGGGAAACGAAGAAGAAGTGGTGAGCCGGGATGAGGGCGAATTATGGCACAAGAGATTGGGCCATTTTCACCATGGCGCCCTGAAGATTTTGCAGCAGATTTCTACTAGACTTCCCAAGGGCACACTTGTTCAGATAAATCAGTGCAAGGGATGTACTATGGGTAAGTTTGTGAAGACCACCTTTCATGAAAAGGAGAACCGTGCTTCGGTGATCCTAGAGAGAGTACACACAAACGTGTGTGGACCATTTTTAGTTGCTTCAACAACAAAACACAGGTATTATGTTATTTTTTGTTGATGACTATTCTCGTAGATGCTGGATCTTCTTCATGCAAAAGAAGGATCAAACATTCTCAAAGTTCTGTGAGTTTAAAGCATTGGTGGAGAAAGAGTCAGGGAAGCAAGTGAAGGCTCTGCGGAGCGATAATGGTGGTGAATACTTCTCGAATGAATTCAAAGACTTCTGTAGTAAAGAAGGAATTCGAAGAGAACTCATAGCGCCTCATAACCCACAGCAAAATGGGGTTGCAGAGAGGAAGAACATAAAAATCGTGGGTGCTGCACGAGCTATGCTTGAGAGGGAGATACACTTGCATGCAGAGGAGGAAATGCTTGTTCCCAAAGATGAGCCTCAAGATGTGGATCAGCCATAGGAGGAGGATCATGGAGTGGAGGAGTCCACTCACGCAGAGCCAAACATCAGAACTGGAAAAAGACATACCATAGAAGCTAAGAGGCTGAAGCCTGATGCGGCACAAAATGTAGGAGTCCCTACTTCACAGTGCAGACAAAGACAATCTCTTGACCGATATACTGGATACATGGCTCTCATGATCAAATGTATTGTGACAAAGCCATCTTCTTTTCAGGAAGCAGTACAGGAGCCCACATGGGTAGATGCAATGGTGGAGGAGTATGACTCCATTGTCAGAAATAGTGCTTGGGAAATTGTTCCAAGGCTGGTTGATAAATTAGTGGTAGGTTCAAGATGGATCTACAAGGTAAAGCAAGCTATTGATGGTAGTGTTGAGAAGTATAAGGCAAGATTTGTGGCCCGGGGCTTCTCATAGATCGAGGGGATTGATTATGAAGAAACCTTTTCACCTGTCGCACATTATTCTTCCATAAGGACCATCCTTGCTCTCTCAGCACAGATGGGTTGGCACATTCATCAGATGGATGTGAAGATAGTGTTCCTTAATGGGATCATTGAGAAAGAAGTGTACATTGAGCAGCCTGAAGGATTTGAGATCTTTAGCAGCGATTCGCATGTGTGCAGACTCAAAAGAGAGCTGTATGGGTTGAAGCAAGGACCCCGTGCTTGGTACACTCAGATCGACAACTATTTCACTAGACTTGGCTTCACCAAGAGTGAGGCGGATGCAAACCTATACCAGATTGTGGTGGAGGGTAAGCTTTTAATCATTGTTCTTTATGTTGATGATTTAATACTGACTGGTGATGAGCAGTTGATACACTCATGGAAGGAGGACCTTGCAAAGGAGTTCAAGATGAAGGATATGGGTCTCCTTCATTATTTCCTTGGATTGGAAATATGGCAGCGAGAAGGTGAAGTGTTTGTGTCTCAAGGCAAGTATGCTCGGGAGATACTCGGTAAGTTTCACATGGAGGACTGCAAACCCATGAATACTCCTCTTCTAGGAAATTGGAGGAAAGAGGATGTTACATCGGCAGAGGTAGTGGGTGCTACTGTCTATCGATAGTTGGTGGGTTCGCTCATGTATTTGGTTAATACAAGGCCGGACATATGCTATTTGGTGAACCAGCTTAGTCAAGTGATGGTTAAGCCTACCAAGCTCTTTTGGAAGGCGGGAAAGCATGTCCTGAGATATCTCAGGGGCACATCTAAGTATGGCTTATGGTACAGACAGACGGATGAGGTGAAGTTGCATGGCTTCACGGATGCAGATTGGGAAAACAGCCCAACGGAAAGAAAGAGCACATCAGGAGGGGTTTTCAGTATCAGATCTATAGTTGTTTGTTGGTACAGTAAGAAACAAATATCTATGGCATTCAGTTCAGCGGAAGCGGAATACATGGCAGTAAGTCAAGCTGCATGTGAGGCTATCTGGATGAGGAAGATCCTGGTCAATTTGTTCGGTTCTCATTTAAATCCTACTGTGATTCATTGTGATAATCAGAGTTGCAAAATCTCGATTAATCATGTGTTTCATGATAGATCTAATCATATAGATATTCAGTATCATCATATCAGATATTTTGTGCAGCGGAACATCATGTTGCTTCAGTACATTCCTACCGAAGATCAGGATGCAGATATTCTGACGAAGGCGTTCACCAAGAGAAAATTCAAATACCATAGAGATAGGATCAGGGTGAAGGATAATCCCTTTCTTGTTGAGAGGGAGTTTTGAGATTCAAAAAGATGATGATCTTAGTGAAAATTAAGCACCTTCACTAGGTGGGGCCCGCAAGCTATTTTTAGGTGCATGTCTATTTTTAGAATGGTGAGCATATTCTAAAATTAGCAGGATGCTGATTCTAGATGGTTGAGAAAATTCTATCTTTAGATGAGTTTCTATTTTTAGAACATGGACGAAGTCTATTTATAGATCGCAAATCTAAAAATAGAATGCATGTCAATTATTATTAGCTCTTAATGACAATCCGACAATAAATAATAACTTGTTCTCTTGGAGCACTTGATTTCAATTAACTGATGTGGAAAATCAGTTAGCTGAAGGAATTACGAGTTGCAAGGTTGGTTGGTGACTCATGCATGATGGACTTAGTTGTAACTGAGTGTGACACAGTTGTAACAGAGTTGGAAGAGTAGTTATGGGAGTTTTTATTTAGTTTAACTTAGTTAAGTGAGTTAAACTCAGTTGGGCTAGTTGTAACTAAAGACACACCAGTGCAAGATGAGTGAATTAATTATTTAATTAATTCACAAGTAGTGTCTTACTTGCAACTGAAGAAATACAACAATTATATACTTGCAAGTCAGATCCAGTGGAGAGATAAGTGAAAGGGTGTGTTTGACTATGAATTGTGACTATAGTGATGTATTCAATGCATCTACACACACATTGTAGTTTCCAATGAGGATTGCGCAGTCAAAGGAAGGCAAGATCAAATTCATTCAGGGATCTTCTTCAGCAGGGATTGCGCAGTGGAGGCAGGCTGTCAGGAGGCAGTAAATTGGTGCATGTGTGAACCAATTTTTATATGACAGTGTGAGATGATTGTAGATTGTACTGAGAGCTCTATGAGCTGAGCTTTGTATGAGATTGTTTCATGATTCCATGATATACATAATATATGATAGTTGGGGTTTTTAGCTTTAACCTTTCCCGGTAAAACATCTTGTTATGTGTGATTGATTTTTCTTCATATGTTTTGCAATTGGCGATTTAATTTCCACAAATAATTGAGTAGAAGAATTTTGTCTTTAACAGTGGATTTAATTGTTAGACTAGGGGAGTCCGGTAATATACATGCATATTGTATAAATTTCTACAAAGCTTGTAGCATAGCCTCCTCCTCTAAGTGCAACAAAGGATCTCTGATCACCTGAGCTTAAGATCTCAAATTTAAGGAAATATAATTCTCTTAGTCTCTCCAAGAGTCAAAATCTAAACATTATCCTGTAGGATGGGAGAAATACAATTTTAAGGGTAGATCTGAGTGAGATCAAGTAAATACTAGGATCAATCAGATAAAAACCAACAAAGAATAGATCACAATCACTCATATAAGGCAATCAAAGCAACAAAAAACCAAATAGGTCGCAAAGAGAAGAGATCCAATAGATCTAGGGTTGACTCCCCAGCAGAGTCACCAGTTATGTTATGGGAGAATTTCACCTAAGCTAGCACGTTAATTTTAACCTAGTATATCAGCTAGAGATCTACCGATAATGGTGTGTGTAATGTTGAAGAGGAATCAACAAATATAGCCCTAGTTCATTTTACACAAGAAATCAATTTTCACACTCATATATGAGACAATAAGAAGAGGGTTTGAAGACTGGTACTAGTTACCCGCAGATCGAAGAAATGTTTTGGGCATGATGCAAAGAAATACCCACTCCTAGTTGAAGATCTCGCTTCCATCTGCCACAAAACAAGACCATGCACACATACACCATTGACCAAGTAAATAATAGCCTTTCACATATGCCTTGTCAGCCTAAAAAAAACAAGTATAAGTAGAAAACATGATCAGATCGCAAGTATAAGAAGGGAACAATAAGATATTAATCATAAATGACAATACAAAAGATATTCCTCCAGCCAATAGAGCCCTCTCCTCAAGCTTGCAGCATAGCCTCCTCCTCTAAGTGCAACACAGGATCTTTGACCACTTGATCTTAAGATCTCAAATCTACGGAAATATAATTCTCTTAGTATCTCCAAGGCTCAAAATATAACCATTATCCCATTCCTTTGGAATCACTAGTATAAATAGGATTAGAGACCTCTCTTAAAGAATGAATCTAGACACCTGGGATAAAGAGAAGTTCAGAAACGTCTCCAATAATGCACCCAAGCTAACTCAAAGGCATGGTCCTCTAAATTGATATGATATGGAAAATAAGACTCTAGAAACTCATGCATCCTCGTTAGGATAAACAATCAATGTTGGATGATCCTCGCTAGGAAGACAAAGGCTCCTAACGAGGACAGGGTATCATCACTTTGTTAAGAGCTAACTCCCATCGAAGATGCGCAAAAATGAGGAAAAACAAGGGCCAGACATGTTCAAAAAGTTCAACAACATAGGCACTCATATATATTGACTATAGGGAGGAAATTAGACCGATAACACTTCATATCTACCAAGTGTTGAGAGGGATCAAATCTCTTTTCACTTTAAAAAAGGTTTTCACCTAAGAAGGAGATTTGATCCCTCTTGGTGATTGATAAATATGGAGTTAAGATGGATTTAGAGTGGTATTAATTGTGTTAAGAGGCACTCTTCGTCTAGTATGGTAAATATGTTGTAATGTTTAACATTTTGACTACGTTAAAATAAAACAAAACAAATTAAAATTAAAATTAAAAAATAACCCATGGTTTTTACCCTAGTATTATTAACCTGCGTTTTTTTTCCCATGGTATTTTTCTCTAATGTGGCCTATTTAAAGCATAATAATTAAACCAGCCTAGGTCCATCTTAACTCATGATCTACCAAGTGTCGAGAGAGATCAAACCACTTCTTGCTCTAAAAAAGGTTTACATCTCAAGAGAAATAGTTGATCCTCTTAGCGCTTGGTAGATCTAGAGTTAAGATGTATCTAGGTTGGTTGATGTGAAAGATATAAAATATATATAATTATTGATGATTATCAATATTTCATATATGCTTTTTTTTTCTTTTGTGGGGGAGATGAGAATTCAATTATATTTATATTAATAAAATTGCATTAAGAATATATGTGTGTGTGTGAGAGACCATTAACAAGCTCCTTAACATAATTATGGTATTTAGGAGAATTCTTTAAAAGATGTAAAGAAAAGAAAACAAATATTCCATATTAATTTGAATTCATAGTCTTTGTAGAATATACCTAATATGAGGATAAAAAAATACTCCAAAGAAAATATCTGAAAGAGGGTGAAGCACACTATGCTTGATTTTAACCTACATATTTCGTGAGATAGGAGCATTTAGGTATGGAAGAAGCCAATCTATTGAATCAACTAGAACCATTTTTGAGTGCTCAAATATGAAAAATCCCACCTTAGCGTTGCGAGTGTTATACGGAATTTTAATCTACGGATAAAATAAATTCCCTGAGCATGGTGTTCCTTCACTCAGAACAAGAGATGAAAGATAACTACTATTTTCTATAAAACAAGTAGATATACAAAATGGGAAAGAGCCTACTTGTGATCCTTTTCTCTCTCCTTCTCCTTCTGTCATCGTTTCCATCGCTCTCAATCCAACTCAAGTCGCTAGATCGATTCCTACAAACAAAAACAGAGAACAACAAACAACATACAATATACAAGTATCTACTTATCTTAATCAAATCAAACCAATTAGATCACAAATACGTACACCTTCAAGAATACATTTCACAAGATATAGACATATGTATGGGAAAATGAACATATATATTTATTAAAGAGTAGGAGGAGAATATTACAACCAATGGATTGATTTTTCGTCAACCTGCTCCAACTTCATTCCAGCCTCATCACATCTAGCATAATCTCAACAACATATCATTACTAACACTCTCTAATCAAATGAGAATCTGACAACATAACTTTGCACATAATTCTTCCTCCCTAGCACTTAGATGGGTGCTCAATTTATAGGGAAAATGATGGTAGTTTCTTATTGAATGGCTTTCTAATAATAGGCAAGATATGTTTCCAAGTTCAAAGGTGTTATATGGACACTTGGATTCGAAGTATGACACCTATGGACTCTTCTAGAAGGCACTGGCCATGTGGAGATTCTCGAAACAATGACAATTACGCTCCCAGGTGACCAACGCATCCTTGAGTGTTAGGAAGTGAAATTCAATGCACCTTTGCATGGAGGTATTGACACTGCAACGTAGTTAGTCCTTTGCAGAGGAGCGTTGGTGAGTCAGTGGTCATATAATATATACTTCAAACCTTGTAAATATCACAATTGAAGCCATGAATGAAATGTCTTCACTTAGGGCATATAAAAACTGAAATATAAGTGGATGATAGACCCTATTCATTGGTGCTGGGGGATGATGTCTAGTTTGACCAGGTCTTGGGGGATGATGTCCAGTTTGACTAGGTCTTGGGGGATGATGCCCAAATTGACCTATAACAGCTGCCCCCTAAAGCATGAAGTCAAAATAATAATAGTATTTAGATGAGATGCTTTACGATGTGATGAGTAGGATTTGAAGTGGACGGTGACTTGCATCAAACTTGAAATACATTACATCACGATATTTTCATCTTGATCGTGAATTGGTGAGGGAGGCATACCATGCTCAACACAAAACTATCATAACATGTACATAATTCATAAAGTCATCTACATTGGAATGTTTCCCAATATAGACATGCCTACATATATAAGCTCATGTTTAGATGACGATCTATATATAAAGCCATCGTACAGATGATGTGTACAACAATCCTGAAATCGCATCCTAGATGGATGAAACTAGATCTAGGGTCTTCTTATCTCGTTCACTCGATCGTTCAGGTACAAGTCTAACCATGCGAATATAGGATTTGAAGTTGAACATGGGAAGACATCGTTTGATTACCAGCTAATGATGTGAGCTGTTAACAGACGTGAGAAAACCACCATTGATGTTAATGGCTCTCAAGGTACTGTAGTACAATTTGCAAGGCGTGAATAGATGATTTGATGTCGAACACCAAAAAAAATATTTTGGTCAAAGGTTTGGAAGCGAGAAACCTGCTAATGATGTAGCAAGCCTCAGGGTACTGGAAGATGTTTCTAAGTAAACTTCCTAGATGATGAGCTGATGTCGATAGGAAGAAACTTTATCGTGAAATAGGATTAATGATTTCAGAGACAAAATGTGACTTGATATAGCAATTTTCAGGGATGAATGTCATGAAAATGAAGGTTTATGAGTATTGCAAAAGGATGAGGATTTAATGGATGACTTCTCTTGAACATATCGACAACACTGAGATGAGTTGGCAGCATTGACCCAAAACCGATGTGAAGGTATGATGAACAATAGGTATGATGAACCATCAAGAAGATTACCCAACCCAAAATTCACGGTGATGGAGTGAAAGTGTCATGTTCAAGAGCGACCTACTACCATAAAGTGTTATGTCCTTTTCCCCAAAATTTCCCCAGTCATTTGACGACCAGTACCTCTTTATTTTTTAACAAGCTTGAGGAGGGTAACATATGCTTGATCTATAATTTGACCCTTCGGGTGAATCCATCGCTATTTAATAATTTAACGAGTCTAGCAATAAATGAAACTCAATCTTGCCATGATCGACAAGTCTGTCGCTATTTTATGTTTTAACGAGTCTAATGAAAGTGAAAACTTGGTCCTTTTCATGTTTAGAGAGTTTGAAAAAGAGGAAAAAAAGAAAACTCCATGAGTCCTTTTTCATAAATTTGTCACTCAAGTCTGAAAAAGTGTAAAATGATACCTGAGAAAACCTCTTAGCCATGTTCGACTAAGGTTTTCCTTTTTCGTAAATAATCTATCTCAGTCCGGAAAAGGGTTAAAATTATACTGAGTAGATGTCGTTTCATTTACTTTTATGAGCTCGAAAAGATAAGTGCTTGGCAATTTTTTGACATTATCGAAGTCTGAAAAGAGCTAAAAGAAGACTTCAGGGGGTTCCTTTTTCGTAGTTATCGAAGCTCGAAAAAGAGATAAAAGTGCGCTTCAAATCCTTTTTCTTTTTTATCAAAGCTCGAAAAAGAAGGATAAAAGTATGCTGCATGGTCAAATCATTCTTGAATAAGTGTGCACGACTAATCTCATTGTATCATCTGTAAAACCTGTTCAGAAAACCATAAAACGGATTAAAAATACCTGTTTCATAGTAAAAATAAATAAAAACCATAGTCACAACATTAAATATGATTCAAAATAATCAAATTGACTAATTAAAAGATTTTTTACCATTCCAAACTTACCATTTGAAAATTACGAGCTCTGAACCAGTTTTTCCCCCGAACTTCAGCGACCGATTGCGACAGTTTCTGTGGATGATTTCTCTTGCCGTTTTATTCAGGTTGAAGCTATGAACCTTCTCTTTCTTTTAGTATCATTTTCATTTGATTTCATGATCAATTTTTAGGGTTTTTAGCCTCTTATGGTAAATATACTATGCTAAGAGGGAAACACACCCTTGAATGTCGAAAGGTGCGTTGCAATGCACTGAAATTGAAGGCCAGATGCACTGCAATTCTCTATCCCTTGACCTAGGGTGCATTGGGCGCAATTATGATTTTTGTTTCTTGTTGTGTGCCCAAAATTTCCCAAGTTTTTTTAATGAAATGGATCCTAATGAAGCTTATGATTGTGTTTCAGGTATTCATCGGATCAAAATGATGATTACGTGGAGAGAAAGAGAACATGAAGAACATAATATGATTTCCATAAATGATCTAGGTACAGTAAGAGCCATAAGAGATTGCAGATTGCTTAAATAATTCAGATTGTCGGGGATGAGGCAACAAATGGAACTACTGGAGTTCCTAGTTCATTCATGGGATTCAGTATTGCAGGCTTTTCACATTGGGGACAAAGTGCTCCCAATATTGGTGGAGGACATTTATTTTCTCATTGGATTATTAAGGCAAGGTTCTCCCATTTCCCTTGTAGGATCTTCTCTTGGAGGAGAGACAGTGATAAATTACATACTGCAAAATTGCCATCCAGGGACTGAACCAAGTAAAGATGGGAAAATAAATATCCATGATGTGCTTGATCTACCTTTGAGAACCATCCTATTTACTATCGCAAAGCTTTCCAGTTCCACTACAATACATGTGGAAAACAGATCATACATGCAGTATGCACTAGAGTGTTTAGAACCAACATTATTTAACTGGGCTGAAGTTGTTCTCTTTCAGATGAAAGAAAAACTGACTAAAGCAATGGGTGGAAGGAAGAAGAATTTCAACGATGGCTCGATCCTGATTTCCTTCGCCTTAGAGAGGATTCCATTGATGCAGGCACAACATGTTACACTGGGCATATCTGGCCCTAGAGATCCACAGATGAAAAAATGGGTTGAATTGATGTCTAGACATGCTGGTCAATCGACCATCGTATTCTCTACTGCATTCTTCACCTGGTTCAGGCGATAGATGATCGCCATAGATCAGTATGCATACATAGGCATATATTTCCGAGGAAATCCAGACTTGATTCTACCAGACGACGCTCAATGGGGTGCAATAGGTAAGAATGTTTTGACCATGTTTTTTGATTTTTTATAAGGTTATACATGTTTTTGTATTTTTATGTTTCCCAAGACTAAACTAAAGTTTTTATGTATACATATGTGGGTCGGGTTCGACCAGTGGGTCAGCTAGAGCAAGGAGCAGATGAGGCGCAGAGAGGGTTGTCGGGAGAGAAGTCCTTCAAGATTTAGATATAACCGAGACTCTTACTGAGCTACAACAACATGTGGAGGGATTGACTCTTGGGATTCCAGATTTCCGGATCGAAGAGTTACCTATGAGATTGTAGCGCCACACTATTGGTGTTCCTAACCGTTGGATGCATTTATTACGTAGGATAGCTAGATCAGTAGCTTGTTATCACGAGCATCACTAGTTTACTTTGACATTTTGCATACATTTTGAGGTCAAATGACTAATGTGTCCTGGGCACAAACTTTGTAAAAACCTATAACTATCTATCTATTTGTTTTCAGTGTTTTCCTATGTTTATTGTGTAATCCTATTCAATTATGTGACGTAAATAGAAAATATGTCTTTACATGTGTTGCAAATGTCTGTTTAAAACATAATTCGCTAAGGAATCAATTAATGTGTTCAAATTTCTGGAAATGTGTTGATATTGAATATAATAAAAATGTCTTTCCAAAATTTGAACTCTTAGGAACATACGATGCAATGTTGGATTTCGAACAACATAAATGCTAGTAAGTTGCAGTACAACAATTTGTGAGTCTAACCTAATGATGATGTGGTTAATACCAAATGAAATGGCATTAGAGAGAAGTTTGATCAATGTGCTATACTCAGCGATATTGTTTGTAGATCGACCGATACAAATCCCTTGAAAACTCACTAACCCGCTGCCTGGAGCGAAAATGGCCCATTTTGCAGAGGATAGATTCTGCAAACTATAACTAGTAGCATCAACATACCCAAGGAATGGCTCCAAAGATTCATACATCTGTGATGAAATATAAAGTGGATTAATAACTTCAAGAAAACTCTAGAAAAACAAACTAAGACAGTAAATGAAAATCAAAAGCATATATACAATATAATACAAAAGTTTACTATGCTTCAACTAAGCATAGTAATGTTTAAGATACAACCCATTTCGAGGCTGTGCTATTGGAATTCCATCATAATCTACTAACTTGTAGGTGCCCTTAGCCAGAACTCTTTTGACAATGTAGGGGCCATGCCATAACGGCTCAAATTTTCCTTTACCTATTACATCAGCTTCCTGATCATAAAGTAAGATCAGGTCACCCTTAGAGAAGATGCGAGGCTGGACATGTTGGTCGTATTGCGCCTTGATTCGTCTCTTATGCACTTCATTGGCCAATGCGGCTTCACAACACGTTTCATCAAGATGGATGAGGTTAAAAATACACGCTTCTTCAGTAGAGGTGTCAGGTAACAAGTAAACGATGAGTTTTAACGACGGTATTTCACATTGGATAGGTAAGATAACTTGCAGACCATACACCAATTGAAAGGGGGTAAATCCGGTTGCATTTCTCACTGAGGTTCAATATGCCCATAATGCCAAGTACAAGATTAAATGCCAATTTCGTTTATGAACTCCTATCATTCGTTGAAGCATTCACTTAAGAATCTTGTTAATAGCTTCAACTTGTCTATTGGATTGTGGATAATAAGGAGTAGAACTATCATGTGATAGTCCTAATTTGGCAGTCAACTCATTCATCATGTGCTTGTAAAAATGCTTACCATGATCTGTGACTATAGCCTGTGGAACACCAAACCATGAGATGACATGATTGAAAAAGAATAATGCAGTTGTTTCGCTTGTGTTGTTGAATGTAGGAATTGCTTCGACCCACTTGGTAAATTAGTCTATTGCGACAATAATATAACCATGCCCCTCAGACGAACGAGGGTTGCAGGTCATGAAGTTAATGCCCCATTTTGAAAATGGTCCCACAGATATAACAGGATGGATCGACGATGGCAGTTTGTGGATTTTACGATCAAATATCTGGCACACATGACAACTTCTGACCGCAAGGATGCAGTCACGAAATATGGTAGGCCAAAAGTAACCAGCGGGGAGAATCTTCTGCGCGGTAGCATATCCAAACAATTTTCCACCACAAGTCCCAGCATGAAAATCATTTAGAACCTTCTCGGCCTCCTCATGAGTGAGACACCTCTAAAAAATCGTATCGACACCACGAAGATAAAGTGTATCGCTGATGATCAGATAATCTTTGGCTTGGTATCGTATACGTCGCTGTTGAGAGCGAGAGGTATCGGGCCAGAAATTCTGGGTTTGGAAATAAATGACAAAATCCCCATACCAAGGATTAGATGATATGATAAGAAATAAAGACCATGGAAAATTTTAGGGGCTAATATTCGCAGGTGGGCTAATTTTCCGTGGTTTTTCCAAAAAAAAGATTGGCCAATTTCCATTTTTTTATAAAAATGATTCGCCCAAACTTTACAATATAAATTTTTTTTATGTAAATTATATAGATAATATATATAATATCATTGTAAATTTGAATAATTTTACAAATACATCAATAAACATTTTATAGTTTGCATTTTAGGAACTAGTGAAATTCGCAAATTTTTTAAACTTCAAGATAATTTTCCATCCTTAAAATTATCCCTGATAAAGACCTATCGGGAATTGATGGTTCCGATGTAGCATCAGTACTATCATAGGGAAGGTCGCAGAGAAGCTCAACTGAAACTAAAGACTTCTTTGACTTAGATTTGATGAATTCCAAATCAAATTCCTACAAAATGGCAATCCATTTTGAATATGTGCCCCCCATAAATTGACGTGACATAATGTATGTCATGGGGTTGCAATCCGAAATGACAATGGTCTTCCAGAATAGGATATAATGGCGAAATATTTGGACAACTTGAATGGCTGCCAAGGCGAGCTTTTGGACATATGAATACTTCACTTCCGTATCATTGAGATTATGACTCAAATAATATATCGGATGTTGTATCCCATCTTCTTCTTGGAACAATACCATAGAAATGGTTGTATTTGCCGCGATGATATATAAGAAATAATGACTCTGATAATTGGGGGGATAAATTAATGACACCCAGACTAGTGTATCCTTGACAACATCAAAATAAGCTTGCGAAACCTTATCCCAATGGAAGGGAATCCCCTTTTTCAAGAGACAAGTAAATCCTTTAGCCATTTCGGCGTAGTTGGGTATGAACCTGCTTAGGAAGTTAGCCTTTCCTTGAAGTTTCTGTAACTGAAGTAAATTTGATGGCTCAAGCAAATGAAGAATGTTCTGGACCTTGAGAGGGTTGATTCAAATTCCTTATTTTGAGACAAGAATCCTAGCAAATTTCCAGAACCAAAACAAAACACACATTTGTGTGGATTGAGGCGTATTTTGTAGTGTCGGCAATGTAGAAAGATAGCTCTCAAATGAGTTGGATGATTAGTCAAATTTCGTGAATGCGTGGGTAAATCATCTAGATAAGGTTGAACAATGTGTTTGATGTCATTGAAAGCATAATCCATTGCTCTCTGAAATGTTTCCCCATAGTTCTTTAAACCAAATGGGAGTTTACGATAAGCGAATGTGCCCCAGGGACATATGAATGATGTCTTATATTAGTCCTCTGGGCGGATATTGATTTGATTGTAACTAGAGAATCCATCCATGAACGAAAATATTTCACATTCGAAACACTCGTCAATAATCAGGTCGATAAAGGGAGTTGGATAGTTGTCTTTTGGACAAGCAAGATTGAAATCTCGATAATCGATGCACACTCTGATTGTCCCTTGTTTCTTCATGACAGGAACAATTTTGGAAACCTAATCAGTAAGCAGAACAGGGTAAATGAAACCAACACACAAAAGTTTTTCAACTTCTGCTTTAATGGCAACAACCTTCTTCGGATGAACATGACCAAGGCGTTGACATACCGGTCTGACATCAGGGTACATTTTAATGGTATGTTAAACGATACTAGTATCTATGTCTGGTGTTTCCTCATAAGAACAAGCATACATATCTCGAAATTCATGAAAGAGAGAGCGATAAGTTTCGAGTTCTAATGGAGAAAAAGACATGCCGAAATGAATGTTTTCTACAACGTCGGGTTTGGTCGAAATATCGATAGAAATGGTTTCTTCAATGTTTGATAAGTTTCACTCGGATTTGATTTCATTAATGGGAAAATAATTCGAAAAGAAATTTTTTATCGATGGGTAATATAGTTCAAGAAGATTATCCTCTTCATAATCCTGAAGATTGGAACGATGATGATGATATTCCCATGGTTCTCCTTTTGGCATCATGGATTCCATAATGCTCTCATTAGTTAAGAAAGTGGATGAAAAAGGATCATATGGAGTACCAAAATCTAATGAACGATCGACCCAAACGATCGGCGACAATGATTTCAGATTCGCCGCCCAAGCCATGTAGATTGATTTCTATGCTAGCTCAATTGGGCTGGGCCACAGAAATTATTCCAGCGTAACAACTTCAGAATCATTGTTAATATTCCTTAAGCCAGATGGACTGGAAGATATCATGCAGTAGGTCTCTATTCTTGCAATTTCTGCTGACGCCGCAGGCGGCGGTAATGAAAAGGTACCCATTAGGGAAGAATCCTTTAATATTCCTACACCAATGTTTTGAAGTCCTAGCTGGGGTGTTTGAACTAATGGAACGCTTCCAGTTACCTAGGAAGTGGAGGCAAAGAAGGAGAGTTGATTGATGACTGTGATAACACCTTTATGAGGAAAGGCGATCATTCTAAAATAAGTAAATATGATCACAGTCATAGTGTAAACCCATGGCCTTCCAAGTAAAATGTTGTAGTAAAGGGGTCCGTCAACGACCTCAACCTCAATAGTTACAATTTTTTCCCCTAGTTCAACATGCAGGTTATTGATGATACTGCAAGGCTTATATGTACAACCATAAAAAGCTTTCAACGTCGTAGGCGATTGAGATAGGCGTGGCGAGCCAAGTGAATTCTAGCAGTTTAGAGACATAATGCATGTATATGCTCCCTCATCAATAATAGTACGATGAATGAGGTGATTGAGAACATTTACTTGGATGGAGAATTCCAATTCTGCTGGTAATTGCGACACATAGCCCGTATGATTAAAGACTACAAGATTGGAATCTGTCGAATTGATTCCACCAATTTCTGACAACAAAGCCTGCTTCTGGGAGGGACAATTTTGAAGTAACTCAAGCGTCGACATAGCTGAAGGGGATTGAGCCAAATATTCAATTATATTATAATTTTGAGCAGCTCGGGCTCGGGGATTGAATGTCGATTTATGGACGACTCCCTTCGGTGGCTTTATTGTTAACTCAAGAATAGTAGTTGGCGGAATAGATTCCGTGGGCGGATTCGTGGTCAAGGTAGTAGGTTGATCAGTAGCCTGACTACTGTAATCTTTATTTCACGTTGACACCAAAACATTAGTTTTTGGCTTTGTGACAGATAGCATAAGAACTTGGGAACTAGAAGTTGGATTTGTAGCAGCCATATTTGTGTCTGGATTTAGAAAAGGATCTGTCAACACAACGGATGCGTTCGAGGTCTTAAGAAATTTTGAGACTTTGGCGTGGTGAGGACAGTCTCGAAAAAAGTCAACACATCGGATGCGTTCGAGGTCTTAAGAATTTTTGAGACTTCGGCGTGGTGAGGACTGTCACGAAAAAAGTGCTCCTCATTACATATTATGAAAGGATAACGAGGTTTCCGATTGTTTCTAGTTTGTTGATCAGATGATCGTTACCGCGAGGTTTAATTTTTCTTTTTCTTTGCTTTCCCCTTTTTCTTACTTTCAGGTTGCTTGTCACTTTTTCCTTTGTCAGATGACACGACATGAATTTCAGAAGAAGGCACAGGATCAGATGCAGTAGAGTGATGTGTGCTTGTAGTACCGATCATATCGTCGCCGACATGAGAGTCCTTAGATGGAGGAGGAAAATAAAATTAGATCGCGATGCATTGGGAATTTTCTCATAGAGCATGCCAGACTGAGTACAAATCAAATCTAAGTACTGGGTACGAGCAATGTCCTGCTCTTCAGTGATGATGCCACCCTTAGCCACATCCTCGGTGATAGATATCATCAAGGACTTAATGAACCACTCAGCAAGGATCCGATCAAGAATAAATGTTTTGACCATTCTACAATGACGACACCACTCATGAATATGATCAGAAAAATGAGTAGCATTATTCTGTTTAAAATTGGTCAGCAGTTCCATTTCAGTTTCATATCGTATGGGTAACTAGAAGTGGGTCAAGAATATTGTAGCTAATGCAGTGAAATTATCAAATGAAGCTCATGGTAACTCAATGTACCACTTCACAGCCGGACCAGTGAGCATACGCTGGAAAAGATACAGTCGAATGGAGTCATCATTTAAGGAGTTGGATGAAAACCACAAATGATAATTCATAACATGTGTTGACGAGTCTTCTCCAGGGTTTCAATTGAACTCAGGAATATCTGAGTGTAATTTATGTGGTATCACCAGCCACCAAGGAGCATAACTGATTGGATCGTTGGTAAGCCGGTTTAAATCAGGTAAAGTTGCAACAAAGTGCAATTGTCGATTTAAGTGAGGTTGAGCATAACTAGGATATGATGGAATTACTTGGGAAACATGCCTTTGAGCACCAACATAAGGAATTTTTTGCTGGTAACCCAGATAAGGGTTGTTTTTATAAGCAAATGCTTGAGGATTCTGTTGACCAAACCTGGGTAAGCTACTTGTTGTTGGAATGATTGTTGTGGTATTTTCGGTTGTCGCTGCCAAGGTGACTGCCCACCAAGATTATATCCCAAAATAGAATAGTTTGGACCCAGTTGTGAATAAGTAAGACCTAGTTGTGCCCGTGACATCCCATAATAGGGTAATCTAGCTTGTGAATGAAAAATTATAGATACAGGTGGTTGTTGTAAACCAGCCGAAGGAGTTGGAGTCTGAGGGCCCAATACTTGAGGGTATTGGGTTGAAGGACCCGCCTGAGACGGTTGAGGTACAACAGTTTGAGCTTGTAACAGGGGTAATGAAGTATTAACAAGTGGAGTATATGTGGGTGCAACAGGTTGAACCGGTTGATATGAATGCACAAACGTTTGTGGTTGAACGGGAAAGATAGGCTGCCACTGAAAAACAATCATTCCAACATTAGGTTGACCATAAAGGGACGAAGTAATGTCAAAATGGGTGACCATAGGTTTCCCCCCAACATGAGGAATATAATAAGATGGAATATATTGTTCTCCCAATGCTGGGAGTCTATTTGAGATTGTATTGGATGGAATCTACCCAAATGGACCAACTTGATATTGCACTGAAGATGTATATAAAGGATCAAGCCGTTCAGTACTCATTAGAGATTTACCAGATAAAATACCAGATGATGACATGGGTGAATTCCATGGGTTTGAGGATGCACAAGAGAAGGTTCCAAATAAATATTGGTAATCAGGTGGGACGAAAGGACCACCATATAGATGTGACTTTGGTGATGTGGTAAACATCGATGGGGTAGCAACAGTAGATGATGTCGCAACTGTAACAGATGATACAACCAGAGATGTTGACTCAGCCATGGTCATACGACCCAATGTGTACCCTATAGGATCTACGGGAACTCGATTTGAAACAGGATCAAAGAGAGCAATGTACGGTGATTGAGGAAAAGACTCGTAAAGACAAAGCTCCTCCCCAAAATGAGTTGGAGATGAAGGTGTTTCGTCTTGTGGTATTTCTTCAATCAAAATCAAACCAGGTGGAATGATTTTTCCGTCAGGCCCGAGAGATATTTCAGGTGTTTAACTGCGATACATGGGAGACTCAATGGCTACGATCGACTATGGAGCGACCGATACAAAAAAAACTTCCAGTTTTTTGACTTTGAAATATAGATGTTTTGGTAAAAGAACGACAAGAGCTAGATCAACTTCCAGTTGAACAAAGTTGGGTTCAGGAGGTATGGTCTCACTGATTGGATGGATGGTGACCATAGGTAGTTGTGAGGAGTCCGTTTTGACAATAGTGGATGAACCAAGATGTTTAGAAACAACTCGAGACGACTCTGGTATAGGTGATGATGATGTCGCACCAGAGGTACTAATAATACTAGTTTCGGTAGAAAAATGTTGCCTTCGCCAACGAGAAATGGCTTCTAGTGGTAAAGGTGGTTTAAGTGCTATTCTATGTGAATGATGGGGAAAGGGATGTTCTTCTTCCACGATGATTGATTTGTTTTATTAAAAAAACAAATAAACAAATAAAAGGGTAATTCTAGGCAAAAGGTTTGCCAAGTAATTTTGAACTGCAGAATACCTCCTCATGAACCAAGAAGTATGGGCAAGCAATCTCCTCAAATGTTGTGTTCGGTGTATCACAAGATACAAGGAGGATGAATCGGTTACCTATGGATGGATAGAAATCTAAATTTTTCCTCTCAAATATACCCTACGGTACATGGAGGCACAAGTCCATATTAGCGCCGTCTAATGCAAAACCGCACAGTGAGAGCACCCCTTTTTAATTTTCGTACTAAAACACTGCCCTATATACCTAAAGGTATGTGGATGAGCTCTGATATACTTACGTATGTGGAGTGAGGTATCACACTCAGAATGTATCGCAGACAAGTTAGTGACAAATTCTATGTTTAACGACACCGGAACACGTCTCTAGCCCAGACCTTCTAAATGTTATCGTTAATGTTACAATGCTTTCTTAGGTTGATTAATGTAAATTTTATGTTGATCTTGTTTAAAAGTTTGTCTTTGAGGTTCACCGTGTGATGTAATGTAAATTCATAAAAATGCAAACTAAATGATAAGCAAACTTTTCAATTTAGCTTTTTCAATGAAAATCCTAGCTACTAAGGGGAAAGAGCAATCAGATTTTGAGCATACAACAAGGAGCACAAAATAAATGCATATTTCCTTAACTTGTTCCTATGCAACACACAAAATTCTCTATATGCACATGCATGTTTTTCTTTTCAGCACCCTTTAATATGAATGAATGAAAGGAAACTAAATGCACAAATCAATCAAACAAGTGGTTTCTTTTGAGAAACGAGGAATGAAACAACAATTTCTCTGAGGAAAATGAAGAATGGAACTACAATTTTCCTAAAGAAAACAAGGAATGAAATAAAAATTTCCTTTTCAAAAATATAATTGATCTAATTCAAAAATTAAACTTTGAATTTTATTTTCCAATGATAAAGAAAAACAGATAATGAAACATTTAACAAATTACTTTTCAAAGAAGGAAGAACAAGAAAGTTTATTGGTCTGTAAGAGTAATCATACATATGAGAATACAACAAAGAAGTGGTTGAAATTGAAAGCAATGACAATTTTTTATGGAATTTGGTTGGCTAAGGGGCCAACACAGTCTCTAAGGGGAGACAGTGCATTGCAGAGCACCCCTGAATGGAACACAGTGCACTGCAGTGCACTGTACCTTGACCAACAATGTGTTGGGCGCAGCTAGGTTTGAAAAACAAGTAGCTAAACACACTTCTAATGTAATTGTTCATTCAAATGACTGATAATAGAAATTAGATGCTACTGATGAGGATAAATAGAGGCAGAAACACCAGGAATGATAGGATACTCCCTAACAGAGTCGCCAATTTGTTATATGGAATTTTAATCTACGGATAAACTAAATTCCCTGAGTATGGTATTCCTTCACTCAGAACAACAGATGAAATATAACTCCTATTTTCTCTACAATAAGCATATATACAGAATGGGAAAGAGCCTACTTGTGATCATTTTCACTCTCCTTCTCCTTCTATCGTTGTTTCTGTCTCTCTCAATCCAACTCAAGCCGCTAGATCGATTCTTGCAAACAAAAACAAAGAACAACAAACAACATACAATATACAAGTATCTACTTATCTTAATCAAATCAAACCGATCAGATCTAAAATACATACATATTCAAGGATACATTTCAGAAGATATAAACATATGTATGGGAAAATGAACATATATCTTTATTAAAGAGTAGGAGGATAAAATTACAATCAATGGATCGATTTGTCGTCAACCTTCTCCAACTTCATTCTAGCCTTATCACATCTAGCATCATCTCAGCAGTATATCAGTACTTCCACTCTCTATCAAATGATAACACAACAACATAAATTTGAACAAAATTCTTCCTCCCTAGCACTTAGATGGGTGCTCAATTTATAGGGAAACTGATGGTTGTTTCTCATTGAATGGATTTATAATAATAGGCAACACATGTTTCCAAGTTCAGAGGTGTTAGATGGACACTTGTATTCGAAGTATGATACCTATGGACTCTTCTAGAAGTCACTGGCCATGTGGAGATTCCAGGAACAATGACAATTCCACTCCCAAGTGACCAACGCACCCTTGAGTGTCGGGAAGTGCACTGCAGTGCACCTTTGCATGGAGGTATTGGCACTGCAACGCAGTTAGTCCCTCTCAGAGGAGTGTTGGTGAGTCATTGGGTCATATAATATATACTTCAAACCTTGGAAATCTCACAAATGAAGCCATGAATGAAATGTCTTCACTTAGGGCATATAAAAAATGAAATATAAGGGAATGATAAACCCTATTCATTGGTCCTGGGGGATGATGTCCAGTTTGACCAGGTCTTGGGGGATGATGTCCAGTTTGACCAAGTCTTGGGGGATGATGCCCAAATTTACCTATAACAGGGAGCAACATGGGAAGTAATTGTAACATAAATCGAGGTTAAGGAGGGAGATTCCATAGAGAAGGAAAGGTGTAAATAGGCTATGATGACAATGACTAGATGATGCCACTGTGAATTGATGGGAAAATTTGATAAATAGATGGGTTGGGGGGGGGGGGGGGAGGGAGCACATGGGATAAAGAGGGTGGGGCCTTTCCCATTTACAATAAGGTCCCCCATTTTTCCACGAATTATGAGATTAGCTTGGAGATCAACATGGGAATCATTGATGCAAAGAATCTTATAGGAGGAAACACACAAGGGAATTGAGGAAGGAAAGAAAAAATATGATGGGATATCAAGGAAAATTTGGCATTAGAGTGAAGAGAACCAAACTAAATATGTCAAAAAGTATTTTTAGAAGACGAAGGAATAGGACATAAGATTTAGCCTAATTGTTGGTGGCTAATCCCAAGTTCATGGAAAAAGATAGTTTAATGTTTCCACTAGGGACAAAGAACACATCTCTCGCACTTACCACCCTAGGGTTGTGCTCATAAGCTCCATTGAATATCAAATATGGGATTGTTGAGAAGTCCTCCATGGGGAGAATTCAAAGGGAGATAATTGAATTTGATAGGAATATTTGGGTTTTATCTAGGGTGAAAGTGGAAGGATATAGGCCTAGAGGATTGGTTCATTCTAACTCACACTATGCTGAAATGGAGGATATTTTAACTTGCAAGAGTTAAGATGATCTGACATGAGTGTTAAGGCTTTAGCCACCACTAGCTTGGGAAGGGGTTTATCATTTTGGAAGATAGCATGCTTTTTATCTAACCATATTTTCCAACAAATGTATTTGGGAAGAGTGAACCAAATTATTCTAAAGTTTTTATCAAGGAGCCCAAATAATGCTTTTTCCAAGAGGAGAAGAGGGAGGTCAAAGAAGAGGGCCATCTCAATATATGGTTGATCCCTTGTAGAACAAGGAGCCAAACCTAAGAAGTCTCATTTGAAGAGAGGAAAAGAATACACCTATAGGGGCATTAAAAGTGGCAAGGAGACTAAGATAAATGAGGCTTTATAAAAAATGTGAAGTTCATTCCTTCCTCACCTGGAAAAAAGGGATTCAAATATGTGAAGGCTACTCATAGAGTATTAATAATAGGTGTCATCATAAAAAAGAACTACATTAAGTCATTTGATACTAGCGACTAAAAAATTATTAAAAACATCAAGGAAAACACTATGGGAGCATAAAAAAATTGGGGTTAAATTAGACAATAATGATGAACTTCCATGATAATCTATTATTTTTAGGTAGCCCTAACAAGATTGAATTCTAAATAATGTGAGAGTTAGGGTGCAAGAATTTTGGCAATTTAATTATTGTATTTTAGCAAATGTGTGACATTGTATATAAGACTATTGTATGAAACTTATGTCAAAACATATAACATAGGTTAATCAAGTCAAAATGTTCCATAATTTCAAGGAGAGTAATATTGATGTGAACATCACCCTTAACACTTTTGTTAATCTTAAACCATGGATGTCAAACCTATCAATGTTTAGGATATATGCTGTTGTTAGTATTGTGTAGAACATTGGTAGAACCATAAAACATTGGTTAAATAACCCCCCCCTTCTAGTGCTTATGAATTTGTATATTACATATTATGTATATGAGAGAGTCATTAGTTATTTACAAGAAAAAATATCTCGATGGTATAAAATGAAAATAATGTTTTTGATTTGGCACTACTTCACTATAACAAAACAAGCCATTAGCACCGCAAATAGTGTTGGAATCCAGTGTTTCCAATCAAGCAAAATGGATTTAAGCGAGGTCGCAAAATCTGGTGAAAAATAGCATGTTCACATGGTGCCTTGATTTGCGCCGAGAATAGTGCCTGGCATAGCACCAAGAATAACACCATAAACTATTTCTTCCATTCGTGCTTGCTTTGTTGCATCCATTTGTACTTCTAGGTTTTCTCCCAACCGTGCTTCCTATTTTTCTTCTATTATGGCATCAAAAACAACTTCTTTTTTGGCTTCCTAATTAACACCAATTTACGCTTCCATCATAACGTCAAGTTTTTCTTCTAATATGGCACTGCTTATTGCATCTAGATTTGCTTCTTTTATGACATCTTCTTTAGCTTCTAATATGGACTATGTTAGAGTGTCTTTTGTTGCTTCTAATATTGCTCCCATTATTACTTCTTGGTTTGCTACCTAAATGGCTTGTTTATTTTTTTCTTCGGGAACGTCAAGTTTGGCTTCTAATATTGCTTCCATTATTACTTCTTTGTTTTCTACCTGAATTGATTTTGTTTGTGCTTCTCAGGTAATGCCAAGTTTTTCTTCCATAATTACTTCTTTTTTTGCTACCTAAATCACTTATGTTTTTCTTCTTAGGTAACACCTAGTTTGGCTCATAGTATTGCTTACATTATTACTTCTTGGTTTTCTACCTAGATTGATTTTTTTTTTTGTTCTTAGGTAACACCAAGTTGGGCTACAAGTATTGCTTCCATTGTTACTTCTTGGTTTGCTACCTAAATTGCTTCTTTTTTTTCTTCTTAGGTAACGCCAAGGTTTTCTTCCAAGATTTCTTCTAGTGCGATTCTAGTTTGCCTTCCATTGTTTCTTCCTATTTTGCTTCCATAATTGCTTCCCTGTTAGCCTCATGGTTTGATTCCTTTTAGTTGGAAGGTTTGATTCTTTTTTAGCACTTGGGTTTGCTTCATTTTTAGGTCCAAGGTTTGCTTCCTTTTAGTGTTTGGATTTGTTTTTGAATTAGCCTCCAATTTTGCTTCCTATTAAGCAACCAATTTAGCTTCCTATTTAGAGCCACATTTTGCTTCTATTTTAAAACCTCATGATGCTTCTTTTATAGCTTCCATCTATTAATTTCATAGTTTTTATTTCAATTACATTATTTAAGTTTATCATACCTCTTTAATAACTTATATGATTATAAAATAAGTCATATTGCATTTGAAATACTTTATAGCTTGCCACTTAATTTTTTTTTTATAGAGAAATGGACATTCATAAAAACTAATTTTTTTTTTTTTAACTATAACCAGTATTTTTATATTATTAATAAACAAAATTTTCGGTTGTGACTAGCTACACATAATTAAGGCCTAGATTCACATCATAGAGTTTTCAAGAATAGAGCTCTTTCAGGTTTCTTATAGTTACAGACCACACCACAATTCATTGGAATAAAACAAGATATATATATATATATATATATATATATATATATATATATATATATATATATATATATATATATATATATATATATATATATATATATATATTAACTATAACCTATATTTTCATATTATTAATAAACAAGGTTGTTGGTCTGTGACCAGCTACATATAATGTAAGCCCAGATAATACATGTTCAAATGATATAAGTCAAAATGATACAAATCAATATGGTATTGCGAGTGAAAATGACACATATGATAATAAACATCAAAAGAGGAACCATGACGATTTATCAACAATGATCCATGATGGAGTCTATATGATCAATGTCACTGGCTACTACCAACAGATTTCTCATCATCATCATTATCATGTCTATCATGGTCATCAACATCATGATAAGCATCACTATCATCATCGTCGTTTGCCTCGGTGTCATCTCCATCTATCTCATCGTCATTGTCTCGAATGTCTAAGCCAAACCCAACATAATTTGGATCGATTTTAAGATTAACTGGATTTTCTAGAAGACCCGTGTTTTGCAAAAAAAACATTCAAAATAAAAATTTATTTATTTCATGTAATATTTTATATTTTTGTTATGTTTCTAATATTACAACATATGAAACAAAACCATAATCATATTACATAATATCAAAGTGCACATATATACCATAATACAATTTCAATTAAGTTACAACTAAGGTGTGATTCTAATGATGTAAAACATGAAAGAATTCTAATAAACGTTGGTAAATCATGGAATGGATCCATACCTTTTTGTTGACTAGCTTGTGTGTTGTGTAGTGTACCAACCCCTGTTAGGAATGAGGGGCCCTCCTTCTCAGTAGGGATCATTGGTTAGGATGGTATTGTAGTTGTTTGATTTATTCCTCTCAGTTAAAATTCATGTGTGATTGTTGTTACTGTTATTTTTAGTCTTGTTGATGCTTTATTGATTATAGAATCCTAACCTTTATATTGTGTAACAACACAGGTCCTGAACCTATCCCTTTGTTAGTATGACAATTATTTAATTCCCATTACAGTTTGATGGTGTGTTCATTTCATTTGAATGTGCGTTTCAATATTTGTTGAGAGAATGGTTTCCAGGAGTTCTCTTCTTTTTTGAATAAGAGTGAAAGTGTGACAAAGTGGTTTTATTTTGCACTGTGTTTTTATTTTGTGAGAGTGTGAACAAGGTTTGAGAGTGTAACGACCAAAGTGTTTAATTGCTAAGGGTGTGATTACAATGATTTAGTTTGAAATTCGTTAGCACTAGTCATCATTTTCCCTTGCATATATTTTGTGTAATAGCCTTGCAATAACAAAAATTACCCATATTGATAATTAATGTGAAGAGTTCGAACTATTTCTCTGAATTAAAAGGACAATTGTTTTTCCCAACAACAAGCTGAAGAAAAACCTATGCAAAACTTTCACATAATGCAAGTTGAAGCAAAACTTGGAATGTTGTATGAAATATGAAGCATAATTATAAAATGGTCAAAGTAAACATATAATAATTCAAAAGTGTGTAAAATAATTAAATAAACACCCTACAATTTGAATAAATCAGATTGGCCAATAAATGAACTTTGTCCGTGCATTTTAGTGAAGTAAGGAAAATTTGGCCTATTTCATAAAAATGCACGCCCAACCTTCATTTCAAGGCCAAATTGAATGATTATACTTTGAGAGTACTTTTTCACTCATAATTAATATTAATTTTTCATAGAGAAATTTTTGTTGTGCAAGAATATTCCAAATTGGATTGATTTCATAGGGTTAAAGTCAAGGTTTGTGTGCCTCAATAAATGCACATCATGACTTGTACTTAATTGAATGTGCGATAATGATCATTCTAACCTAAATATGAAACCATTTTATGCAAAATAGCATAGTAATTTTCACAAAGGAAATGTTATACACTGAAATCCAAGTCTGCCAGAATAACAATTGATGATATCTACCAATGATCACAGTCAAAACAAATATGCACTCCCAAGCCAAACTGATTACACTCTTGGTAATGGTATTTGAAATGAGACATTATTGGACAATTCCTAACCTTAAGATATAACATTGCATAATGTTTAACAAATATCATACATAACTATGTTTCCCACTTATACACAATTTTCACATAACGAAAGTTGAAGCAAAACTTAAAATGTTGTATGAAATATGAAGCATAAATAGTTAAGATCAAAGTTAATATATAACAATGCAAAAGTGTGTAAAATCAATAAATAAACAGTCTATTATTTTAATCAATCATATTGGCCAATAAATGAAGCCTAGGCATGCATTTTAGTTAAGTGATCTGAATATGGACAAACTAGTTTTGATGTGCTAGCTTCCTCATCAGTATAAAATAAAAGTGTGCTAAAGGATTGTGTGCATAGAGTTGAGAATGAAGGCAAATTAATTCAATTGTTTCTTTTACGTGTTCTTCAACCAGTATAATTCCATGAATGAATTGGAAAACATGAAATCATCAAACACTTCGAAAGAAATGTGCATGAAACAACAAGACAAAAACCATTGATGAAGGATTTCACCCCTCCTAGGTTACATCTCCTTGGCCTGTCAACATGACTAGACCACTCTTGTATTTGGTGTCAAAAGTACAAATCAATTTCCTTCCAAACACATGTGACTATTACCCCTTCAAGGTAATGTTCTCCTGCAAAGAACTCACAATATCATCAACATAACATGTCTCCTACAAATATGACATTCTTTACCCAGTGAGAGCTAGAATCCCCTCACATACACTCTTCAATTCCACATTGAAGAATAAAATAAACAACTTCATGAAAATAAGTCAAACCAGAGCTAAACCATGCTGGTCATAATTGCTGCAAAAGGTGTTCTGGAAGTGGGAAAACCCCTACAAGGTCTCCTCCTTGCTCAACAACTTCCAAAACTGCTTCAAACATATGATTGATCCATACACCTTACTTGTAAAACCTGCAATATGATCTTGAATATGTTCTCAAATCAGTAAACAGAGGTTATCAATGGATTCAGAAGACCCAAAAACCCCTAAGTAGCCTCTTATGGCTCTGCAAATGGTCTTTAGGTGAAATAGATGTGGCCTCCTCTCTTGGTGGCCCTAGGCATCTTGATTCTTCAAGATGGAAAAATCACTTCCAAAAGTGCTACTCTACCTTTGAAACCTGCACCAAACTGCTCAGAGCATCCAAAAAGTCTAGGATAGACTCTTTCTGAGACCAAATTGGTCGAGTAATGCTCAAGTTATGGCTTCTTTAGTTTCTCCTAGGAAGAATCCTCCAAAACTGGAGCAACTCCAGCTAACTCCAACATATTTGGAGTTCCCACCGAAATTGGTGGACTCCGCCAAATTAATCCACATGGATGAGTGTGATTAATTAAAGATAAGCAAGAGTTTAACTGTGGTTAGGCACTAATTTTGCTCTTAGCGTAATCCACAATTAATGAATGGATTGTGTGAATAACCTTGATTAAGGTTAATAAAACCGTTTTAAATGTTTAATTCTACGCATTAAGGTATGGCCCCACTGTTGGTCATGTCGTGTGGTCCCGTGGACTAGGGGATAGGCCCCGCTTACCCCTGTCACGCAAACAAGTTTAAAATTTATAAATAGATGCAGGCAATTATGTATTGTAAGGAACATGGTATAGCGGAAACGGTAGCGTGTTGTGTTTGTGTGGGGGAGGTCGCGGGGTTGAGCCCGACCTCTGCCCGTCCACCATATAAAAATTTTGGTTGACCATACAATGACATTCAACCTTATAACATGGTTTAATTTGGCCTTTGGGATGGCACATGGTGTCCTCTGGGCTAGCCACGTGTCGTGACCCCATTGTTCCTCCAACAACCAATAAAAAATTGACATGTAGCCTAGAAATTTGGGCCAACCACATGCTGACAAGTGTTAGCACACCATTAGCCATAGGAAAATCAATTTTTACCCCTTTAACCCTATTTAAATTTTTTTTTGAAAATTCGCCTGTTTGGTAAAGCAGACAACAGGTTCTAACTTTCACATACGGAGTCACTTTTCAATGAAACAAGGTGCATTGGAATCAGGGTGACGAGACCTATCCGTTCGTTTAGTTTTCGAGCGATTCTGAGCACTTTGATTATTTTAGCAAATTTTTGCCCCCAATTCATTTTCTGATCACTCCTTCCCACTGACAGGATTTTGGTCCCACAAAAGTTGGTTATCTGATGAGAGTTTCATACTCTTCTCTTTTCCAAGTTTTATAAACTTGATTCTACTTGGAAAAACCTCCATGATAACCACTTTGGTTCACTGACATGCCTTGCTTTACAAATGGCTTGGCACTTCAACCAATGTCCTCCTTTTGTTGTTGACCTAATCCAACACTTGTTGGCTGCTTGCTGACTGATTAAACACCTTGCTATACCAAAGCAATCCATCGGTGCTTGGAAATCTGACTGATGCCCTTCCCACTGAGAATCTGGTTCGTCCTTTTCACACACATGCATTCGATGCAAGCTTCTCCTTGGAAATCACTTTTCCAAGTTAAACCCATCTGAGTGAACTACAACAATGAGTTCCAATATGAGTAATCACAAGAAAATAAATGATCATTCTCTTACCTTCACGGTACCAAATTACACGTCTGGAAGAATGTCTTTGCCATCTCTTTCGCTTCTTGGAGTCATGCACCATATGGTCTACAAAAGGGCTGTTGTTTTTGCTGCAAAAATCCTTATCGAGGATAAAATCCAAAAGACTTTGACATAAACCAATACAATATGTACATGGTGAATACTTGTATAAATTGAGTGCTGAACACATTTGTACATACAAAATATGCTGCCACTACTCATACAACAGTTTTCAAAATTCTTTCTGACATGATCAAAGAGAAATTCATTTTACAACATGGAGAACTTGACACCCAAATTTTCAATTTCTATTGACTAAAAACCAAGCCAAACTAGCATAAACATGCTAATGAAAACAATAATGCATGTAAGTGATTTATTCATAAATTATCACTTTTACAAATTACCCTTTACGGGGATATGCAACTAGTGCAAAAAAAGACTTACAATCTTCAACTAGACAAATAGTCCGAACAGTTATTACCCAGCAGGGTAATTGAACCCTCTATTTGAAATTCTCCTTCTTTTTAAGTTGCTTCATGGATGGTCACATCTTGCGCCACTTTTTCTTTTGTTGCTTCCTTTTTCGGTGCTTGCATGACTTGATTTCCCTTACGAGGATGAAGTTGTGGAAACAATTTCCAACACTTCTCGATCCAATTCCCACTGATATTGCAGTGAGTGCAAAATTTCCTTTGAGCTCTTCTTAGCTCACATGCCTTTTTCTTTGATTGAGTTTTCCTCTTCTTGTTCTCAATATCAAGAGACATAAACATCTTCTTGATGATGGATTTTATTTTGTCGCATTCATCTACACAATGGTTATAAGAATTGCAAAAAGTGCATGGAGACATTCTCCTCAACATGTCACTCAAATCAACATGTTGTTTTCCTTTAGAAGAAGCATTTAAATGAATAGGATGATTATACCTTTTCTTGGCATCTTTTGGCTTATGCTTCCTAGATGATGAACTTGCATGGCTAGAAGAACTTGAATAAAGTTCTTCTTTAACTTTTTCATCTCTCTCTGGAGATACCTTCAAGTCTCTTTCATATTTAGAGAACCAAACAGGTACTAGTTCTGGATGTAAAGTCAACCACCTTGCCTTTTCATGTCGTCTTTTATGGTAGAAGGTACATGATACAATATAGATTTCATCAAAATACCATTCTTTTGGTGCAACATAACCCAAGCCTTCGTACTTAGGTCTCTATTTTACCTCTATTTGGTTCTTGATGCCTTGTTGATTCACACCAAGACCTAAGCCTTCCCAGTGTAACCCATATTTTCCAAGAGCTTAGACCCAATGCCTATGTCGTGTCTTTCAAAGGCTGCAAAAGAATTTACATTAACAGATGCATGTAAATAAGGAGGATATGCATGCTCCCCATTTGTCTCATCTCTTGATTGAGGCACAAATATTATTTCATACTCCTTTTTGATTTTGAAGGTGTCCTCTTGGAATATTTTGTTCTATTCTTTCAGCTCCTTAACATGAGTTGCTGATTGAACCTCATACTCCACATCATGTGGACAAAATGCACAAAAAATTCCGTCTTCCATCTTGGAAGGACTTTCTACATTAGCATTTTGCATCAAATTTGTGGAAAAATATGAAGTTTGTGGAGAAGATGGTCATTTATTACCATTGTTTTTACCTTCTTACTTCATTGGAGAACCTTCTTCTCTTGAAGATCTTGAGCCTTCACCTTGAATTTGTGAGTTCCTCTCTTCATAGAGGACCCTCACCATTTTTTAAATGTCCCAAAAATCCTTTTTGAAGCTTTCATCTTTTGTTAGGTTTGTATGCTCTCCTCCTTGAGAAATGCTTACTGAAGCCTTAGAAATCTCTGGAGATAAAACTTGAGGTGGCACTTGTGGAAACACTGGCATCCTTCTCCTTGTTCCCACTTGGGAATATACACCAACAAGATTTCCTTCTCCTCTCTGGATATTTAACCTTGTAATAATTTTCACCCTCTTTGCACAAGCAACACAATCTAACAATCAACCTGCAGCTCTAATACTAACTTGATCTGAATATGGACAAACTAGTTTTGCTGTGCTAGCTTCCTCATTAGAACAAAATAAAAGTGTGCTTAAGGATTGTGTGCATAGAGTTGAGAATGAAGGAAAATTACTTCAATGGTTTCTTTTAAGTGTTCTTAAAACAATATAATTCCATGAAAAAATTGGAAAGCATGAAATCATCAAACACTTGGAAAGAAATGTGCATCAAACAACAAGACAAAAATCATTGATGAAGGAGTTCACCCCTCTTGGGCTACATCTCCTTGGCCTGTCAACATGACTAGACCACTCTTGTATTTGGTGTCAAAATTACATATTAGTTAGCTGCCAAACACATGTGACTATTACCCCTTCAAGGTAATGTTCTCCTGCAAATAACTCTCACAATAGCAGCAACACAAAATGTCTCCTACAAAGATGACATTCTTTCACCGATGAGGGCTAGAAGCCCCTCACATACACTCTTCAATTCCACAGTGAAGAATAAAATAAACAAATTCATGAAAATAAGTCAAACCAGAGCTGAACCATGTTGGTCACAACCAATGCAAAAAGTGTTATGGAATTGGGAAAACCCCTACAAGGTCTCCTCCTTGCTCAATAGCTTCCAAAATTGCTTCAAACATCTGATTGATCCATACACCTTACTTGTAAAACTTGCAATATGAACCTGAATATGTGTTCAAATCAGTAAACATAGGTTACCAATGGATTCAGAAGACCCAAAAACCACTAAGTAGCCTCTACTGGCTCTGCAAATGGTGTTTAGGTGAAACATATGTGGCCTCCTCTCTTGGTGGCCCTAGGAATCTTGAATATTCAAGCTGGAAAAATCACTTCCAGAAGTGCTCCTCTACCTCTGAAACCTGCACCAAACTGCTTAAAGCATCCAAAAATGCTAGGATAGACTCTTTCTGAGACCAATTTGGTCGAATAATGCTCAAGTTATGGCTTCTTCAGTTTCTCCTAGGAAAACTCCTCCAAAACTGGAGCAACTCCAGTTAACTTCGACAAATTTGGATTTCTCGCCGAAATTGGCAGACTCTGCAAACTTAATCCGCATGGATAAGTGTGATTAATTAAAGATAAGCGAGATTTTAATTGTGGTTAGGCACTAATTTCACTCTTAGCATAATCCACAATTAATGAATGGATTAACACATAATAACCTTGATTAAGCTTAATAAAACCGTTTTAAATGTTTAATTCCATGCATTAATGTCTAGCCCCATCGTTGGTTGTGTCACATGGTCCCATGGACTAGGGGCTAACCCTTTGGGGCTGGCCCTCACTTACCCCCGCCATGAAAACAAGTTTAAACTTAAATAGATGCGAGCGATTATGTATTGTAAGGAACATGGTATAGCGGAAACGGTAGCGTGTTGTGTTTGTGTGGGGGAGGTCGTGGGCTTGAGCCCGACCTCTGCCTATCCACCATATAAAAATTTTGGTCGACCATACAATGACTTTCAACCTTATAACATGGTTTAATTCGGCCTTTGGGAGGGCACGTGGTGGCCTCCAGTCTAGCGACGTGTCGTGACCCCATTGGTTCTCCAACATCCAATCAAAAACTGACATGTAGCCCAGAAATTTGGGCCAACCACAGGCTGAAAAGTGTCAGCACACCATTGGCCGGAGGAAAACCAATTTTGACCAAGAATTTGACCCCTTTGACCCTGTTTGACTTTTTCTTGAAAATTCGCCTATTTGGAAAAGCAGACAACAGGCTCTAACTTTTACATACGGAGTCCGTTTTCAATGAAACGAGGTGCACCAAAATAAAGGGGACGAGACCTATCTATCCGTTAAGGTTTCAAGTGATTCTGAGCACTTTCATCCTTTTATCAAATTTTTGCCCCCAATTCAGTTTCTGATCATTAAGCAAGGAAATTTTGGCCTACTTTACAAAAATGCACCCCCAACCATCATTTCAAGGCCAAATTCAATGATTCAACTTGGAGAGTACTTTAGTACTCTTAATTAACATTAATTTTTCACATATAATTTTTTGTTGTGCAAGAATATGCCAAATTGGATCAATTTCGTAGGGTTAAAGTCAAGGTTTGTGTGCCTCAAATAAATGCACACCAAGATCTGTACTTAATTTATTGTGCGATAATGATCATTCCAACCTAAACACATAACCATTTTATGCAACATATCATAGCCATTTTCATAAAGGAAATGTTATACATTGAAATCCAAGTCTACCGAAATAATAATTAATCATATCTGCCAATGATCACAATCAAAACAAATATGCACTCCCATACCAAACCAATTACACTGTTGGTAATGAAATTTGAAATGGGACATGATTAGATAATTCCTAAACTTAGGATATTGTAGAAATTATGGTGTAGATTTGTAACTGCTCATGAAATTTTAATCGAAATCACAAGGCACAAACCTACTCTGCTGCTCTGCTTTGAAAAATTCAATTCACAATTTAGAACATCGATAAAAAACACACAATGGGAAATAACACACATGCTCACAATATTTTTCAAATGGAAAGAAATCTGATAAAAACCCCCTTTCCTACTTGCATTAATGTGATGAATAGAGATGCATTACAATTGCTACCTCAATCTGAGCTCAACCTGCAAGTGATTAACCTATCTCTCTACTCATTGAGAAGCTCTGACCCAAACTTAGTCAAATTTTTCCTCTTCTTGAGCCCCTATTTCCTTTCTCAATTCCTAAGGAAATTAGGCCCCTATTATTTATGAATTTTCTCCAAAATGCTTTCATAGTCCCAAATTTTGATCATCTGACTGCACACAACACTTGTACACACAATACTAGTCTACAACTGATGTTACACTGCCTTGAAATATCCACCACAGCTAGGGAACTTGAATTCTCTACATGCACTAGCTATTTTGGCCTGATTGATCATTTAATTGGATGAACGTTGTGTTAGACTGAAGTCCCACTGCACAACTAACCTTCCACTAGTTCCTCCAACAATTAGAACTAGTTTAACTGAAAACAGATTGAAATAACTAGCCTTGATTGCTACAAATTAGCAATTACACTTTCTCAACTGAACTCTAACTCCTGTAATTCGAATTTACTAAGCTAACTAAGTGATCCAAAATATTTTTCTTTGAGATGTATTAAATAATTACATGTAAAATTGCATCTTAACCATGAAACTTAAAAGGCATAAACATAAGAAGAGAGAAGCACATAAAAACATGCAAGAAGACAAGGAATTGATATCAGATTTCGTCCAGGAGGGACTACGTCTCCGGGCCCTACTCAATCAGTGGGGAGGCCCTCTTTCATTAAGTGGAAAATAAAATGAAAGTACAAGCATCAATGTAAAATTACACCCTTATACCTCCATAGCTGAAAGTGCCAGAAAATTAAAGACATCTGATGAAGAAATGGACAACCCCGTTGGATTCGTGGCACCGAGAGGTGTACAATCCATATAAAATTTGCCTGATTACGATGTCGAATAAATTTGGCCCCTCTAGAAATGGGCTCAGTTCATGGTTTCGCCCCCCTCCTGCAAGGCGCTCAAGGTTCCACTCTGTCTCGTACTTCGTGCCGCTCCTAGCCTGCCTAGGTGCACTTATGAGTTGCAGGTTTAAATAGTGGAAGGTGGGCAGACTCCCCAAGGAAGTCCAATGGCTGAGTTGGTTGAGATCCTTTGTTTGAGGGAGGGGATCGGGTGGTCAAACCCCTTCCCCTCCGTAATAAGGCGTATACTATTTTAACATAACCACACCATTCTTTTTTTAAAACCGACTGCATATTTTAATATAAAGTATGGGTAAGTTGGGAGGTCGGGCCTGCATTGGGCAGCCCATCCCATTAACTCTCGCCGTCATATGTTATATGGTGGGTAGAGTGGGTTGGGAAGTGGGGTTGACAATCCTCGCCCACCCATATTGATATGGTTGGTTTCTGTAGATGTGGGGGCGGCGAGGTCATGGCCATTGACCCCCCCCTTTTTTAATTATATTTTTGTTACAAGGTTCGTTGGGTAGGGCGGGGGTCATGGCCCACCCTACCTTTTTTTTAATATTTTTTTGATTTTATAAAACCAACCTGATCTTTTTGAAAATTCTGGAAATGGACCGAAGGAGTCAATTTAAGTGTCCCACAATTTTTCTTGGAATCTGGCTAGAGTTGGTAGGAATTCGGTGGACTAGTTTCTACAAATTTGTCGCCTCCTTAAGCTGCCACATCACCAAGTCAACCTTTAAACTTTGACTTCTTCTAACTCCTTTATACGAACTCAGAATTGAGTGTCGTCTACGCCGTTGGAATCAGAAAGACAAGATCTTCAGTTTAACACTGATTTTTCCACATTTATGACACTTTTATTTTTGAGCCTTTCTACTTAAGCCACTTGTACTTGGACCTGTATGATCCTCCTTGATCATTCCTCTCCATTGAAGATATTTTGGACGCCCAAAAGCCTTATCAATCAACAGGAAAGTGAGGGAATTTATCCCTCACCTTCTACTTTTCAAGCCATTTAGCTTTACTTGGGTGCATCCCTTGGAAACCAACATTCCACATCTCCTCGTCATGAAGTCCTAGTCCTTCGATCGAGAATGATGTCTTCTGGAAGTTCATCGAGATACTCTGGTGCAACGTAATCCACTGTAGGCACTCATCCTACCTCCTCAGTGTCCATAATCAATGGTGGTTCATAAAGCTTCAGATTTTCGACATTCACGACCGAGTACATTTGCATATATACAGAAAAATCGAGTCAAAAAGCATTATTCCCAATCTTCTCCAATATGGTAAATGGACCATACCGGATTGGTCGCAATTTCTTACCTTCCCCCTTCATTCGATCCTTGCTAATGTGGAACCACACCTTGTCACCAACCTAAAATTGATGATTGACTCAGTGTTTATCATGTTGAGCCTTATATCGAGCCTGACTCTTTTCCAACTATGCTTGCATTGCTTGATGAATTGTCTGTATCCATTAGATGAACCACTTTGCTTTGTCTCTATCATCACGTTCACTAGCATCTTCATCCCTTCCATAGATCATGTCAAAAGGGTCCTTTGGTAAGTAACCAAAACATGTCTCAAATGGTGAATGTTGTGTAGAAGAATGCACTACTCAGTTGTAGGCATGCTGCACATATGAAAGATGCTCATCCCACAACTTGGGATGTTTGTTGCAATAGCCCCGCAACAAGTGTACCACGGTACGGTTGATGACCTCTGTCTGTCCATCGGTTTGTGGATGGAATTCCGTACTTCTCTTCAACTTGGTGTCCATCATTCGCCACAAGCTAGTCCAAAACTCTCCAAGGAAGCGAGAGTCTCGATCTGACACAATTGATGTGGGCAACCCAAAGTGGATCCAAACAAACTGAAAGAAAAGATAAGCAGTCTACTTAGCAGTGACCTGCTTTTTACAAGGCATTAATATGCACATTTTTCTAAAGTTGTCTACGACAACATACAAATAGTCGTGACCCTTTCTAGACATAGCCAAACCTCCTACAAAGTCCATCGACACACTTTCCCATGGACGACCCGGAATAGGGAGTGGTGTGTAGAGCCCAAATTTTCTATTAGAGGGCTTTGAAACAAAACACATCACACATCCCTTTACAAATCGAGTTACAATGTTTTTCATATGAGGCCACAAGAAAAACCTTTGTAAATGACATAAGGTTTTTTTGACACCAAATTGACCCAACACAAGAGAGATGTGTGCCTCTTGAATTACATGTACCCTTTCTGTTGTGGGTATGCACAATTTTCCAAGGTGATACAACAACTTACCATGCAAATGATAGTTTTCAACCTGTGATCCATGAGTTAGTTTTGCATATATCGCTTTAAAGTCATCATCGCTAGCGTATTGTTCAACATAAGTTTCAAAAGACAACGAAGCATTATGCAAAATAATAGAAGCATTAATAGGAGGGCGATAGATCATATCTGCTACTTTGTTACTAGTGCCCTTCTTATACTTTATTACCATATGAAACTTTTGTAGAAAACCCATCCACCTAAAATGATGAGCCCATTGTAGCTTGGACTGTGACTGAAGGTATTGCAAGGGTTGGTGATCCGTATGGATAATGGTTTCCTTTCCGATCAGGTAGTGTTTCCACTTTTGCACACTTTGGACCAACACATTCAATTCCTTGTCATAAGTGACGTAATTGATGACAACCTGGGAGAAATTCTCCGAATGGTAACATATTTGCTTCTTTTTCTGCAACAATACAGCTCCTATGGCATACCCACTAGCATCGGTTTCGATCTCAAAGGGCTGCTAGAGATCGGGTAAAGCCAGGATTGGTGTGGTGATGATTTTATCTTTCAGTGCATCGAAGGACTTATGCTGCTTTCCTCCCCACTGAAATGCTTGTCTTACACTTTTCAGTGCATGTAAGGGTGATGCAATAAGGGAGAAGTTGGCAATGAATCTCCTCCAGTACTGTACTGAACCTAGAAAACTACGGACCTATATTACATTGGTAGGCTTAGGCCATTTTACAATCACCTCAACTTTGGAGGGGTATATTTTTAATTGACCATTACCAACAATATGACCTAGGTAAACCAAAGAGGTTTTCCCAAACTCACACTTTGACAGTTTTACATCCATTTATTATCTTTTTAATACATCAAGCACTTTCTTTACATGACATACATGTTCATCCCAAGTTCTACTAAAGACAATAATATCATCTAAATATACAAGGACAAATTTATCAATGAAAGGCCTAAAAAGATCATTCATCACCCTCATGAATGTGGTTGGAGCATTACACATTCCAAATGGCATCACCATCCATTCAAACAACCCCTGTTTGGTCTTGAAGGCATTTTTCCACATGTCCTGCTCTGCAATTTTGACCTAGTGATAACCACTACGCAAATCCAATTTGGTGAAATAGATTGCATTCTTTAATTGATCTAACAAATCATCAATGCGAGGGAGAGGGTATCGGTTTTTCACTGTGATTTTGTTTAGCACCCGATAATCCACACACATCCTCCATGTGCCATCTTTCTAGGGAAATAACATGATCGACGAGCTGCATGGAGAAGTACTTGGCTGGATGACCCCTTGGTTCAACAATTCCTGTACCTTCTTTTTGATCTCCTCCATCTCGATAGATGACATTCTATACATGCCAATGTTTGGAAATGGAGCATCATGCTGCAAATGGATCTCATGTTGGATTTCTCGTTTCGGAGGCAATCCTCTAGGTTCCTGAAACAACTCATCATAGTTAGAAATAAATTCACATAATTCATTTTATGAGCCAGATCACATTCTTGGAAAGCCTCAGATGTTTTCGCATCATTTTCTCTCACAACCATAGTTTTCATTTGTCCTGCACTTACAAGACTGGCACTTACCTTGGTTTGATGGGCTCTTACAATATACTCTACCTCATCTTTTGTGATTTGGTATTTATTTTCATGTCGAAAGAAAACTGCTTTCCTGTCGCAAAGACAGGGACTCCCTAACACAATATCACAGATATCCAATGGTATGACATTCAGTTCTACTTCATCCACTAGTTTAAAAGTAATTACAAATTTAACCTTACATTGCTTGGTTACATTTAATTTTACCTTGTCATGTATCCATCCAAGTAGATAAGGTTTCGAATGAGGCTTAACTTCTAAGCCTAACTTTTTAACCAAGTATTATGAGATTAAATTTACTTGAGAGCTTGAATCAAATAGAGTTTATACTTTTGTATGATTTATGAAAACTTGTTGAAGCCTCGAAATTCGCTGCAACAACATGGGGGATGACCACCCGGTCCGAACCTTAAAGCAATTCCTTCTTTGTTTGGAATGGTGGTTCCAACTGGTTTAACTAGGTCCAGTTACATTCTCTCAATCTCCAATGGCTTAAAATATAACTTTTGTCTACCAATGGGAAAGAGACATTAGATCATTTCTCTTGCTGATCAGGCAAGAAAGTGATCCTTAAGCTAATTTGGGGCTCAACCAAACCACAACTAAAGTTTTGTCTCTTTAGGAAGAGGACTTCTAGAAATGTAGAATTAAATATAAATGAAAAATTATTCTAAAATGCAAGCAAAGAAAATCTATCCTAATCCTATCTCAATTAGGCAGATGTAGATCTAACCCAACCGAGAGCAAGATATTTTAAATAATTGGGATTTAAATATTTCTGGCTTATAATGAATATCAAGCTAAGGAAGTAGTTCAATTAACTGATATTATGTATATCAAAACACATCCTATTGAGAGACCTCTTAACTAAGATAATCAACCAACAACATTTAGGAAGTAGTTCACAAAAATGATATTGCTTGTTAAATTAGTAATTAGAATAATTAAACAATAATATGCGGAAAAAGTTCACAACATAACATTGTTTATTTAATCAATATTAAAAGACATATTTATGAGTAAATAGTTACTCAGAAGTCAGAATTCAAACCATAAGAGCAAAGATAAATTATAACATACAATTGAGACAAATTACTCATACTGACAAAAATGCACAAATATGAATAAAATGACACATTCCTGCTATCATAAAATGAAACCAATATTTAAAACAATAGTATTATAAATGCCAATTCATTGAAACCATTTCTGTAACTCCGGTCTCCAACAGTCCTTTACAAAGCTTGAATTTATGTTTTTAAAACATGAGTTGTAGAAGTAAAAACTCTGTTCTCCATACATAATTCAGAATGCAAAAGAGAAACCCTCAATAATATCCCAGATCTGAGTTTTCTCTCCACTACCCTACACCTCTAAATCCTCTAGACAATAGTGCCTTCAAGAATTCCAGAATTGCAGAGAAGAGAAGCCCTTATTATATTCTACAATCTGTATTTTATAATATTTACAAAATGATTTCTTTATAGGAAAGTTTCTTGAAGAGTGGTTCTTCTCAATCAATTTTCATTGGTTCAAAATCATATTCTTTAATTGCTGGAGCCTTCTCATTGATTGAGATCTTCTTCTTCTTATCTCTTCAACTGTATTCCTACAAAAACAAACTAAAACTAAATTAAAATGTAAAAATAAAATCAAAATGCCAAATTTGGAATTAAAATAAATCTAATCAAAACTTAATTAAATAAATAATTGAAAAGGAAATCTAAGCTTTCTATTGATACATGTGATGATCTAATTGGCCAAGGAGAATATTGATGAATGGATCTCCACTCGGAAGAAGTGGGCAAATGGAAATGCAGAAAATAAAACTCAGAAAATTGATTTTGTTAAAAAATTTGGAGCTTGATCTTATGTTGAATTTTAGACTTAATAAATGATAAAATCTGAAAATGAAACCACTTCAGAAATTTTCTTCATTATTTTTTCTATCCAATGAACCATCCTGATCCTCATTTGGCCAAGTAAAACTCCATTTATGAGCTTCCAAAGTTGATATATAAAAATGGACAGATTTCAGAAATTTCTGTTGCTTAGGCTAAAAATCAGCGATTTTAAATTAAATTCTAACCCTAAATTAGATTACAGTTTTTAATTAATTAATACTAATTATGTTATTAATCTGGATTTATTATACACAAAAATTAATTAATAAAAATAAACGATTTAAAAGTTATTTAAAATATAAATATATTATATTAATTTTGTAATTTAATTATATTAAAATTATAATATAATAATTATAATAAAAATATAATATTAATTATATTTTAAAAACTTAAAATTCTTGAAACAAAACCATGCATGAGGTGTTATGAAAGAGGGAGGAGTATTAATGGAAGAGGGAGGAGTATTAATGGAGGTGAGGAGTGATAAGGAGGGTGAGTGGAACAATGAAGTGGAGGGACAAGGAGGATGAGGTAAGGATGACAGAGAGGGAAGTTATAGAGAGATAAGGTGAATAACAAAATCTTATATTAAAATACTTAACTCATCACATGAAAACCAAAACCACAATTCCCAATTTCTTAAGGGATGTGTTTTGAAGTTTTAAATAAATTTGCGATATGCAATATCGCAATATCGCAATCGCAAAGTTTTATCGCAAACATTTTAGGATCGTATTTTTTGGAAGGATGTGAAGTGTGGCCTATGTGGGATTAACAATCCTATAAATTTGACTACAACCACTTTGCAATTTTGGAGTTTTGGGTTTGGTAATCTATTTTAAAATAATAAATTAGATTAAATTACCAAGATCTCGAAATGTGTTTTAGTCTATTGTGCAATTTAGCTGGGTCATTTTGTAGGACCATTAGTGAAAAATGAAAGAAACAGTTAAAATGAACTAAGAGTTAATATTTACAATGAATGACTATTTTAACTACGAGAATTGAAATATTGGTACATTTTATACATTTGTCTAACAGAGGAGACACAAATGATCAAACTTCAAAAGAATGGCATTTACAATCTGGTTAACCAAATGGAGAAAAACAAGTATCGTTGAAAATCTTGTGAAAAATCAAATTCAATGAAACAATCAAAATATAAATCCAAAAAAAATAAAATAATGGTAAAATTTTAGTACAATTAACTTAATGAAAATCATAAAAGGTGTTTGGCCAAAAATTAATAAAAAGGGTCCCCATTTTTGAAGTAAATAATTCAAAAATGGGGGGTTGTTGGGTTTTTCTTACAACAATGGTGACACACGGGAGAAGGACCAGATATGTCTGATTAAATATTGAACTTAAATTTTACCCAAAGGTTAAAAATAATGGAAATCACAAAATCGTTTAACAGTAAAACATTTCCATAGGTCCCACATAAATAGATTAAGCAATATGAGTTTGTAAAGATAAATACTTAAAATAGACTCGAGTAAAAGTGATGAATCCAAACTTGGGAAAAATTTGTTTTAAAACTACCTCATATGAAAAATAGAAGAAGGTAGAGATAGGAGTTTTTGATAAAGCATATATCCATTTTATGGTTGTCTCTGACATCGCTTCGCTACCAGTGAGCCTGAATAGTACCCCAACGAAGTTGTCTTTTATGCCATACAAGCCTAGTCCCGCTGCTAGCGAGTGTCTATAGCCCCGACGGGTTTACTTGTATTTCCCATGCTTCCTCTTTTAATCACCCTTTTGATAAGCACATTTGCAAGCTTTCAGTTTATGATGTATTTGAGTGAAAGAGGTGGGTGTTAGGATATTCTGACACATAGGAAATAGTTAATAATAACTTATTCTAGTGTAGAGTTAGGTAAAGTGTGTTTCTTTACCATGTACATTTGTAACTTATAATCTGATGGTCACGATTTGTAGTGATTCGACGGTTATCTCTCACTTCGGTATTAATGACACTTGATCCGTGGCTTAACACCCGATTGGTCCATGATCCCTATTTAAAGAGCATGGAGGGTAATTTGTCCGATAACTGTTTACGAGAGAAACATATGTAAATTTTCTTTTTATATTAATAAATTCCCTGAAGTGGCCGCATTGGCTCAGGGCGTGGACTGTTTCCCTATTTGAGGGTTTTAACCACGTGATTATACTGGTGTACTGATTTGTGATCTGTTTGTGAGCGGTGACCTTTGGTTCTTGATCTACGGAACTTACCCTGTAAATTTCTACATGGTATCAGAGCTATTTTGAGGGCCTTGTCTGTTGTTGATCAAAATCCGAAGCTAGTTTGACTGCATGCAAATTCCATTTTGTAGATATATTATTTCTAAACATTTTTGAGCTTGGAGAACTACTCGGTTGTGTCTGGAGTGTCTGTTACAGTGAGGAATGCCTTTCGTTTCATGCGAAAAGGTTTTCGGCTGTCCAAGTTATGACAATTTAGATTTGGAGGTATAAAGCATCTGTTTTGCAGTTATGTTTGTCAATAGTTCTGCTTATTTCGGTTTCATTTTTATTTTATTTTTGGTTTATAGTTTTTTATTTATTTATTTGTCGGATCTATACCCTCTTCTTTGTGTATGCTCTTTGCTGTGCGCTGCGTGCAATCTCCGCAAATTAGAAACAGGAAAAAGAGGTTTTTTTTTGCTACGTATGCTCTTTCCCTGCGTCTTTGTGCGATCTCGGGAAATCAGAAATAGTGAAAAAAATGATAGTTGCCGGTAAGGCTAACTGTAAATCTAACATTCTGCCATAAGGCTTTGCATTATGTTTTTTTTTTTTTTTTGCTCGGTTTTTTGTGTTTTTTTGTGCAGGAAAAGGCACGCACACCGAAGAGTTATAAAAAAAAAAAACCCTTCCTCCTTTCATACAATAACATGATCCTTTTACTATCTCATTTGGTGAGGGGTTAGTTTATGAGAATAGAGGTCTTGGGTTCAAGTCTCCTTCTCAAGTTTCTTTTGTAAAAAGTTTTTGTTCAAAGGGGCAGATTTTTTGTTTTTAAAAGCCGCACTTCATCCCGTTCCCGTAACTATTTGGCGTCTACAACTTAGATTTTTCAAAAGGCATAATTTATTCATCCGGAAACCGTTTTTCGAGCCATTTTTTGAAACGGCCTAATTTTTCCAGATCTTTCCATTGGAGCAGTTAGTTTTAGCTTTTCTCAACTTCAGTTTAAAAAAAAAAATGGAAAATGCATGCCCGGTTATTCTTAACAGCACCAATTATTTACAATGGCTACCTCACATGGTAGATATACTTAGAAGTAAAGGGCTTTATAGAATAGCCACAGGACAAGAGACTAAACCTTCCGATGATGGTAAAGTTCCTAAATGGGAAAATAGACAAGATCAAGCACGAGGGTTGATAGGAATGTCCATTGCTCAAGATCTTCGATTTCACATCCTTGACATTGACACTCCTAATAAAGCCATAGAAATGCTAAATAATGTTTTTGGCATTCAAAATCAAATCAAGGCCCACCAGCTTGAAAATGAGTTGCTTACTTTGGACCCTAATAATTTCTCCTCTATTGAAGACTTTTTGTCCAAATTCAAGACCCTTAGACTTATTTTAGAAGGGTGTAAGGTCAAAAAGGAAGATGGTAGCCTCATCTATTGCATTCTTGCTAAGCTTGGCCCTGCATACTCTATATTTGTTTTTGCCTTCCATTCCACCAGAGAAGCCATCATTTCTTCAAGAACCACCTACAAGAATCCCTCTTTTGATGCCTTTTGTGATTCTTTGATAAGAGAACAAGAAATTTTTTTACACCTTGGTCTTATCATTGCTGGAAACGCTTCTAAGAAAGCCTTAGCAGCCCAACAACAACCATATCAAAAGAATGCCAAGAAGCAGTATCCTAAAAAACATGGTCCTAAACTAAAGAAGGGCCCTAGGCAATTTCAGCCGCAAACTGAAAAATCAAATCACCAAAATAATAAGGCAAATCAAAACAAAGGGAAGAAGACAGATAGACATTGCAACTTTTGCAATCGGGATGGCCATATAGAGTCCAAATGTTTTAAAAAGATGTAAGCCTTAGAAGCTGCAACGAAGAAGCACAACATCAATTTGGAGCACTCTTCACCTTCATTTTTAGGAATGGCACTTTCTGCTTGTGGTTGTCAAGCATCAAGATCTGGTTATGCATTAAATGTATCTTCTTCTTCTCCTTCTCATGAGTGGCTCATTGATTCTGGAGCTTCTTACCACATGGCTAAAAATAAATCCATGTTTTCTTCTTTAAATGATTGTAAGACCAAACATATTTATGTTGGTGATGATAGATCTATTAGTGTTGTAGGATCTGGAACCATTCATCTAGATAATGGTCGGTTTAATGATGTACTATGTGTTCCTACCTTGTCATGCAACCTTCTATCTATTTATCAGATAACTCATTCAGGTGAAGGGAAAATAGTAGAATTCTCACCTCATGATGTTGTAATCAAGGACCTCAAAGATCCTAAACATATTTTAGCTACTGGCATTGCCGATGATTCCACAAGGTTGTATAAGTTTGACAACTTTGGATCATCATGCCTTCCCTCTGTTTTTGTTGCTCATAATGATGATGTGAACAAACTTTGGCATGAGCGATTTGGTCACTTAAACTATCGCTCTCTTCAAACTCTATGTAAGGAAAATATGGTGACGGGCCTTCCTATGGTATCTTGCCGAGATGGTGTTTGCTTCGGATGTGTACTCGGAAAACATCATCGGGATAGTTTTGACAAACGTGCCTCTTGGCACGCTTCAACCCCTTTGCAGCTTGTGCACAGTGATTTATGTGGTCCACTTCCTGTTGTTTCTTTCTCTGGTTGCAAGTACTTCTTAACTTTCATTGATGATTTTTCCATACGCACTTGGGTATACTTCTTAAAACTCAAGAGTGAATTTTTTAACATGTTTTTGGCCTTTAAGGCCTTTGTTGAGAAACAATCTGGACATCAAATTCTTAAGTTAAGATCAGACAATGGAGGAGAATATGTTAACAACAAATTTATCAACTTCTGCACTGAGCATGGCATTCAATTGCAACATACCGTTCCATATACTCCACAACAAAATGGTGTAGCCGAAAGGAAGAATCACACCTTAAAAGAAATGGCTAATTGTATGCTTCAATCTAAAGGACTTGGTCTCAATTTTTGGGCAGAAGCCATTAACTGTGCAAATTACATAGTAAATCACACTCCTACTAAGGTTTTAAAGAATATAACTCCAAAAGAAGCTTGGAGCTCAATCAAACCAGATGTAAGTCACTTTCGTGTTTTTGGAAGTGATGCTTGGGCCCATATTCTAGATGCGAAACATAAAGCCTTAGAACCTAAGAGTGAAAAATGTATTTTTGTTGGATATTCTAAAGATGTCAAAGGATATAGACTTCTTCAACCAAAATCCAAAAATATTATCATTAGAAGAGATGTAAATTTTGATGAAAATATATCGGCCTGAGAGCCTAGTTCGGCGGGTGTGCCACCTTTGGCCTACGAGCCTAATTCTGCATATGTGCCACCTATCTCTCTCTCTTCTATTTTTAATAGAATTCCTTCTAGTTCAGATGATGACAACGAGGATGTCAATCCTCCTCCAGCTCGTGAAATTGTTCCTTATACTCCATCGCTTCCAAGATGGGTCCGCTCTACTCGGGATGCAGCAGGTTCTCTTGCAGGTGACCCTGCCGATCGACGACGTACACGTTCTCAGTTCGAAGAGCTTCTTCCTTATTGGCTCAAGTTCCAGAAAAACTTAATCTAGAAACCTTTGAAGAAGCCTCTGGTCATCCAAATTGGGATGAAGCTATGAATGAAGAGTATCGTTACTTATTGGAAAACAATACTTGGGATCTTGTTCCTCTTCCAAAAGGAAGAAAACTTGTCAGATGCAGATGGGTTTACAAAACAAAGTTTGGACCAGATGGAAAAGTGGATAGACATAAAGCTCATCTTGTTGCTAAAGGTTTTTAACAAGTTGAAGGCATTGACTATACTGAAACCTTCTCCCCTGTTGCCAAAATGAATTCTATCCACCTTGTTCTTTCCCTTGCTGCCTCCTTTAAATGGGAAGTCCATCAGATGGATGTTAAATCCGCCTTCTTACATGGAGATTTGCATGAAGAAATCTACATGGAACAACCCCTTGGCTTTATCCAAAAATACTCCAGCCTTTTTTGTCGCCTTAGGAATTCTCTCTATGGTCTCAAACAAGCTCCTCAGGCTTGGTATGCCAAAATGGATAGATTTCTCTTAGATATTGGATTTTCTAGGTTTCATTCTGACAACATTGTCTACACCAAGAAAGTGGGTAATTCTTTCACCATCCTTGTTCTTTATGTCGATAATCTTATCCTTACTAGTAGTGATCCAAACCATATAAACCATGTGAAGTCTAGCCTCAAAAAGAAGTTTGAAATGACAGACTTAGGACACTTGCATTATTTCCTTGGTCTTTGAGTCTTGCAATCCAAGCAAGGAATTACCCTCTCTTAGTCCAAGTATGCCTGTGATATTCTACACCACTTTCACATGGAATACTATAAGCCAGCCCCTTCTCCCTTTCAGTCTAGAGTCAAGCTTTCAGTCACTTGTACTACCCCTGAAGTTGATGCTACCTTATACTGTCAACTTGTTGGTAAACTTTTGTATCTAACCCATACCCATCCTGACCTTTCCTTTGTCGTTGGTCTTATCGCTCGGTTTATGCACCAACCTCATTAAAGTCACTAGAAAGCAGCTAAAAGAATACTTCAATATATTAGAGGTACAGTTCAATTTGGGATTCATTATAGTGTAGGAGCATCTCCCTTGTTGATTGGTTTCACTGATTCTGATTGGGCTGGTGACCCTGATGATCAGAAGTCCACTGTAGGATATGTATTCACTCTTGGTTCAGGACCTATTACTTGGTATTATAAGAAACAAAGTGCCATCTCCCTTTCTTCAACAGAAGCAGAGTATCGTGGTGCAGTTGAAGCCGACAAGGAAGCCATGTGGCTTCGTCAGATCCTTTCTGAATTTGGTCTCCATCAGCAGCATCCAACTAAACTTTGGTGTGATAATCAGAGTGCCATTCAGCTATGTAAAGATCTAGTTCAACATCAACATATGAAACACATTGAACTCCACCTACACTTCATTAGAAAGCTCATTCATGAACGTGTTCTTGAAGTGCAGTACTGTGCAACCAATGATCAGGTAGCCGATATCTTTACAAAGGCTCTCAGAGAAGTGAAGTTTAACAAACTTCGATCCATGCTTGGAGTTTAGGAAAGTTGTCATTAAGGGGGGATAGGCTCTAATGCCTCATTCCTTCTCATATTGTGTCACTTTTGTAAATCCTTCAAACCTATCCCAATTTGTTCTTAAGGGGGGATGTTAGGATATTTAGACACATAGGAAATAGGCTCCTTTTGTGTCACCTTTGTAAATCCTTCAATCCTATCCCAAGTTGTTCTTAAGGGGGGATGTTAGGATATTCCAACACATAGGAAATAGTTAAGAATAACTTAGTCTAGTGTAGAGTTAGGTAAAGTGTGATTCTTTACCATGTACATTTGTAACTTATAATCCGATGGTTATCTCTCACCTCGGTATTAATGACACTTGATCCGTGGCTTAACACCCGATTAGTCCATGATCTCTATTTAAAGAGCATGGAGGGTCATTTGTTCGGTAACCGTTTATGAGAGAAACATATGTGACTTTTATTTTTATATTAATAAATTCCCTGAAGTGGCCGTGTTGGCTCAGGGCATGGACTGTTTCCCTCTTTGAGGGTTTTAACCACGTGATTATACTAGTGTACTGATTTGTGATCTGTTTGTGAGCGGTGACCTTTGGTTCTTGATCTACGGAACTTACCCTGTCAATTCCTATAGTGGGATGGTAATAGTGATTTATGTTTAATGGACATAATACTTTCATAATGTTGACTCCAAGTTATTTCTCTGCAACTATCAATCAGAGGCTCTTTATGTAGAGGGGTGGCAGGAATTCATTGTGTTAAAGTCAAATCAATTTTTTCCTTGAAAAAGTAAACTCAATCACTTAGAAAGGATGTGTGTTCGTCCATGAAAAATACTTAAAGCAAGATAGTTTTATGGTTCCATAAAGATATGTATTTAATGATAAATGAAATTCACTTACATGGATAGAGTAAAATATTTCTCATGTATGTCAATCACTATTAGGTAAGAAAAAGACCTTTTGCATCAATCATGGCAGAGTAACTGGAAAAAAAAAAAAAAAAAAAAAAAAAAAGAAGAAGAAGAAAAGAAAGAAAGGAAGATACTTCCTAAAATAAAGTAAGAAAAGAAATCAACAAATAAAAAATAAAAATGAAGAAAGCAAAACTTAAAATAAAAACAAGAATTTAAAAGATAAACTCCAACAAGACTAATTATATGAATGTCTCAACAAATGATTATAAAAGAAAATAAGCATATGTACGTTCATCCATATGTTGAGATTTAAATTTTTATCTTGCAGAGTTATAAGAAATGAGGCTCTCAAAATGTAGGGGTTGAATAGAAGTGATGATAGATAATACGCTGAATGAGAAGTCTCCGTTTGTTGCAAATTTTCCTTCTTCAAAGTAAAACCTGTATAAAATCATCTTAACTATTTTCTAATAAAAAAAATGCTTAAAGAAACAGACTACAGGTCCAGAAACTCTCCAATTTCGCTGATTCGATGAGGATTATTGCTGCTTCTGTTTAAGGATCTTAGAACAAACTAAACAAAAGAGAATGAACACCAAATCTGATCTGGTAGAGGTGTGAAAGGTTTATGAAGACCTGCAAAGACATATTTCAAAATCAGCAAAACTAAAACTAAAACACGTGAAGAAATGAAAATAAATGAAAGTGGGCACATGAAACTTACCATTGGAGAATTGCATTTAATATTACCCGAGAGGTATCATTTTATCATATACAAGTTAACTTGTTCCTTTAATTAGAATGAAAATCATGAAGAAGTTGAATTAATTGAAATCTTATTGACCTAAAATCATTATTTATTGAATCTAAAGTAAAACAAGTAGTAAACTAAAAGAAAGCAATGTTTCATGTTCAAGGAATCAGAAATAAATCGAATCCATCAGAAATGAGGATGAAGATATGCTTCTTGATGAATTGCAGTGATGAATGTTCTTTTTGCTTCTTCCATTATGAATTTATATCAGCCCCAAAATATTGAAATTGATTCAAAATCCTAAATAATGTAACAATATATGAACGAGATTTGAATGTTTATATGATAAGTATGGAGCGAAATTTAAAATAAAAGAGAATTAAAAATATGAATTAATCATCGTATAGGTCAGTGCCTTGTGTAATGTTTCGCATTGTGAGATTCTTTTCCATGCATAACTTTTAAAAAGCTATGACTTCCACCTTTGCCGATATGCGATTGAGAGTTTTCTAAAATAATTAAAAGACAATGGTGGAGAGACATATATTGATGTCTATAGCATTGGAATATCTTATGACAAGGCTTCATTTGAGTTTTGCGATGCGATATAATTGCTGCGGTGGAAAAGTTGCGATATGAGCATGTGCGATGATAAACTGCGATGGAGCGATGTCGATATCGAAGAATAATCAAATCGGAAGATTGAAACTGTTCAATAAAAGGAAACACTGATATTATTCTTGTGATAATGAAAATGAGATAAATGACTTGGCTCATTTGTGGGATCGACTTTGGACTTTATAAGAAATCAACGATCAAAATATTTGAGTACCGGATGTAATATCAGTGATATGCCGATTTGTGATGAAGAATGGACCTGATATTTTATTATATGGATTTAATTTCATATTGGATCCGGGACATCAGAAATTTTAAACATATGCCCCAACCAAACTTGTGATTTATGAACATACACGATATGTTTTAGAACTGAATTTAAATGTCATATCGGTTACGGGGTTTATGTGAACATCACAATTTTTAGCGAAGTCATTTTATTGGAGAATGAACGAGAAGGAATATCAAAATACTTGCATCAGAGTTTTGTTATGGGAAATGGTAAGAGCTACCTCCAATCAAATATTGTGATATAGAATATTGCGATATCAGAAGGAAAAGTTCATCGGAGATCGGAGGGAATGGGAATATCGAGAGATTGGATATATTTAGAGTATGCTTATTTCAGAACCTTCAATATGCGAATTGCGATATATGACGTGCCATATGTGGGGCCAATGATTTCTTAAAGTATTCAGTTAAAAAAGAAAACGATTGATTTAATTTTGCTTTAAAATAAATAACCCTTTAATAATTTAATTAACCGTCGAAATATCTGATCGAAAAGTAATTTTATCAGAACTTTCTTAGGAAGTGAGTTGTGAAATATAATGATCTGATATGATTCCTCCGAAAATTTATTAAGACTTATCAGGATTTCAATGAATATAATCAAAATTAGATAACCTTCAAATTTTAGATGAAATAATAAATATTTCCCTGAACATGTTGCGGATTTGAAAAGATCGGGCTGCTTGCTTATTTTAAGTTTTCATAATCAAGTCAATGAAGACCTGCAAACAAAAAAAAATAGAAATAAGAAAAAAACTTTGAAAATTAAAACTAACAATAGATGACAATGAACTTGTAAACACAAGCCTGGAAGAATTTTGATTGTAAGTTTACCTCATGAACTTCAAGTTCTCCCAAATTTTCTCAAAATTTGCATAAGTTTAACATCACCTACTTATTTGATCTAAAATGCTAAGTAATGAGTTTTTTGAATTGCATCCTTTTGAAAGTTACATCGGAAGACAAGAGTGGTAAAAATGAGTTCTTCAGAATTACTTGTGAATACAAATTTGTGAAGTTGTAGAAAATTCTTAGAATTTCTTCATGTATGATAAATGTGATGAATTTTGAAAAACAAGACAATTGAAGGCTTGAAAAATATGTATGATCTGATAATTCAAGAGCTTCTAAAATTCTCTAAGCTTCTTTTCTATAATTGAAATGAGATGCACAAAATAAATTAGATTCATTACTTGCTTTATTGAAAATTTGAAATAAAGAAATAAATTCAAACATACAAGAAAATTAATCTATTCTAATTCAATGAAGGAAACATGACTAGGTATAGTCCTACTTCCAATGTAACCATGTAAGCATTTTAATTCCTCCATGTATGTACATACCAAAAAATATTAACAAAATTGAAAATATAATTAAATTAAAGAAACAAAATCTCAAAGCAGAATGTACATTTATTGTTAGGAGCTTATTTACAGTCACCTTCTCTTGAAATGTCATTTTCATATGAATTTCAATTGGATCATAGAAATATAGATGGATTTCCATTATTGAGTGTGAGAGGCTTTAAAGAGAAGATGACAGGCCTGGTTGTTGAAATGATCTTTCAGAAACAATGGCCTGTATGATTTTTTTAGTGTTATGTTCAAATGTTAAACTATTACAATCTTCCATGAAAGAAAACTTTCCAAATGTCTTTCAAATGGATCATTGAAAAACAGATGGAAGTCTGATAGATCCAATGGAAGATTATTAATTGAATAATGTTGTTGGTCATATTGTGAAAATACACTCTCTTGTTGGCACTACTTTCGAGAAGTAAGAAGTAATTGGTAAGGAATGAACATTAATTGAAATTGGAAGTTTAATAATTCTTGATGTTCACAATTATAATTTGAAACTTCATTTTTACTTTTAGGTAATGCATTAATTGAGTGTTCAATATTGATTTGCTTAATATGCCAGCACAAAGTATCTAAAATTCTAAGACTAAAAACATAAAATAAATCTGAAGTTAAAAATAAACGACAGAATAATAACAAAATTGAATCATAGTTTACACTAGTGTTACGATCATTGTTACAACACAATTGGGACTGACTTAAATCAATTTTCTCTTCACAAGGATTAGAAAGAATAATGCAATTAGAATGATTGTTGATACCCACTTGTGAATTAGAGAGAGGGCTATGACTCTGAATGGGAATGCGAGCTTGATCATCATATAGATCATAGATTGGAATGGTTTCTTGAATGCTAAAATCATGAGTATGATTAATTGTTTGAAAATGAGAATTATTTGAAATAGTTTCTGAATTAGATTGTTCTTCATTTTCACATGTGATTCGGCTTTGATCATGAGGATTCAATTGTAAAGAAGAAAAATCAATATCTTCAATGTCAAAGTAGCTATCATAAATGACCTCATGACATTCATTAGAATTCCCTTCGATCTCACCTAATGTATCAAAACACGAATGAATATTGAGCTCATGTTCATTAATGCCAGAAGAATGATCATTAATTAATTCTTTATCCTGATAAAAACTAATCAGTAATTTATTTAGATTAACCTCTCTATTTTCTGAAAAATCTTTAATGGGAAGAGAAGATAAATTTCTATTAGAAAAATTATCATGATAAAGAGAAAATAATGAATTTGAAACAATGCATTTGAAAATGTCTCTATTTGAGAACTCTTGTGCATTTTCTTCATTGAAAATTTCAGATTTAAGATCATTTACTTGGCTAATTGTGATTTCTTGAAGAATGTTGCTTTACTGTCCCGAATTTGGCATTTGCTCATCGTAAAAGAATTCAGAAATTTGTACAACAGATTGTGTATTATTGGAAAATTTAATCATTGCTTGTACTTGCCATATTGTGCTCTAATTTTTTGATTCTAACTTATACCCATTTTCAGATTTTAAAGCAGTATATTCTTCAAGAGTGTTGCTAGTATCTTCTTGCATTTGAATAGTGAAATTTTCTAATGATTGAGATTCATTGACATGTGAAGGTGCACCTTGATCTTTATCAATACTGTATGAAGTGTGTACTAATTGAAGGAATTGCTCATACAAAATAGAGGCCACTTCATCATCATTTGTTTGTACCTCCATATTGGAATTCTCAATTATGTCAATGAAATTAGAAGGAGATTGATCAAAGCTTGAAATAATTTCACATGGATTATGAATGGAAGGAAGAGAGAAAATATGTTCAAACCAATCTAGTAATTCTTCTTTCGAAGGTTTATTTTTAATTTTAAATTTTAAATAATTTAAATGAAATCTAATGGCAAAATCAATCAAAGATTCATTTTGAAACCTTCGTAAACCTTCAATTTCATCACATACCTTTTCGTAGATATAGCCATCAAATTTACAAAGAAATATTGTAATAAATTGATGCAAACTATGAATTGAGGCAACTGGAAGTGATTGACACCAGCTTCCGACTTTTGTCAAGAATGCAAGAGTAAAAATTCTGCATAAAATACCTTCATCAATTTCATGAAAAATAGAATTTTGAAATTTTTTGAATGAATTATAAAGCATGATTAAATGCAGAAGTATTCCTCTTACCATTAAACTTTACCTAAGACAAGTGTCTTACTATTTCTGGTGGAGTATTGGATGATGCACGTCCAAAAATACAACTCCAAATTGGATGTTTTAGAGGCACCATTGTGATAAAAATGAAAATTTAGAATATAAAGACTCCAAAGGAAAACAATTCTCAGACCCTCCTTCTAGTGCCAAAATGTTGAAGCATCGAAATTCGCTGCAACAACATGGGGGATGACCACCTGGTCCAGACCTTAAAACAGTTCCTTTTCTATTTTGAATGGTGGTTTCGACTGGTTTAACTAGGTCCATTTACCTTCTCTCAATCTCCAATGGCTTAAAATATAACTTTTTTCTACCAATGGGAAAGAGACATCAGATCATTTCTCTTGCTTATCAGGCAAGAAAGCAATCCTTAAGCTAATTTGGGGCTCAACCAAACCACAACTAAAGTTTTGTCTCTTTAGGAAAAATACTTCTCGAAATGTAGAATTAAATATAAATGCAAAATTGTTCTACAATGCAAGTAAAGAAAATTTATCCTAATCCTATCTCAATTAGGCAGATGTAGATCTAACCCAACCGAGAGCAAGATATTTTAAATAATTGAGATTTAAATATGTCTAGATTTTAATGAATATCAAGCTAACGAAGTAGTTTAATTAACTGATATTATGTATACCAAAACACATCCTATTGAGAGACCTCTTAACTAAGATAATCAACCAACAACATTTAGGAAGTAGTTCACAAAAATGATATTGCTTGTTAAATTAGTAATTGGAATAATTAAACAATAATATGTGGAAAATGTTCACAAAATAACATTGTTTATTTAATAAATATTAAAAGACAGATTTATGAGTAAATAGTTACTCAGAAATTAGAATTCAACCCATAAGAGCAGAGACAAATAATAACATACAATTGAGACAAATTACACATACCGACAAAAGTGCACAAATATGAATAAAATGACACATTCCTGATATCATAAAATGAAAGCAGTATTTAAAACAATAGTATTATAAATACCAATTTATTGAAACCATTTCTCTGACTCCGGTCTCTAGCAGTCCTTTACAAAGCTTGAATTTATGCTTTTAAAACAAGAGTTGTAGAAGTACAAACTTTGTTCTCCATACATAATTCATAATGCAAAAGAGAAATCCTCAATAATCTCCCAGATCTGAGTTTTCTCTCCTCTACCCTACACCTCTGAACCCTCTAGACAATAGTGCCTTCAAGAATTTCAGAATTGCAGAGAAGAGGAGCCCTTATTACATTCTACAATCTGCTATTTATAATATTTACAAAAGGATTTCTTCATAGGAAAGTTCATTGAAGAGTGGTTCTGCTCAATCAATTTTCATTGGTTCAAAATCATATTCTTTAATTGCTGGAGCCTTCTCATTGATTGAGGTATTTTTCTTCTCATCTCTTCAACTGTATTCCTACAAAAACAAATCAAAACAAAATTAAAATGTAAAAATAAAATCAAAATGCCAAATTTCGAATTGAAATAAATCTAATCAAAACTTAATTAATTAAATAATTGAAAAGTAAATCTAAGCTTTCTATTGATGCATGTGATGATCTAATTGGCCAAGGAGAATATAGACGAATGGATCTGCACTCAGAAGAAGTGGGCAAATGAAAATGCAGAAAACAAAACTCAGGAAATTTATTTTGTTAAAAAATTCGGAGCTTGATCTTATGATGAATTTTACACCCAATAAATGATCAAATCTAGAAATGAAACCACTTCAAAAATTTTCTCTATTATTTTATCTATCCAATGAGCCGTCCTGAGCCTCATTTGGCTAAGTAAAACTCCATTTATGAGCTTCCAAAGTTGGTATATAAAAATGGACAGATTTCTGAAATTTATGTTGCTTGAGCTAAAAATCAGCAATTTTAACTTAAATTCTAATCCTAAATTAGATTACAATTTTTAAATAATTAATTTTAATTAACTGTAATTATGTTATTAATCTAGATTTATTATACACAAAAATTAATTAATAAAAATTAACGATTTAAAAGTTGTTTAAAATATTAAAGAATTACATGTAAAATTGCATCTTAACCATGAAACTTAAAAGTCATAAACATAAGAAGAGAGAAGCACATAAAATCATGTAAGAAGACAAGGAATTGATATCGGAGTTGGTCTAAGAGGGACTACGTCTCCGAGCCTTGCTCAATCAGTGGGGAGGCCCTCTTTCATTAAGTGACAAATAAAATGAAAGTACACGTATCAATGCAAAATTACACCCTTATAACTCCATAGCTGAAAGTGCTCGAAAATTGGAGACCTATGATGAATAAATGGACAACACCGTGGGATTCGTGGCGCCAAGAGGTGCAGAATCCATATAAAATTTTCCTGATTTTGACATCGGACAAATCTGGCCCCTCTGGAAATGGGCTCAGTTCATGGTTCCGCCCCCCTCCTGCAAGGCGCTCAAGGTTCCACTTTATCTCGTACTCCGTGCCGCTCATGGCTTGCTTGGGCACACTTATGAATTGGAGGTTTAAATATTAGAAGGTGGGCGGACTCCCCAAGGAAGTCCGCTGGCTGAGTTGGTTGAGATCCTTTGTTTGAGGGAGGGGGTCGAGTGGTCAAACACCCCCCCCCTTCGTAATAAGTCGTATACTATTTTAACATAACCACACCATTCTTTTTTTAAAACCCATTGCATATTTTAATATAAAGTATGGGTAAGTTGTTGGGTCGGGCCCGCATTGGGCGGCTCGCCCCATTAACTCTCGCTGACATATGTTATATGGTGGGTAGAGTGGGTTGGGTGGTGGGGTTGACAACCCTTGCTCACCCATATTGATATGGTTGGTTGCCATAGATGTGGGGGCGGTGGGGTCATGGCCGCGAGACCCCCATTTTTAATTATATTTTTGTTACAAGGTTCGTTTGGTAGGGCGGGGGTCATGGCCCGCCCTACCTTTTTTTAATATATTTTTTATTTTATAAAACCAACCTAATATTTTTGAAAATTCTGGAAATTGACCAAAGGAGTCAATTTAAGTGTTCCACAATTTTTCCCAGAATCCGCCTGGAGTTGACCAGAATCTGGTGGCCAGGTTTCTGTAACTTTGTCACCTCCTTAAGCTGCCACATCACCAAGTCAACCCTTAAACTTTGACTGCTTCTAACTCCTTCATATGGACTTGACATTGAGTGTTGTTTGCGTCGTTGGAATCAGAAAGATGAGGTATTCAACTTGACATCGAGTTTGCCACATTTCTGAGACTTTGAGGTTTGAGCCTTTGTACTTAAGCCACTTGTACTTGGACCTATACAATCCTCCTGGATCACTAAGTGATAAGACCATGTCACAAAAGTTAATTGCATCCAAGTTGTTTGTTGATGTATAAATTCAAATTTTCTCAATTTGACCAAGGCAAAATCAAATTGAGACTTTCTTGCTGTATTTTTCAACAGATATAACCTTGCATCATGCTTGACAAATATCCTACATAACTATGTTTCCCACTTATATACAACTTTCACATAATACAAGTCAAAACAAAACTTAGAATATTTTATAAAATCTAAAGTATAAATATTTAAGCTCAAAGTAAAAATATAACAATGCAAAAGTGTGTAAAATCATTAAATAAACATTCTACAATTTTAATCAATCATATTGGCCAATAAATGAAGCCTGGGTGTGCATTTTAGCGAAGCAAAATAATTTTGGCTTGCTTCAAAAAAATGCATTCCCAACCTTTATTTCAAGGCCAAATAGAATGATTCAACTTGGAGAGTACTTTTTTACTCACAATTAATATTAATTTTGCACATAGAATTTTCTGTTGTGCAAGAATATGCCAAATTGGTTTGATTTCATAGGGTTAAAGTCAAGGTTTGTGTGTCTCAAATAAATGCACCAGGACCTATACTTAATTGACTGTGCGATAATGATCATTATGTAATATTCCCAATTAGCCATGAGCTAGTTGGAATATTCAATTTTGTTTTATTGCCTTATTTAAAGAATAAGAGGGAAAAGGAGGTCCATAATTCTCCTTAATAATGAATAAATCAATGCAAAATGTGAAAGAGATAAATCTTGGCAGCTTAATTAAGCACCCTTGGTGTGAAAAGGGGCTAGATCACTTTGACTCGGTCAACCTTGACCAAATCAACAACGCTGTCATGGAGGAGTGGTCTTCAATGAGGGACAATACAGTTTTAGATGGAGATGCTTTGTGTGAATGTAATGATATTTTTGGATGGGGCTTAGGGTTTGTGATGCAGGGGCATTCTTCAAAACTTATAAGACCCATGAGTATTATTTCTCATTTACTAAAGGGAGTGGGTTCCCTTAATCATTTTATTTATTTTCCTAAAGTTTAGTTGAGTTTGAGGAATTTTAAGTTGTAAATTGATTTATGGAGAATATCTCGTGAGTTGTAAAATCTTAGGGATAAGTAAGGAATCCTATGAATAGTTAGGATTTGAGGGATTTAGAAATCTAATCTAGGGTTCTGTTGAATAAAGAGTGGAGTTGAAGAGACATGTTAGGAGGCAGTGAGAGATTTTTGGATCTGAATTAAACTGATTCATGAATCAGTTTGGTTTTATAAACTAAGCTTTTGAAGCATTAGAGAGACAAAGAGGAATGAAAGTGAGATAGATGATAGAAGGAATTTTATTTTAAAGCCTACGAGCTTTGACAGAAAAGAGGAGAAAGGCCATGTAAAGCATATCGGGCCAAAATCCCGATTGTAAGAAAGGTTTGATTGTATTTGTGTAATTCACAGTTAATGAAGATTTGATTGCAGTATATTTTTTTTTGCTATACCTTGAGAAATCCGTGGATGGTTAATTAAGGTTCTGTATAGTAAACTTCCAATCGAATGATCTTGAATGAATGAATGGCTGAGGTGATTATAATTGCAACATTTATAAATATTAAGATTTCTGTGTGGGATCTATTTATTCTTAAGCTTCCGTGTTTATGGGGTTTAGAAGCTGGTCACAATTCATTTGCGATAAGGAGATCCATCTAAACAAAGAGCTCGGTCCTAAATTTGTTGTAAATTCGCATTTGCAGAGGTGGAGAGAATACAAAATAAGGTTCAGATTTAAATTGCTGAGGATTTATCTGAAGGAAAAGATCATTTTGTTGTGAGTAGATTGAAGGACAAGATCATTCTGTTGCGAGTAGATCATAATATGGTTAAAAAAAGGTGAAATACGCGTCTTGGAACCTCGATACGAAGGCGCAGTGGAAGCGGGCGAAATTATGTGGTTGGAACAGTATAGGTGGTTTTTGAAAACCACGAATGGTTTTCGCGCTGCCTTCGAGTGGCAAGCAGTAAATGTTGAAATCTACGCAATACACTCCAGCAAGTGATGCGTGGCATCACAAAACCATTTTTTTCGTGTGAGTTTGAGGCATTAAATATTGTGAGCCATTGTTGTGCGATATCGTCTGATTGGAAGTCGTGATGCGACATCCGTTAGATCTATTCAGAGGTTAACGAAAAGTAAGCGTCAATGCTGTGGGACCCAATTAAAATAGTATGTTAAAACATTTGGGGTCTAAACCAAAGTGTAGGATGTTAACCATGGTCCGGAAATATTAATGTGTGATTGGTACTTTGGGGTATTTAACCAAAGTCGAATGCATGGATATAAATTTCCATAAGGTGGTCGGTGAGTTGTGGGGTCGAAGGTTTGTTTTGGGTTTTTATTGCAAAGTCAGATGCGTGGATACATTTTAATGCAAAATCGAATATTTATTTGATAATTTCATAAAGTGGGTTTTCGGTATATGGTTTAAACTTTGGATTGAAGAAAGGATATGCTTCCGCCTATAAAATTTATTTTTTGGGGTTTGAAACAAAGTCAACGTTGGGAATATAAAATTTCAAGGTGGGTTTTTAAACCATAGGCTATGAGAATGGGAATAACTTCCAATACCGAGGTTACCTCTATCTGAGGTCCATTTGAGATGTTTAATTTGGAAACACATTTTTATGTGTAGATGTGGGTTTTGCAGCCTTTGGCTGCATCATAGTGGTATCAGAGCCAGACTAATGCTCTGTGGAGTTGATTGAAAAAGATTGTATTTTATTCTTAGCATGTTTATGATTTTCATTTTTATGGATCCAATAAGGAGGAAGCACAAGACACAAGACATTGTATGCAAGAGGAATTCTGAAATATTGCAGGCAATGAGAACTCCAGCAAAGGAAGATTGTGGAAAAAGACTTGAGGAAGACAGGATCAGGTAAAAGCTTTGTAGAATTTTAATGATGTGTATATGTGATGAAAGCAGCAATAGATGTTTCAGCCAAGTAAACCGTGACAAAGAAATGAATGAAGAAATTACAACAGAAATGTTGTAAGGAAATAAAATGAATATGGATGTACTCAGCAAGAAGAGAAATTCAGTTGACAGAAGAATTGAAGTGCAGATAATGAAAATTAAAGCAGCATGTGTATTGTCCAAGCCAGTGGAAGCTCAAAGAGATCAATCATTTGGATATCTCTCAGGTATGAGCCATATTTTTATGTTGGTTCCATTTGAATTGTTTCTATAAGAAATAAAATGATAGCAGCAACACACAATAGAAGTCTATGTAAAGAGAAAGAAGAGTTGTGTTAGTGGCAGTGAACCTAAATATTCCAGCTAAAAATTGGACAAGGAGAAAAACTGAAGTGTTCTCAAGAGAAGGTGAGTGGAGGATATAAGCCTAGGAAGAGCAGAAGAAGAATGCTCAAGATGTTCCAGAAATAGAGAACCAGTGCTTACCAAAAGACCAAGTCCAGAGAGAGGATTGGTGAGGTAAGTGGCAGCAGGGAGGATTTTCTATTGCAGAGGCTTAGTGCTACTCATAGTGAGTGAGGAGCTCATAGAGATGGAGAATAAAGTGACTACTGATAGTCATAATAGGGGTTCAGAGAGAAGCCACAACAAAAGAAAGAAAGGTGCCAAGGGAAATGGAAAAGGTAAGGAAATGAGTCAAGAAGTATTTGACAGAGAAATTGCAGAATTGAAAGAAAGTGTTGATGTAATAATAGTGCTGCTTGAGAAGAGTATGAAGGACCAAAGTTATGGTTGGACTATGAGAAGAAAGAAGATAAAATGGAAGCTGTTGCAAAAGAAGATAAACAGAAGAATGTATATCAAATTAAGAGAGGAACTCAGAACAATTGAGTTAGAGATGAAAGATGACTATTATAAACCTGGACAAGAAGATTAATTTGCTGAGGAAGGAATCATTGATGAATTTATGAACTGTTGGATGAGTTCGGATCAGCAGAGAGATGTGATGATTGAGACATCAAAGAAAGAGGAGCCTAGTATTTTTGAAACTGATGATTTTTGTATGTATGCAGGTGATGAACAATCTTTACAAGATATGTTTATGCAGGTTGCTGAAGAAATAAATATGTTAGAAGAGGTGACTGTAATGGAACAGTTCTTGAATGAACATGTGTTAAAAGACACTACAGATGTACAAATGTTGAAAACTACCATGAAAGCTGGAGGTGATGAATCTAGTGAGATTTGGCAAAGGGAGGACAAAAAGTCTGGAGATAAAAGGAAATTGCAGATTGCAAAAGAAGAAGCTGAAGAGAGGTATGAAGATAGCCTTATGACAAGAACAAATAAAAGTATGTGTACAGTGCAACCATTTGAGGTAATGGGATTATCTCTTTCATTTTTACTCAAAAATTATGGACTTGTATTGATATTTAATGGACAAGAAATTGTCTTGGAAGAACATAATGGAGCATTAATGGAAAAAGATCTTACTAAAGATTATATGTGGAAGATACTAGAAAAGAGATTTATAAGAAGAATTCAGTCCAAGGAGGTATAGCTAGTCCAGAAAAGGCTACGAAGAGGAAAGAAAAAGAAGACAGTCAAGAACATAAGGATCGGTTGGCAAAGGTTGATGCACTATAGAAATTTGAAGACAGTGTTACTTGTACAACTTGCAAAAAGGATAAAGGTAAATGTAATCAACAAACTGGTGAGAGACAGACAATCTTAGAAGATGAAGGTAAGGATGCTTTCATGAATGATGCATCTACAGTGAGTAGCAAAGGGTTTCAAGGGAGACTGATATTCATGGTATTGACAGTGATTTTCATTGTAAAAGGAACTTTATCATGGAAAGAAAAATCTGTTGTATATGATTTTGTTTCATGTAAAGAAAAAAAGAGGATTAGAGATTGGCAGATTTTGATTGAAAAGGAAGAGGCATGGAAAAGACAATTTAGTAACTTACATATTTGTAAGGGAGAAGAAGGAAGAATGAAAAGAAGTGTGAAAGGAAGGAAGGCTAAAGAGAAGAGTAGAGAACATAATTTTGAAATTAGGCAGCATTCAGAGAAAAGTGAAAACAAAGCAGAATTTTTCAAGACAAGGCGATATGGAGGAAGATATGACAATTTTGATATGTCATATCCACATCAAGAGAATGACAAATCAGAGAAATTATGGAGTAGAATTGATGGAAAATGTAATGCATTTTCTGATTTTGAATTATTAATTTTTGAATGTGTTTTCCAGGATGAAGGACAAACTACCCTTGGAGATATGTTTGTTTATGCAAACATGAAGAAATATGTAAATTCTGAAAATGCAGAAAGTTAGTTTTCCTTATGGAAACAAGAGGATGACAGTAAGCAACTAGTTGATTTAAAAGTTCAGGAGGAAGGAATGAGAGTTAGTATAACTCTTAAACAAATCATTGCAGAAGAGAAAGAAGGTTGCAGAAGATGTAAAAGTACAGTCCATAGACATATTTTGTTTTTAATCCAAAGGAGGTTTGAATTTCAAGATTTTATCTTGAGTTTGCAATTAAAAATTTGGATGAACATTTCAGTCATATTTTATGTAGATATGGAGGTATTTGAACCAAGTTCAATAACTGAATTATTTGCAACTGATGGACAGTATGTAGTTGGGAAGTTATATGTTCTTGTATCAAACAAGAAACAATCTTCTTTTGAGATTGGAAATATGCTACTTCAATTGTTGGATAAGTGGATGGTGGAAATTACAAATATGATAAGCATAAGAATTTGTCAAAATCAGCAAGTCAATGAAATATGGAAGAATATACAGGACAACATAAAGGAATTGATTTGGGGACAGAAGACAATGCTGGTGATCAGGTCAAGAATTAGAATGAATAGTCAGGTACAGGATAAGAAAAAATACATAAAGTTGGAACTCAATTTTATTGAGATAATGCTAAGACAGCAGCAGACTAGGGAGCATAAATTTATATTGTTTGAGAAGTTGTTTATGCAGGATATCAACATCCAAACATTATGCAGAAGAGATGGTTATGACAGCAGAGAAAAAGAACATCCACAACAAAGATTTTGGCATCCAGGAGAAAGAGAGAAGGCAGTAAATGCACCTGCAATTGAAAGAGGACAGACAACCAGTTGGAAGATGAAATTTGATGAAGTTTACATTTGAAGCAGTTGGGTGACTCATGAACAGGAGTCCATGAATTTTTTCAACCTAGGGAGTCTGATGCAGGGGAATTATTCAAAACTTATAAGACCCATGAGTCTTATTTCTCATTTACTAAAGGGAGTGGGTTCCCTTAATCATTTTAGTTATTTTCCTAAAGTTTAGTTGAGTTTGAGGAATTTTAAGTTGTAAATTGATTTATGGAGAATATCTCGTGAGTTGTAAAATCTTAGGGATAAGTAAGGAATCCTAAGAACAGTGAGGATTTGAGGGATTTAGAAATCTAATCTAGGGTTCTGTTGAATAAAGAGTGGAGCTGAAGAGATATGTTAGGAGGTAGTGAGAGATTTTTGGATCTGAATTAAACTGATTCATGAATCAGTTTGGTTTTATAAACTGAGCTTTTGAAGCATTAGAGAGATAGAGAGGAATGAAAGTGAGACATATCATAGAAGGAATTTTATTTTAAAGCCTACGGGCTTTGACAGAAAAGAGGAGAAAGGCCATGTAAAGCATATCAGGCCAAAATCCCGATTGTAAGAAAGGTTCGATTGTATTTGTGTAATTCACAGTTAATGAAGATCTGATTGCAATATATTTTGTTTTGCTATACCTTGAGAAATCTGTGGATGGTTAATTAAGGTTCTGTATAGTAAACTTCCAATCAAATGATCTTGAATGAATGAATGTCTGAGGTGATTAGAATTGCAACATTTATAAATATTTAGATTTCTGTGCGGGATCTATTTATTCTTAGGCTTCTGTGTTTATGGGGTTTAGAAGCTGGTCACAATTCATCTACGATAAGGAGATCCATCTAAACAAAGAGCTCGGTCCTAAATTTTTTGTAAATTCTCATTTGCAGAGGCGGAGAGAATACAGAATAAGGTTCATATTTAAATTGCGGAGGATTTATCTGAAGGACAAGATCATTCTGTTGCGAGTAGATTGAAGGACAAGATCGTTTTTTTGCGAGTAGATCATAATGTTAGTGTCAGTCTAGTCATACTGCCATCAGTGATCAAATTTTCTCTTTTGCATTTGCATATTAGGAGTCCCATACCAATAAATTTCACCATTCCACTAGGTCATGGATTCATTGATGGTAGTGGTTTTTCATCAGTTTTCCCTAATGTGAAACTCGCTGATTATCCTTTCTATGGTCTATTAGTCATGAGTTTCTTTCACTTTGTGAGTCATAGGATGGGGCTCATTAGGTTCTAGGGTCTCACCATGGTCAAATTATGAGTCAAGTGTCAATAAAATCATCAAGGTCATGAGGAAGTCAATAAACTCAAAGTCAACAACACCTGGAAGATCAAAGAGACATTTTATTCAGTTTGATGTAATTTTCACCTCAAAACCATGTTTTGAGGTGAAAACATGATACTTTGCCTTTATTATCATTCATTATGTAATTTTATGTCAGCATATGTAATAAGTCACAATTCAGAAGCTGCCATCTCCACAAATTCATCACCCTGCCTTTCAGAGAGATTTTCCACAGCATGTTTAGCATCAAATCATGTTCCAAGAAGATTCAACAGAAAGAGCCCGGAAAGAGATTTCCAACGGTATACTACACTATCAAAACTAACTTCTGGATTGAAATTTATGCCTAAGTGAAGTAAAAAGTCCCCTATACCCTTAAACAATCCCTTTTCCACCTTTCCCTAAATTTTATTTTATTAAAGTTTAATATTTTCTTTAATAAATTCATTTTTCCCCCTCCGATTACAAAATCACATTATAAATACATATGCGATTTATTTATTAACCACTTCCCCACCATACTTTTAAAAAATTTATAATAAACATTTCAAAGTTTATTATTATAAAGTCCCCGCCGTTCCCAAACCACTTCCCCACCATACTATGAAACTTTATAATAAAACTTCATAACAAAGTTTTATATTATAATCCCCACCGCCTTAAGTCCCTTTCCTATCGCATCGCAACTTTTTATAAGTTTGCCCTGATTGGCCCATCGCGAAACCTCCGATGCGATTACATTAAGTGGCTCCCGATTGTAAACTTTCGATGGACCCCCTCCGATGTACATCCTGACCGTCGATTTGAACCGTGATATGACGGCCCACAACCAATCGGAAAATCCTCATCAGCGCTTCAAAAAAGCCCCTCCCCAATTGAAAACCTCCAATTGACACCCTCCGATTATTCCACAGTCGTCGATCGCCCAATCCCATCCGACGACCCACAATTTATCTCCCCATCGGCATCGGCATTCCACGTATAACTTTCCTTCCACCTTCCTACGACCTCTGAAGCCGATTGACTTATGGGCCCACCACTTGAATCCTCCGCCCATTCATAATACAAAAGGCCTTCACCTTTGTCAAACTTAAAGTTTCGTTTATTTCAAATGCCTTCCCCCATTACTGATCTCCATCACATCGAAAGTATTGTATTGTGTTATGTGATGCGCCCGTCCCATTTACCCGATTCCGATTGTGATTATAATCCCCGGGTCCCACCATTATAAGCCCTTCGCTCTTTCATATAAATCACTTCACCCCTTTGTAAAAGCGCCGAAACCTTTTATATTCATTTTTCACCTATCATCCCTTTGGCTTGTTCTATTACCCATCGGACCTATTGTTAGTATGATTCTTTCGTCGTAAAAGATCACTTTAGCTATGCATATCAAGTAGCCCTAACATCAAGTATGGCTGCAAAATATCTTTAAGTTTGCTGCACAAATTCAGATCTAAGCACAAAAGACATTAAGCAGATAAAATATAACATGGCTCCATAAATCCAATGGACAAGACAAGAACAATGTATAAAAAGAATCTTATATTATATTAAAGAATGGGGCACCTGAGAGGAAAAAAAGAAAGGTTTTTTCTAGTTCTCCTTAGTGGGATGGGTTCTTGGAAGTCCTCAGTGTTTCAGATCTAAAATTCCTCTCTTTGGTTAATGTGGAAAACCCTAACAAACATGGAACTCAATTGGAGTTCAAAATGCAAACAAATGAAATTGATGACCAAGAGTAGATCTAGTGTGATCTAATGCAATGGAGGTGACTAATGAATGGGGAAAACCTTCCTATTTATAATAAAATATTGGGGTGTTCTAGAACTCGGTGCATGAATTAAATATTATTAATCATATTCTAGAATCACCCTTTAGGAATATTTTATTATATTTGTTGGAGGGAAAAGGGTTTTTGACTTGGGTCAATTCCTTTATTTATAAATAACAAATAAATAAATTATTTATTTGTTATTTAAGGGAAATGAGGGGAATATAATTAAATAAATAATGGTTTATTTAATTATTTATATATGATTTAGTCAAATTTAACTAAGAATATGATTTAAATAGTGATTTAAATAACTTATTCTTAGGAAATAATCAAATAAATAATGATTTATTTAATTGATATCCTTGTTTTGGGTTAAATATGACCGTGCAATATAAACAAATGTGGTGAAAGCAATTTTACTTTAGGTAAAATTGGTCTTACATGGTGTACTTGGGTTCATCTAATAATAATAGGTTAGATGACCGAAAAATAACCGTCAGGACTGATACATGCAAATCGAAGAGGCGTTGCAAGCGGCTGAGACCAATATCATCAAATGATAGGAGCTGCATCAAGGGCTGAAATGAAGAAGTCATCCAAGTATGTGGGGGGCTACCTGCAAGGCCACCCCCTCATGAGGGTTGAGATATCTCACACACACCTGGGAATCACCAAGAGCGGCTGCTGCATCATTGGACCATCAAGTGTATAGATCACGATCATGCTGAAAAGAGCTCGAACCAAGGTACACTACCCCCTAGACCTGGCTTCTGGAGTAAATGGGATGATGTCAACAGAAGTAGGTCCGCCATAGGTGAGGCAATAAAGGAACCCCAACTAAGGCACGAGGGAAAATAGTAGAGCGACGAACAAGTAGACACTGATGATAATGATGGAATGAGGGATACAGAGGAGCGGTTGGACGACTTCCCTTGTTAGAGCATAAAGGGCATGAATGGCTTGGCAGTGACTGACACAATATCAGGAGGGATAGGGGACAAGGGTACTAAAGGCCATAATGTGCGACACGAGAGAGGGACCAAGAAAGAAAGGATGGAGGACTATAGCGGGGTACAAAGGGACTCGGGATAGACTCCATGAATGTGATGATGACTCGACTCGGATGCTCTAAACAAGGGCGACTTGATGGTGCTACCTCATAGTACGAGTCCAATGGGGGACCAGAAAAGCATGAGTACAATAGGGTAGCTCATGACTAAAATCAACACGAACGGAGACGAGTAAGTAGGCAAAGTGGTGCCCCAGGTACAAGTGTTGTAAGTGAAGAAATTCGATTTTGAGAAGAGGTGAATAGACCCTTCATGGAAAAAATGTGTCTTAGTGAAGTGTTAAAGTACTAAAAACTAACAAGTACCTAGAGCTCATGAACAGGCCAGGTTGCACTTCTTTGGGGTCTGTTCTGTGACCTGGGTAGTAGGTACTGGGCGGAAAACTGCGACCTGTCCCAGGAAATGACCTGAAAAGTGCGACCTATCAGAGAAAGGGGGTTTCAGTGTTGTGTTTGGCTGAGATCTAAGATTTGTATGGTTGAGGGGCATAGGTGCCCCCAAGCATGTGGTGGTCATGCCAAAATGTATTTAGAAAAAGGCGAATCTAAACAAATTTTAATGATATGGTGCGCCATTTGTTTTCATTATGGTTATGCAGTTTGAGAAAGGAAATGGAGGATTACCAATATCTTTTAGTACTGCATCTATGAATCAAATGGACTTTCATTTTTTGGGTTGGCATACCTGGTGTCACTATCCCAAAAAGAGGATTTGGAGATAATGAACTGATGCTCTCTTAGAAAACCTATAGGTTGGTCAACAACAATGTCTAAGAGGCTGGGTTGTTGATGTAAAATGAGGGAACGATAAGGGGTATTATCCCGAGAGTGATCTGAAGTGGTATGGGACTCTAGAGGTTCTTCTAAATGTGGAAGAATAATGGTTCTAGAGTCGACGTGACTAGATACACTAGGAGAGTTGTGGAGAATTACTTCTCCTGGTCTCTCAAATATGGGTGCCCCCTTACCCAAACATTGGGTTGCAATGTAATGGCCATAAGGTGTATGTGATTCAAACGCATGGGTTCGATGTAAGGGGGAATAGAGAAAGTTAGGGGAGATGATTCCTTCCATAATGTCGTCATCATGATAGGAGATGGGGTGACTGGCGGAAGAAGGACCACCGAACGTGGTGAAGCTACCTGACTCATCATCGTGAGAAGAGAGGTTTACGTGTGCATCGTCACAAGGGGTGAAAAAAGAGGAAGCAGATAAAGGTTCTGCTGATCGTGAGCCCAGGGTGATCGCTGAAGGAAGGTCAAGCGAAACAACCGGGGAGGATTCAGAGGGAATGTTCCCCGAGGGTCTCATGGATGATGATAGGTAGTAAATGTTGGATGAAGGCTCCGTCAGCTCAACGTCAGGAGGGGGAATGTCAATGGGAGCATTCGTGTCCTCTAGTTCTATCGAAGAAAAACGTGTAAATAGGGGAGAGGTGGACTCGGTGCACTTGGCCTTGAATTGGCGGACTGCGGCTAGAGAGGTGCGGAAGTCCTCGAGGCGGGGAAAGAGGTGGGTGTAATGGCCATGGAGATCACACAAAGCACAGGGGTGGTTGGTGTGAATAGTCTTGGGGTTCTTGGCCGCGGTCGCGGAAGGAACAGAGGCTTCCGGGACCATGGACTTAGGGAACGCGACATTAACCATGGGCTTGAGATGAGGAAATTCAGGACAGGTATGGGTGGCGTGACCGACAACATGACACAAAGCACACTGGATGGTATGCTTTGAAGGTCGAGGAGGGGCAGAGGTGGTCGGGGTAACCTTGTTCTTTGGTGCCCCCCTGCGAGCTTTATTATTGTTACCCGACACGGTTGCAACAGGAGGAGGTGTCGGATGGGGTGAATGAGGCGCTGGGGCAACGGTAGATGTCATGTGTGTCGGTTGAACCGGGGTTAAAGCAAGATATGGTTTGGGTTGACCAGGCGGGGCAGTGGCTGGGGGGCTAAGGTACCAGACGGGGATACCCAAGGTCAAGTTGGGTAGGGAGAGGGTGGCCAAGATAGGGATGGAAGAAGCTCCGGGAGGGGGAGCGAGGAAAGGAATCTTACCAGCAGGGAAATGGCCAGGAGGGACGGGGCCAAGGGGGTTGAAATCGGGCGGAATCGACCCAGGAGGGTAGAGGGGCATGTGAGGATTAGTTGGGGAAGGAGATTTCGGAGGAAGAAGATTAGCTAGCGGGGGCGAGGGGCTAGGAGCCGGTGGGGGTGGGTGGGGTTGAGGTTGCTTACTAGCCAAAGTGGGTTGTGTAAGGTCAGCCCAAGATGATTGCATCATGAAAACGTTTTCCAGGCTAGGATTAGATACGGGAGGGGGGTCTAGAAAGGTTCCAAGAAAGGGGGAGTCTTTATAGACGCCGAGGGAAACACTGGGCCAAGAATCAATGGTTGGCTTGTTAGTGACAATAGAAATAGTGGACTCAGGGGAAGACTGAGATTTTGGGTCATGATAAGTTAACTGGTCAATGGTGACAATCTTTCCGTCATGGGGGAAAAACATCTTGCGGTGGAATGCGGAGGGGACGACAGACATGGCATAGGTGTAACTACGCCCCAAAAGAATGTTGTAGTCAAGAGGGGCGTCGATAACTTCAACGTCGACACAAACAGTCTTGCTTGCAAGGGTGATAGGAAAATTACGGAATAGGCCAATGGGATGGGAGGCGTGGCCATCCCACGCTCGAAGAGTGATCGTGGAAGGGGCCAACTGAGGAGACCCGAGTTGTTTCCAAACCGAAGCAGACATCACACAGGTGGATGCCCCCTCGTCAATGATGCACCGGGAAATGTTAGCGTTCCGGATTTTGACTGAGATTTGGAAAGCTACGGAAGCAGGAAGAGGAGGAGACTCTGACTGATGGGCATAAAAAAAAATCAATTGGTCATCGGTTGGATCTACAGCGCTCAGGGATGATAATAGAGCTTTTCTTTGGGAAGGGCACGACTGGAGGAGTTCCAGCGTTGAAATGGCAACAGGAGATTGGGCCAGCTCAGCTACTATGCTAAACGAATGGGCGGTTTGGTCAGAAGCAGCATTTCGGCGTAATGGTCCCGTAGGAATCTTCGTATGAACCTCAGCTTTGGGCGGAGGGATATGCAAGGGACCAGTAGGTTTTGAAAGAGGCTCTATAGAACCTAAAGAAGGTGGCTCGAGGACACATGGATCAGGAGGCTGGGGGTACAGACGGGACTGAGTGTGATGGTTAAGGTTGACGATTATAGGTTGGTCAGAGTTCATCATGAGGATCTAGTAGTCAGAGGTACCAGATGGAGGAGGTTGAGTGGTTACTGGTCCGTGAGGTGGGTGGGTAGCCACAAAGATTTGCTGCGAGAAATGATTGGTCGCGCTCTGCTGAGCATACACCTGCCCCTGAGGGGGTGGTGGCTGCTGGTGCGGGGGTTGAGAAGACAAAGGAGGCGGGGGTGCTAATGCTGGAGGAGTTAGAGCACTAGGCTGCGAATGTGGATGAGAATGAGGTTGGGTAACAGTGTGGTAAACAGGGGGTTTGGCAGAAAGAGGAGGCATGCTGGATCCTGGACACGTGCTACCAAGAGGGGGAGAAGTGCAGGAAGTGGTGCCCCCTCCCCCAGAAAAAAAATAGCTCATGGGAGGTTGAGCAGATGGATGGGAGATAGCTCCAGCGATACTGTCGGCGGTAGGAGGGGCCCCCGGTGCAGGGGAATTACCGGGTCTGGGGAGATCAGGTAGAACAGTATAAACATAACCTGTCTGAGCGTAGATCAGGTCATATTTTAATGCCATTTGGAGGGCGGCTTCTTCGGTTTGAGGAAAATGCGATGCAACATCTTTCCCGATAGGTGGCAAGAGAGATCTAAGGAACCAGTCCATGTAGACACGGTCTTCGAAGGGAGGAGATTGACGTAGGCTCTTTCTTCTCCGCCATTCCCAGACATGATCAGATAGGCGGGTCGCAGATGATTGGCGGAAAGAAGTCAAAAGTTCGATACCAGTGTCATAACGAAGGGGAAGCTGGAAGTAAGATAAAAAAGCCTGGGCAAGAGTCGCAAAGGTGGTATGAGAGGAAGTGGGTTGATCAACATACCACTTAGAAGCTTCGCCTGTAAGCGTGCGTTGGAACAATCTAAATGGATGGAATCATCAGTAATGGAATGGGAGGAACACCACATGTGGAAAGATCAGATATGGTTGGAGGGATCCTCTCCAGCAAGGCCTTTGAACTTGGGAATGTCGGAGGGGAGCTTGGTTGGCATAGCAGGCCAACTAACATCATGGCAGATAGGATCATTGATTAACTAATTAAAATCGGGAAGACTGAGGCTTGCCATGAAGGGGAGCAAGGGAGCAGTCGAGGGAGTGCCTGTTGCGGTTCTGCTAGTAACAGTCCCAGCATTAGGGCCGGGGTTGCCACTAGCGTTAGGCCCTGGACCAGACATGGTGAAGGTAACAGGGAGAACCAAAAGTAGGGGGAGGAACCAAAGAATCAGAAGGTGAGTCAGAGTGCGGACTCGGGGGAGGACTAACTTGACGATGATGGGAAGGAGGAAGTCGGCCATCCGGAAACTGAGGGTGAAGGCCAAGAAGTCTCTGGGATAAACGCCTTGCAATGATGACGGGAAGAAGAAGAACCGACAAAGGCAGGGAGGTGCAAGATCAAGTGAGGGCAAGGTCGAAACAAGGGCAGAGAGGTGCGGTGTAAATTGATTTTAAAGTCTTTGCCAGGCGGTGTTAACCAGGATCTTCTTCACTTAGGGTCGGTGTGTGGTGTGCGTTAATTTTAATTTTTAAACCCAGACGTTTTGAGAGTAAAAGAAAAAGTGTGCTGCGTAACTGAAAATAAATCTGCGGTAAATAAGACTGAAATAACAGAAAATTAACAACTAATAATGCATCAAGCTAACCAAAGAAGGTGGGTCTCTCAAAAATAGTCTATAAGAGGGAAAAAATCTAATCAAAACATACTGAAAAGAGGTCAATAGATCTGAGGTCAGGAGGGACAGGGATCTAAAGGAGAAATCTGCTAAAAAGAGGTGCATAAAACAGCAAAGAGGTAGAGGCAAGGTTGCTGCAAAAGAGGAGGGAAACAGCTAAAGGCAGTAGGGAAAAGGAGGTGACCCTAAAGACAAACCCAAACAAAACTATAAGAGGTGATTTGAAAGGGAAAGTAGCTAATCTTAAAGGGATCTGAAGATGAGGTATCAGATCTGTAAAAGAAATGGCGGAAACTCTGAAAATTGAGACACTTACAGCAGCTAAAGCTCTTCCACAAAAAGTGGAGGGTACTCAAGCCCTAGGGGGCTAGATTCCCACTTAGTTGAGGAAAACAGAGCAAGAAAAGGTCTAAATGGGTGGAGACGGAGGTCAGACAACCTTGACAGAGGTTCAGACAAAACCTAGAAAAATTTCAGAAAAAAGTCCAGGTCGCAGTTTTTGGGCTGTTTTCTGCTACCCAAGACGCAGTTTTTGGGCCAAAAAGTGCGACCTGCACTTCCAACACTCTCGGCGGTAGATTTCAGAAAAAAAATGTCATCTCAGCTGCGGCTGATGTCTGTCACCTGCGCAATAGGGCCAGAAACACACAAAAGTTAAAAATTTGAATGTTTGAGGGTTTTAGAGGTGAAAAGCACCATAAAAATAGGAAAAAAAGAAAATTGAAGAGAAACCCTAGGGTCTGAAACAGCTGGATATGCAGGAATATATAAAGTGACAGTGGTCGCAAAAGAAAACCCGTGTGGAGTCGCCAGTTGTTAGTATGATTCTTTTGTCGTAAAAGATCACTTTAGCTATGCATATCAAATAGCCCTAACATCAAGTATGGCTGAAAAATATCTTTAAGTTTGCTGCACAAATTCAGATCTAAGCACAAAAGACATTAAGCAGATAAAATATAACATGGCTCCATAAATCCAATGGACAAGACAAAAACAATGTATAAAAAGAATCTTATATTACATTAAAGAATGGGGCACTTGAGAGGAAAACAAGAAAGGTGTTTTCCAGTTCTCCTCAGTGGGATGGGTTCTTGGAAGTCCTCAGTGTTTCAGATCTAAAATTCCTCTCTTTGGTTAATGTGGAAAACCCTAACAAACATGGAAGTCAATGGGAGTTCAAAATGCAAACAAATGAAATTGATGACCAAGAGTAGATCTAGTGTGATCTAATGCAATGGAGGTGACTAATGAATGGGGAAAACCTTCCTATTTATAATAAAATATTGGGGTGTTCTAGAACTCGGTGCATGAATAAAATATTATTAATCATATTCTAGAATCACCCTTTAGGAATATTTTATTATATTTGTTGGAGGGAAAAGGGTTTTTGACTTGGGTCAATTCATTTATTTATAAATAACAAATAAATAAATGATTTATTTGTTATTTAAGGGAAATGAGGGGAATATAATTAAATAAATAATGGTTTATTTAATTATTTATATATGATTTAGTCAAATTTAACTAAGAATATGATTTAAATAGTGATTTAAATAACTTATTCTTATGAAATAATCAAATAAATAATGATTTATTTAATTGATATCCTTGTTTTGGGTTAAATATGACCGTGCAATATAAACAAATGTGGTGAAAGCAATTTTACTTTAGGTAAAATTGGTCTTACATGGTGTACTTGGGTTCATCTAATAATAATAGGTTAGATGACCAAAAAATGGTGTAACACCTATGCCAATCGCATCAGAGCTTTTGTGTGGCGTGTTCCAAACGCATCCAACCCCCGATCTCGACTGCGATTATTAAAACGCCCCCACATCATATTATAAAGTTCTGTTATATGTTGTATTCCCCTCCTACCCCTTCCGATTCCGATTGCAACGCGGACCCCACCTCCATTCCCTTTTCCCATTCAAAATCTCCCTTTACTAAAGGCATAGCTTCGTTTCAAAGAATTTTATTTAAAAAGTTAGCGTTCTTCAAACAAATAACGGAAAGCAAAGCGAAAGTCAAAAGGCCGAGAAAGCTTGTATGAGACAAAGTTTGTTACAGCAACAGCAAAGTAGGAAATCTGTTCTTCGGATTACCTATTTTCTTTCATCCATTTATAACAACAAATTTTCAAAATGGTCAAATATCTTATTGTTCCTTATTTTCAGAGGCAAATTGTTGGTTCTCTTTGCCATATTCAGATTTCAATTCCGAGTTGTTAAACAACTCCCTCTTTTCATGGATCTATGTTCCCACATTTAAGCTTATTTAATGTAATTGTAAATAATTTGTAAAGCAGTCTGTAACTCAGAAGTAGGGGAATAGTGTGGAAAGAATGCTCTGCGCTCCATTGACAGTTTTGGACAGGGAATTAATAAAGAGATGCAGCTTTGATTTGTGGGATCCATGTGGTGTGAGTTTTTAGCATTTGTTTTTCTCCTTTGTTTCATATGTGAATTTGTTATGTTTCACCTTTCATCCATAAACATTTCTTGATTGAATGCTTTCAAGATATAAAGGTAGGATCCATTTTTATGCCCTGCCTTGGGAAATCATTCATGCCCTATGTTTTTCTTTTGTTTGAAAAGGATCCATTTATTGTGCCCTTTTCAGCTCCTCACCAGTATTTCCATCTCATCCTTATTTAACTTTACTACTAAATATCTTTCCTATCATGCCCCATGAAATACCCTGTGTCCTGATTTAATTCCCCAGTTTCATACTGTCCCTTTTGTCCCACACATCCCTGAAAATTCATTTCATTTATTAAAACATTTTCCCATCATTATACCTAGCCTAATATAAGTCCATTATTGTACTTTGTTGAATATCCATTTTATAGAGAGAGCCATCTCCTGTCCTTATAGGGCTAGCTACAAGGCTGAGCGTGGTTTAGTTGTTACCCTGTTTTTCCCTTTTCAACCTGGGGTCCAATTCAGGTGCTAACACATAATATGGTTAAAAAAAGGTGAAATACGCGTCTTGGAACCTCAAGACGAAGGCACAGTGGAAGTGGGTGAAATTATGTGGTTGGAACAGTATAGGTGGTTTTTAAAAACCATGAAATGTTGAAATCTACACGATACACTCCAGCGAGTGACGTGTGTTATCACAAAACCATTTTTTTCGCGTGAGTTTGAGGCATTAAATATTATGAGCCGTTGTTGCGCGATAGTCGTCCAATTGGAAGTCGTGATGTGACATCCGTCAGATCTGTTCAAAGGTTAACGAAAGGTAAGAGTCAATGCTGTGGGACCCAAATAAAATATTATGTTAATACATTTGGGGGTCTAAACCAAAGTGTGGGATGGTCTGGAAATATTAATGTGTGATTGGTACTTTGGGGTATTTAACCAAAGTCAAATGCATGGATATAAATTTCCATAAGGTGGTCGGTGAGTTGTGGGGCCGAATGTTTGTTTTGGGTTTTTATTGCAAAGTCAGATGCGTGGATACATTTTAATGCAAAATCGAATTATTCGATAATTTCATAAAGTGTGTTTTCGGTATATGGTTTAAAATTTGGATTGAAGAAAGGATATGCTTCCACCTATAAAATTTATTGTTTGGGGTTTGAACCAAAGTCAACGTCGGGAATATAAAATTTCAAGGTGGGTTTTTAAACCATAGGCTATGAGAATGGGAATAACTTCCAATACCGAGGTTACCTCTATTTGAGGTCCATTTGAGATGTTTAATTTGGAAACACATTTTTATGTGTAGATGTGGGTTTTGAAGCTTTGGCTGCATCAGTTTGCAAGCTCATATCTTATTTAAGGAAGATGATGGTAGCCATATTGATTATGTTTGGGTTTATTATATTTCTGAATATATGGTCTGTTTAGACATATATCTTTCTCTTGCTATTTAGCTGAGATAGAGTGATTTTTAGCACAGGGTGTTCCTGAATGGGAATCCCACCTCTTCCATTAAGGAGCTCTTGGAGGAGTCTTGTTTGGTCAATTTAGTGTGTCCTAAATTGCTGCATTTAATTTGTCAATCCGGGAATCGTAAGCTGATGAAGTGCGGCGCACTATATGTGCAAGATAACCTATTTCTTAACTTTTTGTCGTTTTTAGTTTTCTAAGGTGAAATGGAAATTCTAAGATGAAAACAAGTTTGGTTATGTTTGTTTAAGAAGTGATATCCCCTATAATGATTTACCAACTTGAAACTTTAAAAAGAAATTTGAAATTTACAATGACAAGACTTGTAAGAAAATGAAAATGTGCTGCTGAAATGAAAAGGTGCTGCTAATCTAATAAATCAAAACAATGAACTATTGAGCATGAAAACTAAACTATTCTTGCTGCCAACTAAACATAAAAGAAACTATGCTTAAGGAAATTCAAAATTGCAACAAAATAAATCTAAATCAGATTACATCAATTTATCTTCTGATCCTTCATCATTAGTCCAACTATGATTTTCGGAAGTAATCATAAACAACTTGAGTAACTGATATTTAACTTGCAGAAAGTAAACTAATATCAAACCATACATTCATGATTCAATCCCTCACCATCAGTCCAGCTGTGGCTTTCGGAGGCAACTAAAGATGTCATGCACAATCTAATATATCTAAATTTGCGGAAAAGAAACTAATATTAAACTACACATTTCATAATGCAATCCCTCACCATCAGTCCAGCTGTGGCTTTCGGAGGCAACTGAAGATGCTATGAGCAGCTTAATATATCTAAATTTGCAGAAAAGAAACTAATACTAAACTACACATTTAATAATACAATCCCTCACCATCAGTCCAGCTGTGGCTTTCGGAGGCAACTGAAGATGCTATGAGCAGATTAGTATATCTAAATTTGCAGAAAAGAAACTAATACTAAACTACACATTTCATAATACAATCCCTCACCATCAGTCCAGCTGTGGCTTTCGGAGGTAACTGAAGATGCTATGAGCAGCTTAATATATCTAAATTTAACTACTGAAGCAGATAAGCAAAACTGAAATGAAAAAAGCAATACTGAAATTAAATAAAAGCTATGAAAAGCAAACTAGCAGCAGAACAATGTTAGTTCCATGTCATTAGTCAAAAAGCTATGAAAATGCCCGGGCTGCCTACCTATAACCTGAAACAAGAACACTGATCAGTGATTAACAATCATAAAGCATGAAAGACATAAATGAAATGGAAATTATGGAAGTGTATAAACAGAAATGAAACAAATGCAATATATGAACATATGAATGGATTATGACACAATGATCTCTAAAGAAACAAAATTAAAATTATACACTAATGCACAAAACCTTAGCTGAGCAGGGGCCCTCTACACCAGCCTTGGCAACGGTCCTCAAATACGAATTAAGTTGGAAAACAGAGTCTTCTTGTATTAAAAAGCAGTCATTACAGAATGGTAATGTTACGGCACAAGTGCAGCGTAATCACAATACAGAGCAAAAGATAACAGAGACTAACATTCACTAATATCAACTAACTCTATATGCGTATGCAAACGCATTATATATAACAATGAACTATAACTGTCTCCTAAAGTTCATGCTGGTGGAGAGCACGTAGACCACTACGTCCACGGATATAGGAGCATGGTCGTGTTGGAAAATAAATCTACGAGAGGTGGATGCTTGAATTCGACTCTAGAGTCCTGTACAGATGTCGATTTATCCTCCGCAGGCTTAGAAACGGCCGTATGAATCTTCATGTGACACGAAACAGAGTCCGGCCGACATGAAACTCCATGGTTGACTTCCATGTGGACGCCTTTGACCGCGGCTTCTTTGGATGAGTTTGCTTGAACCGATAGGACACGAACCATGTCCACGTCATTCCTGACCTGCCCATGTGGCTCGTTTCCCTTGTAGACACCTGTAGCATATAGTTTCACAAAATAGCTGCGGAAAGTTGCAGCAGCTGCGGAAAGTGGCAAGATTCCGCAGCTGAATGAACAAAATCTAGATCAAATAGCAAACACAAAAGTATAATTAAAAACCATGTTAGATGCTCCTTTGCACATGATATTGACAATTTGGGAGGTTTAGGTGAGTGAAAAAGGTATGGAAAAATGTATGGAAAAGATGCAAATTTGGGACTCAACATACCCCCACTGTGAAGGTGTTGCATGTCCTCATGCAACCAAAATTTTGATACTCTTTGTTCGGTTCATGTGCCTTGATACTTCAGCCAGCACATCCAATCCCCTTCTCTTCTTCTTTGGTACTGCCATCATTCTGGGTTTCTTCATTAAGCACCTAAATTTGATATTTACAAGTGCTCTGCTCAATTTCTGGCATTTCCTTTTCAATTTCTTATTCTTCTTCTGCCATATTCCCAAATGTAACATAGTGTTATCATGGATGATCTTGTCCAGCTTGCCTTGTTCTTTCAATGTTTCATTTTCATTTTTGATGTGCCTATTTAAAAGCTCCAGCTCAAAAATTTCCTGTTTTAATGATTGAACTAAATCATCCTGTAATGTATGAGGCTGAATAGAAGAAGTACTTGGACCTGTGGCTGCCTTTTCCAAAGATTCTATATAGTCATATACCTCCTGCTGCTTGGGGTCTATTTCAGGTGTCATTTTTATTGGGCTGTCCCCAAAATGTTGTGAAGGAGAGTTATGTTCAAAATCTGGCCGAGGAGGGCTTACATCAATATTTTGCTGAGAATAAGATGGAGTATGCTCATTGTCTGATTGGGAATGGAATGAACCAGGTTCACTAATTGACTGAGATGGACTATGGTCAGTTGGGGACTGTTCAGATGTCTCCTCACCCAAATCAATGAAATGAGGACCCTTAATTTGTGTTTTCCTCAATTTTCCCTTAAGTCTGCTGCTTCTCCTCACATGTTGTGGTACACTATCCTTTTGTTTTTGTTTTCCTTTCTCTGCCTTCTTGGGTATAGATGACTGTTTTTGAAGATAAACTAATCTTTCAGATAGCACTTGATGATCTTCTTCTTCAGAAGAAGGAGTTTTATGTACAACCTCAATAGTTTCTTTCTCTTTTGGTGTTATTGGCTTCTTACCCTTGATTTCCTTCTTCTTCCTTTTTACCAGTCTCTCTTCCCTATCAGTTCTTTCCATAGTAGTAGTAGGAGTGTTTTGGATTTCATCAATTGTTCTTTTCCTCCTACTTCTTCTTGCTGTGCTAGCTGCAGTAATTTCCTGAGTAGGAGTAATTTGGGTTTCAACATTTATTCTTTTTCTTCTACTCCTTCTTGTTGAACTACCTTCAGGAATTTCCTGAGGTTCCTCAAAAAAATTTCTAACTAGAAATTGTTCCCATGTGTCTTTTCTTTCCTTTAACTCCTTTTCAATCAGAATTTTTATAAGGCCGTGGTGATATAGATGGGGCTCTACATCTCCTAAGTGTTTTTAAACAGTCACAACCATTTTCTTCAAGCTATTGAATAGAAAATATGGGAGATTGAGAGTTTGATTTTCTAGAAAATTCATCAATAGCCTGGTATGGTACATATACATGGACCCAAAACGGCCTTCACATGTAATGAATTTCTGAACAACTAGCAATAAAGTAGCCCATTCCTCTTTCAATGCATGCACAGGAATTCCTCTTTTAAAAACAATTACGTCCATACCTTGATTTCGTAAGATTGTTCTCCATGCCTCATCACTGATGCTTTTATTTTTGAACCAACGCTCACCCTCCTGAAGAAGTTCCGTGGCTGTTGCTATAGATGCTTCATTGACCGCAAACTTGAGGTCTCCAATCTCTGCTTCCAAGCCATTAAATGACCTTGCAAATTCTTTCGTAACTTCTTTGTGATAACCCCTGAATTTCTGAATAAAACGCAGCCAATTTGCTTTCTTCAATATCTCCTTCACTTGTGGATATCCTTCTATAAACTTAGGTCCTTCCGGCTCTGCTCTTAGTAATTTACCCATTTCTCTTTTCTGCTCTTCACAACTTTTCCTACGTGAGGGTTCAAGTGGAAATGGAACGATTGAATACACAGGATCGAGCACAATGACTGTGGGAATGTATCATAAAATGGGAATGAGCACCATAAACGGAATGGAGTGAGACTGTGGGTAGATATCCGGGAGTGAGAATGAGAAAAAGGAACGAAATGGAGTGAGACAGTGGGTAGATATCCGGGAGTGAGAATGAGCAGAGTGGGGTTTCGTAAACACGGCAGAGACACGACAAAGAGATTAACAAAGTATAACACATTCGGCAGCGTTTTGAATTTTGGTGGCTGCGCAATAAATATGAACACGTTTCAATCAACGGTTATGAATTCATGCGGCTGTAAGAGTCCTTGGTCAAATCAAATACGTCTCATTATCTTCGGTGGGATATTGGAACATGAGTGAAAATCGGAATTTTAATGATAAAACCGTTTGTAAATGAATGCAAGAGGATAATATGGAGATCGTGAAAGGTTACGGAACTGTCAATATAATCATTGCGCGTAATGGATAAAGCTCATGGTTCAGAACTATATAAAAATGTGTTTTTCAATGCTATTTTAAATAAATTTTATTCATACCTTTGGAATCTTTGCCTTTGCCCTTGGTCTTCAACTGATTGATCTCCATTGGTGTCTTGAATGCTCCATGTCTTTATTTTTGATCCTCTCACCTGCATTTTATTTTCTAATTATGGAAATAACATCTGACTGTACATTCTCTTTGAAAACAGAGTAGTAGCTGTGGAATCTGCTTCTGGCTGCGGAAACTGGAGTCAGCTGCGGAAACAGATGTCAGCTGCGGAAACTGACACAGCTATTACTTGGTTGAATAGAAATGAACAAATGACAAATGACCAGATGGAAATGGTCATGAAAAATATTTTTATTGATGGAATGGAATGAAATGAAGTGAATGAAGTGGAATGAAATGAAATGAAATGGAATGAAGTGGAATGAAGTGGAGTGGGTGGTGACAAAGCTTGTGAAATGAAAGAGAGATTTTTTTTTTGGAAAATATAGAGTGTCAGGTGTCCCTGATTTTCACCCTATATTTTCTGTATAAGACTGCCAATCAATGATTGGTTTTCAGGCTTATACCATTTTTTTTTTTTTTTTTTTTAACTGAAAAACAAAAGCTAGGCTGGTGGAGAAGAAGAATTCTTCTGTACCAGCCTGATTGCAGAACTTTCTTGAAACATCTTGACAAAATCCTCTTTTGAGAGTGGCTTATGATAAAATTTCAATCTATGGCCATTCACGATAAGAGGAGTTTGAAACTCATCAATGGTCTTGATTCTTACAGCTCCATTGCTAAAGATCTTGTCAATCTCATATGGCCCAAGCCAATGAGTCTGAAATTTTCCTTGAAAATCTTTAAACTTGGAATCAAATAACAATGCCCAATCTCCTTCTTGAAACTTCTTCTCTTTGATATACTTGTCATGCCATTTAGCTCTTTGATATTGAACTAGATCAGTTCTTAAAATTGCTTCTTGTCTGATCTCATCTAGCTCATTCAATTGCTCCATTCTATGCTTTTGGGATTCTGATAAGTCCATCCCCAATTGAACTGCTATCTTGAAGGTCTTGATTTGGAACTCAATGGGGAGCAAGACTTCTTTCCCATAAACAAGTTCATAGGGAGAATGTCCTGTTGTATTCCTCCATGTAGTTCTGTAGGCCCACAAGGCTTCTGGAAGCCTTTCTGCCCAATCTCTTCTATGTAGATGAGCAGTTTTGGTGATGATACTTTCAAGAACTTTGTTTGTGGACTCCACTTGACCATTTTCTTGTGGATGGTAAGGAGTAGATCTTCTGTGCTTGATTTTGTATTCTTCCATCAACTTCTTCACCAAATTGGATGTGAATTGGCTCCCCTGATCTGTCACAATTTCTCTTGGAACACCAAAGCGAGTAAAAATATCCTCATAAAGAAAATGAACAAGTGAATTTTCAGTAGCAGATACTAATGCTTTGGCTTCTACCCATTTAGTAACATAATCAGTACAAACCAATATATACTTCTTTTGCTTAGATGGTGGATTAATAGGTCCAATGAAATCTAAAGCCCATTTTTCAAAGGGTTCAATGAGTACGTGTGTTTGCAATGGCATTTCATTTGAAAGGGTAGGTTTCCCTACTCTTTGGCAGCTGTCACACCTTTTGACATATTGTTTTGCATCTTTGAAGAGGAAAGGCCAATAATATCCTAAAGAGAGGATTTTATAGGCTGTCCTTTTGTCTGCAAAGTGTCCGCCGCATGGTTCATCATGACATGCCTTAAGAATATCAGGCATTTCATCTTCCCTGACACATCTTCTGATCACAAGATCTGGCCCTGTTTTAAACAATTCGTTAGAAATCCATGAATATTTTGAACTCTCATGAATAATTTTTCGTTTTTCACTTGGAAATAAATGTGAAGGTAATTTCCCTGTAACCAAATAGTTAGCAATATCTACATACCAAGGGGTCTTAATAGTTACTGCAAACAAGTATTCATCAGGAAATTTATCTTCTACAGGAGAATCTTCTTTAGTATTTTGAATCCTAGACAAGAAGTCAGCTACTGTATTCTGTTTTCCTGGTCTATCCAACACAGTAATATTGAATTCTTGCAAAAGTAAAAGCCATCTTGTCACTCTGCCATTAGTAACAAGTTTGTTCATTAAATATCTAATTGCAGAATGGTCAGTATGAATAAAAGTTTCATAGCCTGTTATGTAATGTCTAAACTTATTAATTGCATGAACAACAGCTAAAAACTCTTTTTCATTCACAGTATAGTTCAACTCTGTGGGAGTCAAATTTTTACTGGTGTAATAAATGGCATAAGGTATTAAATCTTTTTGACCCAACACAACTCCAAGAGCTGTATCTGAAGCATTTGTAGAAATATGAAAAGGAAGTTTCCAATTTGGTCCTCTCAAAATAGGTGCTTCAGATATTCTTGTTTTCAAAGTTTCAAAAGCTGATTGACAATCAGGATCCCATTTAAATTCACAGTCTTTTGTAAGCAATTTGAAGAGTGGAGATGCTATTTTAGTGAAGTTTTCTATAAATCTTCTATAGTAACCAGTAAATCCTAGAAAAATTTTAACATCTCTTTGACAATTTGGAATAGGCAACTTGGAGATGACTTCAACTTTTGATCTATCAACCTTAATCCCATCTCCTGAAATATGATGTCCTAAAACAATCCCTTCGGTAAACATCATAAAGCATTTTTCATGGCTTAATGAAAGGTTTGTTTCTTTACATCTTATGAGAACTTTTTCCAAATTTTCTAATGCCTCTTCAAATGAATTACCATAAACTGTAAAATCATCCATATAAACCTCTACCCAATCATGGATTAGATCAGAAAAAATTCCTAGTACTGCTCTTTGGAATGTTGCTGGTGCATTACATAACCCAAAAGGAAGCACTCGGTAGGCAAAAGTTCCCCATGGACAAGTAAATGTGGTCTTATCTTGATCTTCAGGTGCTACCTGAATTTGATTATAGCCACTAAAACCGTCCAAAAATGAAAAGTACTTTTTACCTGCTAATGTATCTAATACTTGATCAATAAAAGGCAAAGGAAAGTGATCCTTCAAAGTTGCTTTGTTCAATTCCCTGTAATCAATGCATACCCTCCATTTACCATTCTTTTTAGGTACTATAACCAAAGAAGAAACCCATCGGCTATCTGAAATTGGATAAATGAAGTTTACATTGAGAATTTTTTGGAGCTCTCCTTTCACTATCTCCCTAAGATTTGGATTCATCCTTCTTTGAGGTTGTCTGATTGGTCTACTGTTTTCCTCAATATAGATATGATGGATGCAAGTCTTAGGATCAATACCTTTCATGTCAGTATACTCCCATGCAAATGCGGTAGAATGTTTTTGCAAGATTTTGGTTAGTTCTTCTTGTTGTGACTTTTCCAAATGTTTGTTGATATTCAATGTTTTTCCTGGAAAAATCTCAATAGTAGAACTACCAAACTCTTCCATAGAGTAAAGAGACATTTCTCTTGATGATAAATATTCTATGTCAGATTCCAATTGAAATTGTGTGGGGTCATATTCTGAAGATATCTCAAAATTTTCTAATGTATTCAGAATTTGACTATCCTCACTGATTTCAGAAATGGTAAAGACAGGTTGTATAGTGTTCTCATCATCGACCCATTCATTGTCTCCTATTTCTGTAATTGCTCTTGCAGGAGGATACAAATTGAATTTCTTTGTCGAATTACCATTAGAAATGTATATGTCTCCAGATCTACAACTAATAAAAGCATCAGCTGTGGCCAGCCAAGGTCTTCCTAAGATAATTGGATGTCCTCCTAGATTATTCTTGGGAGTCAAAATCATAAAGTCTACTGGATATTCCCAAGAATCTAAGAAGACTGAAATATCTTCTAATACACCATCTGGTTTAATAACCGATCGATCTGCAAGTTGCAATAAAGTAGGTGTAAAAAGAAGGTTAGGAAGTTTTAACTGTTCCATAGTCTGTCTACTCATAATGTTGATAGCAGCCCCTAAGTCAATCGATGTGTTTGGAATTTCTATCCCATTTATATGTGTCTTGACAATTGGACTTCCTGGATCTACATACTTCTGCATGGTAATTTTTCCCATCATAATATCTGCAATCTTTCCTACCAGGTGGATTCTTCTTATGTCTTTTAGTTTCCTTCCTGGTCTTTTGAAACTCAACTCCTTTATTGTTTTTGCTAGAATAGAAATTTCTCGAATGGCTTGTAGCAAGGGAATCTTGATACAAACATTCTTCAATTCATCTAGAAAGTCATAGTTAGGCAACAAGATTTGTTTTTCCACCCCCTTGTCAATTTGTAATCTTTCAGGAAAAGGAGGTGTAGATGAAGATGTTGGTTGCTCAACTATAGGAATTGTGGGTGTTAACTTTTCTTTTTCTTTTTGCATGCTTGGATTTTGAAGAGATTCTTCCTCAGAACCCTTATTAACTTGAAGAGAGTCCTCCTCAGAGGTATCTTGCTCTTGAATATCTATAGAAGGTTTTTCTAAAACTCTACCAGATCTGAGTTGTACACCGTTGAGAGGAACAATCATGTAGGTAGGAAATTGTTGTCCTTCTACCATATAAGTAGTCTGAGGATTCTTATTGTTAGGATTTGGCAATGGTTGAGCTGGAAGTTGATTTGTCTCTTGTTGTTATGGAAGCATGAGTTGAGGATTTGAATTTTGTTGAGAAGGTTGTTGTTGTGGAAATGGCAATGAAAGTTGTGGATTTGGGCTTGGAAGTTGTGGAGCTTGTTGATTTTGAAAAGATGGAGGATATTGATAAAATTGAGAAAATCTCCCATAAGGATTTTGCATCCCTTGTACCCATGGTTGATATGAATTTTGATGTTGGGGCCAAGGTTGTTGCCAAGGATTCCAATTTGGTTGGGTTTGAAAATTCATGGGGTTGTTAAACCCTTGAGTTTGTTGTCCCTGCCAAGGTCTCCTTGCAACAAAACAGAGAGATTCTACTGAATTTGGGTCTTCTTGAAAGACAGCTTTGAGTCCAGGAATTGAAGGACAATCCTTGATCTCATGATTCTCTGAGCAAATCATACATGTTTCTACAACTTTTGCATCCAAGGGACATTCCCATAAAGCATGTTTCTTCCTACATTTCGGACAAAAGATGGCTAAAGCATCTGTTTCTGCTTTCTGCTTGTTTTGGATTTTAAGGGTGTCTAGTTGTTCACTAAGGCTCCCTAAGATATCAGTTTTGAATTCATCAAGCATGTTACCAATCTATGCCCTACTTACTGATCCAGTTGCAGATTTGTTAGCCCTAATAAGAGAAGGATCCCTAGGCCCTTTTCCTGTTTTAGATTTTCCCCTTGAGAGATGGACACATAATTCTGTTATATCACGAAGTGGAAGTTGAGAAATGTCTCCTTTCCCCATCATGTTTAAAATGTCTATCCATTCATCTCTAATGGATTTTAATATGAGGGCTTTCAAGGTTTCATCATCTAAGTTTCTCATCTTTGCTCTTTTCAACTTGTATTGAAATCTTTCAAGTAAGTCTTCCAAATTTTCATCTTATTTTTGCATCATTTTGAATACCTCATCCTTGTGATTGGTGGGCATACAATAGTCCAAGTATCTATCCAAAAATGTTTGTTTCATTTCATTCCAAGTCCTAATATATTGAGTGGCTAATCCCATGAACCATTTCAAAGCAGATCCCTTCAATGTTGAAGGAAACAGTTTGAGTTTTTGAGAATCTTCCATATAGTCATAAGTTCGGCACACAACTTCAAACTCAAACATAAATGTTTCAGGATCCTCACTTCGCAATCCATAAAAGTTAGGGAGAACATATGGTGAGATATTTTTCATTGTTGCATGAGTTTCCTCATCAACTATAGGGAATCCAAACAAATTGTCTCCTTCCCTATTTCTACCATTATTTCCTTCACCATTGTTGTCTCCATTGTTTCTTCCTCTTCTACCTTCACCTCTATTTATTACTTCCTCTGCCATGATAGTTTCTTTAGAGTTCTTATAGTCCTCTAGTTCTTCTACCAAGGGAGGATGAGAGAGAGTCTCTTTGTTTTCTAAATGGGTTTTAATAGGTAGTATAGGAGAATCCTCTAATTCAGCTGTTCCTTGACTTCCAAAAATCTTAAGGCTAGGGGTAGATGGTGGTGAATCGGGTCTATGCCTTGAAGAAGATGGAGTTGTGAAAATCGAATTCTTGGCTTTAGCTATAAACCTTCCCCTAGAATCTCTTGCTCTATGCATGTCATTTTTTATTTTTTATTTTTTTTAAAAAATTGGGCTAATAATTCTCTTTCTGATCTTCCAGGTCACACTAGGTGCAAGAAGAGAGCATACTTAAGAAATTACTGAACCAATAACTCTCTTTTCTGATCCTCCAGATCACACTAGGTGCAAGAGGAGAGCATACTTCAAGAAGTTATCAAGTTTTCCCTTCTTTTATGATTTTGTGGTTTTTTTTTTTTAAGAAATTGGCTACCTAGTTACACTTCCCCGGCAACGGCGCCAAAATGTTTGGTAAATTTAGTGTGTCCTAAATTGCTGCATTTAATTTGTCAATCTGGGAATCGTAAGCTGATGAAGTGCGGCGCACTATATGTGCAAGATAACCTATTTCTTAACTTTTTGTCATTTTTGGTTTTCTAAGGTGAAATGGAAATTCTAAGATGAAAACAAGTTTGGTTATGTTTGTTTAAGGAAATGATCTCCCCTATAATGATTTACCAACTTGAAACTTTAAAAAGAAATTTGAAATTTACAATGACAAGACTTGAAAGAAAATGAAAATGTACTGCTGAAATGAAAAGGTGATGCTAATCTAATAAATCAAAACAGTAAACTAGTGAGCATGAAAACCAAACTATTCTTGCTGCCGACTAAACACAAAAGAAACTATGCTTAAGGAAATTCAAAATTGCAACAAAATAAATCTAAATCAGATTACATCAATTTATCTTCTGACCCTTCATCATTAGTCCAGCTATGATTTTCGGAAGTAATCATAAAAAACTTGAGTAACTGATATTTAACTTGCAGAAAGTAAACTAATATCAAACCATACATTCATGATTCAATCCCTCACCATCAGTCCAGCTGTGGCTTTCGGAGGCAACTAAAGATGTCATGCACGATTTAATATATCTAAATTTGCGGAAAAGAAACTAATATTAAACTACAAATTTCATGATACAATCCCTCACCATCAGTCCAGCTGTGGCTTTCGGAGGCAACTGAAGATGCTATGAGCAGCTTAATATATCTAGATTTGCAGAAAAGAAACTAATACTAAACTACACATTTCATAATACAATCCCTCACCATCAGTCCAGCTGTGGCTTTCGGAGGTAACTGAAGATGCTATGAGCAGCTTAGTATATCTAAGTTTAACTACTGAAGTAAATAAGCAGAACTGAAATGAACAAGCAATACTGAAATTAAACAAAAGCTATGAAAAGCAAATTAGCAGCAGAACAATGTTAGTTCCATGTCATTAGTCAAAAAGCTATGAAAATGCCCGGGCTGCCTATCTATAACCTGAAACAAGAACACTGATCAGTGATTAACAATCATAAAGCATGAAAGACAGAAATGAAATGGAAATTATGGAAGTGTATAAACAGAAATGAAACAAATGAAATATATGAACATATGAATGGATTATGACACAATGATCTCTAAAGAAACAAAATTAAAATTATACACTAATGCACAAAACCTTAGCTGAGCAGGGGCCCTCTACACCAGCCTTGGCAACGGTCCTCAAATACGAATTAAGTTGGAAAACAGAGTCTTCTTATATTAAAAGGCAGTCATTACAGAATGGTAATGTTACGGCACAAGTGCAGCGTAATCACACTACAGAGCAAAAGATAACAGAGACTAACATTCACTAATATCAACTAACTCTATATGCGTATGCAAACGCATTATATATAACAACGAACTATAACTGTCTCCTAAAGTTCATGCTGGTGGAGAGCATGTAGACCACTACGTCCACGGATATAGGAGCATGGCCGTGTTGGAAAATAAATCTACGAGAGGTGGATGCTTGAATTCGACTCTAGAGTCCTGTACAGATGTCGATTTATCCACCGCAGGCTTAGAAACGGCCGTATGAATCTTCATGTGACACGAAACAGAGTCCGGCCGACATGAAACTCCATGGTTGACTTCCATGTGGACGCCTTTGACCGCGACTTCTTTGGATGAGTTTGCTTGAACCAATAGGACACGAACCATGTCCACGTCATTCCTGACTTGCCCATGTGGCTCGTTTTCCTTGTAGACACCTGTAGCATAGAGTTTCACAAAATAGCTGCGGAAAGTTGCAGCAGCTGCGGAAAGTGGCAAGATTCCGTAGCTAAATGAACAAAATCTAGATCAAATAGCAAACACAAAAATATAATTAAAAACCATGTTAGATGATCTTTTGCACATGATATTGACAATTTGGGAGGTTTAGGTGAGTGAAAAAGGTATAGAAAAGTGTATGGAAAAGATTCAGATTTGGGACTCAACAAGTCTTGTACTACATTTTCCACTATTAGTCTTAAGGCCAAGCTTCATCTTTCATTTACAGTGCAAATCCTGTTGAGGGTTTGGTTGTTTTGCAGGTTGCAGCAAGTGGAGACTAGATCTCTAGATCTAGGCCCTTTCAGTGCTCATTTTCAGTGGAGGAGGCTTCCTTTCCATTGAGAGGATAGTATTGAAGGCTATTGAGCATATTTTCAGATCTCAGCATCATGCCAACCATATATTCATCCCTACAGCACACTTTCTTCCAAATTTGCTTTATTTCTGTAGGAGGAGTTGCAGGGTGGTTTAGCACACCATTTGGAGAGCCGATTTTCTAGTGAAGGGGATCTTCCTTTCACTTAGATGATCTATTCGAGGAGCCTATTGTATTGATCAAATCAGATTAACCACACTTTCCAAATCTGTATTTTGCAGTAGATCTGCAGTCTTAGATCTCAGATCTACAACTTGTACTTGGTGTTTTGTTGAAAACCCTTAAGGGGTTCTTCAAAGGAGCTTGTATAGTGCTCAGATATGATATAGATCTATATTTTGAGGCACATATCAGCCCTTGAGCTGATGTATAATAATTTTATATAGCAGAGCTAATAAAATAATGCTGTAAGGGCCTTCCAACTTTTATATATAGATGCAGCACCTCATCTTGAGGATTTTTTCCATTGGAGTCTTGTAATTTCTTGTTATGCATCTTATGACCCATTTCTTATGTATATTTTGCTGCTGTTATAACACATGAAATGTCTCCATATTGGCCTCTTTCTTTCAAATGATGATTTACACATTTGTTCCATTATTTTGCACTATATTCCTGCTTTTCCCCTTTGGGAATATTACAGTGGTATCAGAGCATAATATTGGCACAACCTGTGCATCTTGAAAAGCCAATATGTCATATGAAGAAGGAGAGCCTCTTATTGATAGAGAGAAGAGGTACCAAAGAAGAAGACACATAAAGTTTGACTATAAAAATGACAAAGAATATAAGGGCAAAACCCATTTATTTGGAGGAGAAGATGAAGAGAAGGAGTTCCCTAAGATCCCTCTTAGAGCCATGCAAGACATTGCTAGAGAGATAAAGGAGATAAGAATGGATAGATTCAAGGAATTCCCTAAAGGATTTCATCATGGTGAAGGCTCTGTCATGTCTCATCACTGGAATGATCAACCAGTGCATCAACCACAAGTTTCCCAACGCTCTACTATGCCTACCTTCTTGGCTGTGGGAAATGAAGGGTTTCAAGAGAAAGAATCCCTTGAATACTATTTTATGGAGTGTTAGCCCCCTATAAATTCCTTGACAAGCAAGCAAGGGGCTAATTTGTTTTATAAGCCTTCAAGGAATGCATTTCCCTTGAAAACACATCATCCTTGAAGCCCCTTCATGTTCCCTGCCTTTTGATTGTTTCCCTCTGTTGTTCTTGAGTCAATAAGCCTCACTGATGATAAAAATTTGTGCTAAAAAAGGCCTTTATTTTCCCCTTGTAACCCTGCAGAAATATCCCATTTTAACCCTTTTTTCCCTTTGTCAAAGTCCCCCTTTTACCCTCTAAATCCTCCCAAAATCCCCTTTAAATCCTACATTCACCCTTTGTTTGGTCTAATTCCCCTTTTTTTCCCTCTATCGTTACCCTTTCCCGGCCTTAAAACACACTAAAAATGGGCCAAAAACCCACTTTTCCATATAATAGGGCCTAGCCCCTTTTCCGCCAGCCAGCAAACCACTTCCCCACGTGACCCTGCGCCAGAACCAGGTGCAAAGGACTCGAAGAGCTAATCTCAATTGCAACTTTAGGAGGAGCGCGTTTCTTTGTTATATGAAAAACGCCGATGTGATTGGGTTTTGGTCTTTAAGGCCTTCGCTGCGATCTCCACCGTTGATCTATCGTTTGATCGGACGGACCAACGCTAATCGCACTCCTGCTCCGATTGCAATTGGAACTTTCACCGTGCCACTCCTTGTTTCCCCCCGATTGAGATTCCCCGATCAAATCACAGCCGTCCATCCATTCGGAATCAACGGCCCAGATCTTATCGCATCGCGTCCCGTCGCCCCATTCTTTTCCCCGTCGATTCAATCTCTGCCGTCGATCTAGACCCGGATCGGATGGCTCAGCGCTAATCGCATCTCCACCTCCATAGAAATCGAAAAGGTTTTTCCATGTCGCCGATTGCGATCCGTCGATCCCATCCTAGCCGTTGATTCCCTTGTTGATCCGATGGCCCGCGCTCTCCCGCTCTAATCGCAATCACATTTTTCAATTGCTGCCACCTTCCGCCCTTTGCGATTGCGATCTCCCTGATCCAATCTTGATCGTTCATTAGCCCAAGATCCAATGGTCATAAACCAATCACACCATCGTTCAATCGGGCTGCCGACCCTCCCATTTCTCCCCTCCGATTGGATCGTAGCCGTCGATCTCCTCCTGAGATCCGACGGTCCTAAATGAATCGCCCTCCACCCATGCCGGGTCCCACCACTCGCGATCATTTTCATTGCATTTTCATTCATTTCTATGCATTACGCCCAACTTCATAAACCATCCCAATGTTTAATCTCCGCCGTCGATCTTTGCCACCAGACCACGATCAAACGGTCCACGCGCATTTCTCCACCGAAACCCTATTGATCGCAGTTTACACCATATCACTACATTATTCGCCATTGTTTTATCTAAAAACACCGTTTTACCACCGCCGCGCTATCATTCTCCTCGTCCTCCATAGCCATCCTCCCCTATGCATGGATTTCATAACAGAGTTGCGTGTTTTTGCAGGGTACGAGCGACGGAAAACCGCCATGATTTACAGTCTCTGTTACAGTTACAGAGAGCACAGGAAAGGACCATTTTCAGGAGCTAAATCATGGAGAAAGGCCTAGGAAGGTATGTCGACAAGACTTTCATTAAAGGAACAGAGTTTAAACTCTGTAAAATCTTCCCCAGAGCTATTAAAGCACAAATTTCGCAGTCAGAGGCAAGCGTGGAAGCGGCAAAGAGTATCAGTGGGAAACAGAGTGTTTAAGGCCTATCATTGAAGATTTTGAGCCTTAATCTAGTGATTTTAAGGCAAGGTACTAGATCAAAGACATCATGGATCACAAGGAAGGCCCAACGCACAGAAAACAATACTATCAGGGTAACTACATCAGCAGAACGTTCCTACTTGAGAAAGGACAAAGCGCCCATATTGTTCCCTTATTTACCGTGTTCCTTAGAAGATTTCCACCCTGACGGAATAGTCCTATGCTACCAGAGCATTTGTTATGCAACATGGCAGACCTCAAATTCATTTATCTTTATTTTTTGTTTATTCACCAAAAGTACTACAAAGTACTGCATCCAGAGTGCATCAGAGCCATACCGGAGTAAATGGAAGCCCGAAGAAGATCATTCTTTCACCCAAAGAGTGCCAGAGATAAATGCACAAGATTTAAAACTGAATGGGCTTCGGCCCCCTTTCTTTTCTGAGTTTTAATGCTTCACTTAGTGTTTCACCTACCTCCTCTGATCTCTTCAGCTATAAAATTCAAGAACAAACTCATTGTAAGGTTGTTGATCGGTTATCAGAGAATTATAAGCTGTTTCTTTGAGACATAGTCTCTGTGCAAAGTTGTAAGATAGGCAGAGGAATATGTTTTCAGATTTAATATCCAGCTATTGGTAATGTTGTACTTCACTGGTGTTTCTTTTTAATATGACAAGCACATTTATTTGGATCCTGATCTAAAGCAGCGGTGATGTTTTCTATCTCTGTGTTTTATTTCATTTCATTTCATTTCTACTGGCTCACATCAGAAATATGGCATAGGATTTACCCTTGTTAGGTACCCTATGTTTCTGATCTCCTTGCCTTTGATGTTTTCTACTAAATGTTTTATCTAAGGGTTGATTTCAGTTAATTTAACCAGTGTAGTGGATGTCATTGCCTGCTAGCTGATGTATGAATTAATGAATCTATTCTTAGATGTTCTGGTTTGGATTTAATTGAATGAATTGGGAACACTGGGAGGTCTAGAACTCTGTCTCTGTCTCACTAGGATCCTTTTCAATTAATTAAACCTTACTAAAATCCCTCAAGCTGGAGGCCGAAGCATTGAGAGTTCAAAGTCTCTCTCTGATCTCAGGTCTTTAGCATTGTGTCCTAAATATTTATTGTCTCTTCCTCTCTTACCATTTCATGCCACAATGTCATCTTTAAGATCCAATGCTTTAGATGACTAACCCAATTGAAAGCCTGCACATTGAATAGCAAGCAAATCCTTTCCTGACTCCATTGCCCAATGGTCTTGAATGTCCCTTGAAATCATCACTCCTTTGCCTGAAATCCTCTTTGCTCAGCCTTGTCTTAGATTGAGCCCTTCTTTCCTGATTCCCAACAACTAAATAAACACTCAAACAAACAAACCCCGAGCCTTATAATTAGCCTAATATCTTAATCCTTGAACTTCCAAGACATACACCTTTGACAATCATAGAGAGATCCCTCTCTAGACCCGGGAGGGCTAGATCCTGAGGTCTGAAAGTGGTTTGATTTTGTTTCATCTTTTGGTATTTCCAACCTTGCCAAAACATGGGAACCCCAACATGGAGTTGAATCTCAAACTCAGAGATTCAAGGACCACTTTAGTTTTCAGGAGTTTTGTCAAATCAAGGACAATAGAAGACTAAGGCATCACAATAGAGGTGGCAGATTCATTCAAAATCATGATCGAAACCACACTATGGGAAAATTTTTCTTACCCAACTATGATGGGTCATCCAAATGTACTGCAAAATCATGGGTAGAGAAACTTGACATCTAATTTTAGTTGAAAAAGGTTCTAGAAATGGAGGCTATTAAGATTGCAGCACTTCATCTTGAGGGTGACGCACATGATTGGTGGTTTCATGGCTTGTCTACTTTGGGTCATGCCAATGTGATTGATTATTCAGAGTTCACTAGAAGGCTGGTGGAAATATTTGATAGAAAATCCCGAAGCACCATTCATGGGGCTTACAAAGCTAAAACAATCAGGTAATCTAGAAACTTACATTTATGAATTCTTAAGACTTTCTATTATGGTTCCTGATTTATCTGCAGCAAGAAGGGTGTATATGTTCATTGATGGGTTAGATGAACCTATTCATGGGTTGGTTAAGTCTACCAAGCCCATGACCCTACAAGATGCCATTGAAAGGGCTAGATAACTTCAAGATGCCTTTCCAAAAGTAAAGGCAACATTTCAGCATAAGCCCTCTTTTCCATCAAAGGGAAAAGAAGAGAAGGCTCCTCCTTCAAAGGAGAGTCAATATAAAAAACCTCTTGCTGATGATGTCTGGAAAGAATTGAGGAGAAGGAAGCTTTGCTTCACATGCCAAGAAGCTTGGGAACCTGGACATAGATGTGCAGCTGGAAAGTCACATTACATAGAGGTCTTCTCAGATAATGAGGAGGAAGAAGAAGATGAACCAAGAAGAGGTCATAGCGCTGACACTGTAGGAGATGAACCAGCACCATTAGGAGATGGGAATGGAGTATTTTCTCCTATTGGAGGGGCTCTTGCATCATTGAGAGGAGTACCTAAGTACTTGAACTTAAGAGTTCAAGGTTCCATCTTGAATCAGAGGGTTTTTGTTTTGGTTGATAGTGGGGCAACCCACAAATTTATTGATGCCCAACTAGTACAAAGGAGGGAAATACCCACTGATGCTTTTGAGGGATTCTCTGTTTTGGTCCAGGGAGATAGAACTATGAAATGCATGCATTATGTTCCATCCTTATCAGTCACCATGGGAACATATACATTGATTGATCATTTCTTTGTGGTTGACATACCTGACACCAATGTGATATTGGGTGTTCAATGGTTGATTACTTTGGGGAATGTCACCATTGATTGGGAGACTTTGTAGATGGAATGGGTGGATAGAAAGAGTGGAAAAACTCAAATGATCAAAGGGATGCACACATATCCCTCACATACCACTTCCACACAGAAATCAAAGATGGATTTGCACAGTGTAAGAAAGGACCTTATAGTTCCATCTATTATGCTTATGAGATTGCTACATGGGACACCATTATTTAGTGGCAAACCACCTGGGAGGCCACCTGATTCAGATTTGGTGAGAAATGTCTCCCAACATGATGCTCCAAGCATAGATCCAGGAGGTATGGGAGCATTAGAAGACCATGATACAATGCTGGGAGTCTTGGGTAGGCTCAAGGAGGAGGGATACATCCTCCCAACATCATCATTACCCACTCTCATTTTAGATTCTGCGCTGTGGGAGGAGAAGCATGGAAGGAATGACCTTCCAACATGTACCTTGGACATGGGAGATATTAAGGAGAAGAACAAACATATGACAAACATTCCTTTTAATAGATCATCAGCACTGTCACTATGGAAGATTGATCCATATTGGAAATCCCAACTATTGGTGGAGTATTCCAAGGATCTTTACACATGCATGATACTTGATGACAAACTACATGAAGAGGGCTATTCAGTCCAAGAAGGAGTCATATATTATCATGGTAGGATCTTCTTATCTAGAGCCTCCAAGCTCAAGGAGAAGTTACTACAAATAGCTTATGAAGAGTTCTTTTTTAGCCATACATATTCCATGAAGGCATACAACACTATCATGGAAAGCTACACTTGGAAGGGCTTTAAAGAGGAACTATATCAGCATTTTCAAAGATGCATGAACCATGTGGAGTTGGGAGAGAAACATAACTCTATGAAGGAGTTAATTCAGTCACCTCTTTCCTCTTTTAGAATGAAAGGAGATAGATCTATGCACCACTCCATTTGTTTGAGGAAAAATTTTGGTGAAGAATATGCTTGTGTACCTAATGTCTTATTTGATGAACATATGTATTCTTTTACCATTTGTATGCAGGCCATAGCTCCAAAGAGGAGCATTATTCCATTTAAAATTCATGGCCAACTTTGGGCCACAAAAATTTCTGAACATGGCCACTCCCTTGGAGATCAAAGGGATATTTTGTATCATTGTGGGTGCATTCAAAAAGCACCAAATATATCTCACACTTTTAGCCATAGTGAGATGACTTGGGAAGCAAGTAAGTGGTGGGGAAACCACTTACCATATCAATATCTGATGCAATAAGGAGATTTACTGCGCTGGTTCCACATGTGGGACTATGACCCACCTCCATATGCACAAATTTTTGTTTGTATGTATTTAATTTTGATCCCATACATTGATGATGTACTTATACTTTTTATGGAAATGTTTGGAGGGAGGATGGGAGGTATGTATGTGCCCTATGGGAGAGAGATTCTCCTTGTTCATTATGCTACATGTTTTAGGGAGAACATTGGGCAAACAATGTTTGTTTCATTTGAACTATTGTCTCCTTATGGGATTGATTATTTGCATCTCATGAGAACTTTGGAGGAGAAATTCGTGGAGGGATGGATTGGTGAAAACTTAGATTATGAGAGAAGCTTATCACATGATGGTGTCACCAATTATGGAGGTTTGCAACACACACTTTGTCAGTTGCTTGAGGAAAAGCAACATTTGGGAAGGGAGGACTGTAATATTCCCAATTAGCCATGAGCTAGTTGGAATATTAAATTTTGTTTTATTGCCTTGTTTAAAGAATAAGAGGGAAAAGGAGGTCCATAATTCTCCTTAATAATAAATAAATCAATTCCAAATGTGAAAGAGATAAATATTGGTAGCTTAATTAAGCACCCTTGGTGTGAAAAGGGGCTAGATCACTTTGACTGGGTCAACCTTGACCAAATCAACATCGCTGTCATGGAGGAGTGGTCATCAATGAGGGACAACACAGTTTTAGATGGAGATGCTTTGTGTGAATGTAGTGATATTTCTGGATGGGGCTTAGGGTTTGCAACCTCATATATTATTTAAGGAAGAGGATGGCAGCCATATTGATTATGTTTGGGTTTATTATATTTCTAAATATATGGTTTGTTTAGACATATTTCTTTCTCTTGCTGTTTAGCTGAGATAGAGTGTTGTTTAGCACAGGGTGTTCCTGATTGGGAATCCCACCTCTTCCATTGAGGAGCTCTTGGAGGAGTCTTGTACTACATTAATATCAGGCTTAAGGCCAAGCTTCATCTTTCATTTAGAGTGCAGATCCTGTTGAGGGTTTGGTTGTTTTGCAGGTTGTAGCAAGTGGAGACTAGATCTCTAGATCTAGGCCCTTTCAGTGCTCATTTTCAGTGGAGGAGGCTTCCTTTCCACTGGGAGGACAATATTGAAGGCTACTAAGAATATTTTCAGATCTTTCCATTAGGCCAACCATATATTCATCCCTATAGCGCTGTTTCTTCTAGATCTGCGTTATTTCTGTAGGAGGAGTTGCAGGGTGGTTTAGCACACCATTTGGAGAGCCGATTTTCTAGTGAAGGGGATTTGCCTTTCACTTAGAGGATCTATTGGAGGAGGCTATCTTATTGATAAAATCATATCATCCACACTTTCTAGATCTTTATTTTGTAGTAGATCTGCAGTATTAGATCTCAGATCTACAATTTGTACTTGGTGTTTTGCTGAAAACCCTTAAGGGGTTCTTCAAAGGAGCTTGTATAGTGCTCAGATCTGATATAGATCTATATTTTGAGGCACATATCAGCCCTAGATCTAATTTATAATCATTTTCTGTAGCAGATCACATAAAATAATGCTGTAAGGGTCTTCCAACTTTTATATATAGTTGCAGCACCTCATCTTGAGGATTTTGTCCATTGGAGGCTTGTACTTTCTTGTTATGCATCTTATGGCCCATTTATTATGTATATTTTGCTGCTGTGATAACACATGAAAGGTATCCATATTGACCTCCTGCTTTCAAATGATGATTTACACATTTGTTCCAATATTTTGCACTATATTCCTGCTTTTCCCATTTGGGAATATTACACATTCTAACATAAATATAAAACCATTTTATGAAACATAACATATTCATTTTCATAAAAGAAATTTTATTCACTGAAATCCAAGTCTACCGGAATAACAATTGATCATATCGTCTAATGATCAAAGTCAGAAAAAATATGCACTACCAGGCCAAACCAATTACACTCTTTGTAATGAAATTTTAAATGGGACATGATTGGACAATTCCTAAACTTATGATATAACCTTGCATTATGTCCGAAAAAACATCATACATAACTATGTTTCCCACTTATACACAACTTTCACATAAGGAAAGTCTAAGCAAAACTTAGAATGTTGTATGAAATATGAAGTATAAATATTTAAGATCAAAGTAAATATATAACGATGCAAAAGTGTGTAAAATCATTAAATAAAAAATATGTAATTTTAATCAATCATATTGGCCAATAAATGAATCCTATGCGTGCATTTTGGTGAAGCAAGACAATTTTGGCTTGCTTCACAAAAATGCACTCCCAACCTTCATTTCAAGGCCGATCTTTTTATCTATGAGGACATTTTCTCTTGAATTTATAAGGAAAAGTCTTAGTGTTGACCAAGTACATTTTGTTCCTGCATGAAAAGGGTATATTTTCAAGCTAGAGAGGACTGTAGTGCCATTTATTGTAAACAACAGGCAAGCCCTTACATAGGTGGAAGTCATGATGGAGTTTGGTTTTGATAAAGGAGAAAAGTGGAAATATGACCCTCATGATATAATTTCTAATGAAAGGGTGGAAATTAGTTTCGCGCCTTATATTCGTGAAAGAAAACCAGAAAATGGAAAATAAAAAAACTTATCCATGTAGGAGGGTGCAATAAATAATGGATGTTGAAACCCCTATGGTAAAATAGAAGATTTTGAATAGGACTACTCCTGAACAAATAGATGTTGAGATGGAGGATTCCCAGTCACACTAGGGGACTAAAATTCAAACAGAGGATGAAGAAGACATATAAATCAAACTAACATAAGGACCTTCAAATGAGCCTAGTTTTCAAATGCAGTTGGGAAATCTAGGGCACACTACTTCCTCTTCTATCTCCACCGATTTGGAAGCATTCACAATAGAAGAGACTCCTTCATTTGAAACTTTGTAGAAGAATTATCAAAAAATTAAATAAAGGAGTTATAAAATGAGAATTAATATGGAAACACAACATCAAGACCATATTGAAGAACAAAAAATATGAGGTGATATCATTAAGGAAGAAGTTAAAATTTCCCACGATTGAGCACACTCAAATAAATGAATTGGCTTAAGTTGAAAAAGAGAAAAAAGCTATTAATAGGAGAATTAGTTGACATAAATAAATAGATTTTTATTTTGTAAGAACAAGTGCAAAGCCTATAACAATCAATAAAAAATCATGTTTTCCCCATTATGGTTCCAATTAAAAGAGATGATCACTCAGAGAAATTGACAAAGGTAATGGCAGAGCTCAAAATTTTAGAATTTGAAATAAGGATAATCCAATATGATTTTTCCATTTTAAGGGAGCAGTTGATTGTAAAGGAGAGGCATATGAACACAGCAAATGAAAATAACAATAAATTTACCAATAAGTATAAGGAAGGTCAAGATGAAATAAAAGAGTTGAAAACCAAGTTGAAAGGTAATATTTATTTAACTAAGGCTGAACAATTTGTTTCATATGACGTTTTTCAAGAAGTTTATTTTGTATGGGAGTATATTCATATAATTGCACAACATATGATCTCAATTCGGAAGTCAAGATCGTTCTAACTCTATTATGTACATAAATTTAACGGAAAATACTTGGAATTATCTTAATGCATTCGAGAAAAATATTATGTTTGCACATGAGTGAGTTTCATTAAGTAACTGAATCATATGTTAAGTTAAAAACATCAAAAGAAAAGATGCATTAAGCAAATCATCGAAGAAAATCAAACTCAAAGATTTGATGATGGAGTTCGTCCCTCTTGGACTACGTCTTCGGGTCCACTTCAATTTGTGCGTCCATTATTATTATGAAAGATGAAAGAGTTGGTTACATTGAGGATCTACCAGTTGATCAGTGTTCACATGCACAACTGGTCAATGTGGACTTCAGGCTCTTTGAATTAGCTTTCCAACGCCTGTCTCCGTTTTGAATTTGACCCACCGACGACCAAGAAATGTATGAGACCATGGATGTGCACAAACTTGACTATAAAGCGAAAAGACTTGATGCTGTGACACTTGTAGATGAACTGAATTTGCTACTGACCTTTGAAATTGCTTCCTGCAAATCTTCAACAATGCTCACAATGAAAAGTGGAATTCACCAATGTGAACCTGCACAAATTCTCTACAAAGTCTTCTTCCTTCGACACTCTTCCTCTCTCTCTTTGAGGTGGACGAATGAATGAGTGTGCGTCTATCTCCGTTCTAAAAACATACTTGAGTCTTTATAAAGACAAAAACTGTTTTAAGCACTTAGGACTATCCTTTTAATCTTTGATCCATCGAATTAAAAGGTTCATGCCTTTGATTTAGTGCCACCTAAAAGATGAGGGTTTTGCTTTTAATGACTGGATAACATGAATATCCATTTAAAACCCAGTTTAGGCTTTATGATAACATTTATCATGACATGATGGATTGATCTCGAACTCCTCGAAGCCAATTTTGGAATGTAGTTGAGCAATAAAGGTTGTGAAGGTCTTGGTCTTGATGACACCTAGGTTTTAGTGATAAGGTCCTTTAATTAACCTTAGCACATTTTAAATGAAAAAACCCAAAAATAGACTTTATAATATTTTATCCTCCTGTATTCTACAGTATCACTAGATGACTATGGATTTTCTATGATCTGTTGAAAATAGCATTCCCTGACTATCAGCTATTTTTAGAAATCTCACCGCCTTCATTATCTTTATTTATCCTAATTCACTATTTTTCATTTTTTTTCTCTTCTAAGCACCCTCATCATCTAAAAAAACCCAAGTTTGGCCTCAATCCCCATTTTCACCCTTTTCCCTACCTAAAGCCCCATTTTTCCCACTAGCCCCCTTCACCTTCATCATTTTCCCTTATCCCATTAAAACAATGTAAAAAATATTTTTTTTTTACATTGTTTTTAACCGAAACAATTATACTATTCAGGCCTCTCTTTTAATAAAACATTGGTTGTTATTAAAAACCTGACCCTTTTTTATTTTAGAGCCCCTTGCTCTAAATTTTTCACCCATCACAACCATATAACCTCGGCCCTTCAAACATATTAAGCGCCTCCGCTTAAAACATTTCTGGGCCCCGCAACATTAATCTCCTCACTCCCATATGGCCTTCCCCCCAACATTAATAGTAAGCGCCTCCGCTTATTATATAACCCTGACCCCACTTATTATGTAACCTTGTCCCCACATTATACCCAAACCCACACCATGCATTAAACCCTATGATCTGTATTACTCCTGTACCCACCACCTATACCTACCCGCAACCCATCCTCACCCGACCGTCGTTAGATCTCACCCCTCCCGATCAAACAACCCACAATCGTTATCACAACATAAGTGTGCGAGGGTTAAAAAATCATCAACATTGCGAAATGGGCAGTATTGCTGCTTGTACCTCCTGACATGCGGCGTCCATCCTGTGGTATCACATCCCCGCGGGTAATACCGCCTCACCACTCTCATCCTGTGCAAAAACCGCCATACCGCCTCCCCACCATAACTTAAAACCACTGCCCCATTCAAATGTAAAAACCCCTGTGTCATTTTGATAAACCCGATTCACCACCACAGCCTCCGCAAATACTCCAAAAATCCCGCAAACCCTTATTTCCTGGACTCCATCCACAAACGCAGGTTTTAAATTAAAAAATCGCTTTTAATGTGCAGCTGATCAAGGTAGAAGATGCATGGTTTGCATTTCTAAGGTCCTAAAAACATCCAAACAAACTCCCTAGGTGACGATCCAACAAATTTTGTTCATCAAAGGGACTAGGAACGCCAGATGAAAGCATGAACATAAATGGATCATGACCGTTGATGGTGATTCAAACACACCAAAGAGGAAAGAAATGTTTTAATAATGCAGAGATAAAGGGCCAAGGAAGAACACAGTCAAAGAGACCATGACAGTGAGAGGTTAAAGGATTAAAGATCCAATCAAAGGTTAAGGATGAAGAAACATGATTAAACGACAAAGATAAAAGATGAAAGTAGATTAGAAGAATTAAAAGGAGAAAGAAGAGTTTAGGAGAAAAATTAGTGAAGGAAAGACAGTAAGACAGTCAACAAAAGATAAATCCAAGTTTTTAAAGGCTAAACAGAGTTTAAATACAAAACTAAGGAAAATTAACAGAGAAGGCAGATCCGAATGACTAAGGCACTCAGAAATTACTTTTTTCAGACCATATCTGCCACCTACAGCCTCATTTTACTTCAATAAAGGCAGCTACAGATATTGAAACAGTCAGATATATTTCTCATCTACTCAAAAGTTATTGAAAGAGTTAATGAAAAGCCTTAAAAGTCAAAAATATCTCAAAAGTTAGCTCAATAGTTAAGTTAGAAGTTATTATTACAGTGAGTCAGCCAAAAATATTTTGCCTTTGGCCTTGTATGGTCTCAAAGGTCAAAAATTATTTAAATCTATAATTAATACAAAATTTTCACCCTAGGTTAGGGCAACCTCCTCATTTTCCAGATAAATACTACATGTATTATTCAATTTTAGTGTTGGTTGGTTGGTTGTGTTAGCCACCTATAATATTTTGTTATACCAAAAGGTGGCTAAATCTTTTGGAGCCTCCAAGGAACAATTTTACCACTAAAACTTGTTGGCTCTTGAAGTCTCTAACAGGCCTCCTGCCTTTTCCCTCTGTTCAAAACCTTTACTACTGTTGTTCCACACTTCAAAAGCTTCTGAAACTCTATAAGAATCCACAGTTGAGTACTTCTGCAAAGGACCCTTTTCCTTTTCTTTCTTCCCACCACTACCCTCATTTTCTATTCTCCGTTTCTCATAAAAACCCCACAATTTCATATTCCTTCCTTTCCATTTCATTAAAATCCCTTTTATAAGGTTAAAAACCCACTTTTTGACCTTACCGAAACCTTCATTTCCCTGTAAAAACTATACAAAATGCCTATTTTTCATACATCAGATTTTAGCCCCCTCGGGCTAAGCCTCTAGCCCCTTCCTCCATAAACTCGAGCGTCGGAATCAACCACTTTAACCAACGGGCGCTTATCCCTCCAATGAAATTATTTCGCCCGAAAACACCAAAAAACCTTTGAAAAGCATGAAAAATGGGTTTTAATTAAATTCTAAAGTTTTCCGCCCGAGAAATTATGGATTTACCTGGGCCGTCAATCTGCTCTGCAGATCCGACGGAGCGGAGCGCGACTTGCCCGTGGCCCCCACTCCCCGCGCTGTTTTCCGAAATCCCACCGTTTTCATTCCGCACCACTCTTCGCCGGTTGGTGGTTTTTTCCCGTCGGCCAGCGATTCCATACGCTGGCCGACACGTGTCCCCGACACTGTTCCAAAACTGCCGCGTAAAGACAGTCCCCCGCGCGTTATCTGTCGGGCCATGACCGCCCAGCGGAATCAACGGCAGCCATCCGATATGACCCCTCGCATCTAACGGCTGGCATTCATTGAAGTTGTCCGATCTTTAACCAAGTTGCATATGGTTTAGCCAGGCCCCGGCGCTGCGGAAAATTAATCTCCACCATCGATCTCTACAGATCGACGACCCACGTTCAGTCCCTTGATTCCGTTGCCCAGTCAAACTATTCACGCCACTGACTTCTCTCAATCACTCCCGACCATCGATCACAGTGCGATCGACGGCTCCGATCTCCCCTTTCCTCCGCACACCCTCCGATGAAGATTTTCCCATATAAACGTAGGATTTCATAATTTTGTTTGTATTTTGCAGGTCTAAGGTTCTTTTCGCCATGTCTGAAGAAGATTCGAAGGATGAGGGTGACGACTCTCGCTCTTTCGATTTGTCAAAGGAAATCAACCACAGGATGTTAAAGCACGTATCCATTAAGATTTCATGAGCCGATGATACAACATGCCCCTGTTGAACCTGGAAAGCATCGAACAAACCTAGAAAGAGTATCAGATGTTGAAGACCAAGAATGAACCAGAACAACAGATTAGTCGACAGATTTGTGGGGATTAAGGCTAAGACAGTTATCAAACGCCTAATCCCCTATCTAAAAACACAATTTGAAGGAAAACCTAAAGTGTTTCATCAGGAAACCCTTCACCGCCATAGATGGAGGCGAATTGATTCCTCCTAGCGACTAAAGCGCCACCTGTGCCTCAAAGTTTTCAATCAAGAACTGAATTTATTGATCAAAGTCAGATATTTTACCTCAAAGCAGCCGAAGAGTTACTTTTGCCAGGAATTTAATAAAAAAAAGTCTGCAGAGTAGCCCTATCATCACACAGAGCTTCAAATGTCAACAAAAGCTCCCACCGAGCTTGAATCGTAAGTGTAAATCAGTTAATGCAGTGAAACACCTGTATAGTCTCTTCTTTTGAGCCCCCAAAGGCCAAGAAGACATTAATTCTGCATTAATTGCATTTGAGATCTTTTCATCAGATCTTACCTCCTCATCTTTCTATAAATACTTCAGTAGAAGATGAGTGAGGGGTTGGTTGTTAATGTAATTGCTGAAGCATTGTAATTGTAACTGAGCTGAAGACTCTTGATTGTAGATAGGATTTCACTAGCTCTTGGAGCTCTGCTTGTAATAGATAAGTTAGGTTTTGAAAGAAAGATGAATTGACACACTGGATTTGAAGATTGTAACCGGTTTGGAGCATCAATACAAGTTGATTTATGGGATCCTGGTCTATGCTGACGGTGATGTTGTTCTTACTGTAACTTGTGTTTTATTTCTGTTTCCATTTTGTTTCATTTTTTGATATAAAGAACAGTTTAAACAGAGTTAGGACCTATTGTATACCAATAACCTTCTCTAGCTGAGAAATCTTTATTTAGATGTTTTCTTCTATCTGTGTTATTTGGAATTGATTAATTCAGTTTAGGCATAGGCATGTTGGCGTTCCCTCATCTTATTGCCTTGACTGAATGTTATTTTTAAATGTTACTTTCAATATATGTTGTGTGAAGATGAACTGAGGAAATTAAGGTTAGCCCTGAGTCCCTTTCTTATTTGCTTAACTATTTGATTTGTTTCCCTTAGGATGTGTTAAAAGCTGACTAGTTTCAAAGTACTTATCAGATCTTAGACCATTCTGTGTTATCTTTGTGTTTCCCTTCATTTTTATATGTTTTCTATCAGAAGTGTATCAGAGGTTGGATAGTTTCAAAGTACTTACCAGATCCTAGTTTGCTTCTATGTCTTTCCTAAGTGCCTGGTCAAAGGCTGGCTAGTTTCAAAGTACTTACCAGATCCTGGGCTGCTCTTTGTTCTGCATCTGTCATTTCCCTTTCTTATTGTATCACTCCATTCCATAAATAAAACTTTAAAGAGATCCTTAGGCATAGATGACTTGCCCCATAGACCACTCTTGGACCTGATTGTTTCAATTAAATCCCCTTATGACTCCATAGCCCAATGGACCGAAAACCTGCCATCATCTTTCTTCTTGATCAAAGCTTACTCTTTTTGCTTGCAACTTCTCACTTTTGAACCTATTTTCATATAGATCTTTCCGCCTCAGACATCAACTATGTTCAACCATCCAAAAAACCAAACAAACCCTTGGACTTCATAACTAGCCTAATATTATTACCCCAAACTTCAAAGACAAATCCATCTTTGTACATAATAGAGAGATCCCTCTCCAGATTCAGGAGGGCTAGATCCTAGAATCCCAAAGTTGGTTGAAATGATGTTAACTCTGTGATCGGACTTTTGCCAATCTTGCTTATTACAGAGACCTAACATTTCTGGCGACTCCACTGGGGAGTTGAATTGAGTTTTCACCTTTTTTCCCTTTTATTTTCACACAAACTTTGAGAGTAAAAAGCAGCCTTTCCAAGCACTACCAAGAAATGGTAATCATGATGAAACTTGTTTGAATCAGTGACAAACTAGGTGAACCCTAGGATTCTTATAAGCTTCTATCTAACCTTGGAAAATCAGCTAGCTTAGCCATAAGAGTAGACTGTCTTTTTCTCACAACCGTAGCTAAGTTTTGAAGCAAAGTTAGGACATTCTTAGAAACCACGCGAATAGAAAAGAATTAAGAAAATCCAAAAACATCTCAGATTGGTAGTAAAACACTAGTTTTTGATATCTTGCCTACACCTTTTGATGTGTTTTACCCTATACTCTTAGACAGAGTCTGAAAAAGGCCAGGTAGCCTCCGGATCTCATCCTCTTTTAGAGGTGACATATCTGGTGAATGCCCTCCCAGTCAATCTCTGGTTAGAGTTTGTTGTGTTTTGAGATACCCTTGAAAAATGATGTTTCACAAACACTGTGGTGGACAGTGTACCTCTTTGAAAACACTCTAAATTTTCCACCTGGTGACTCCACAATCCTAAACAGACCTTAAGACTCCACTGGGAAGAACCCTTATCATCATAACATCTTTCAAACTCAGTTGTAAGACTGTAGGATTGACTTTCAAGTAGATTAGTTAACCTCTTAAATATTGTCATATCTGGTTGAAATTTTCGTATTTATTTGGGTCTAAAAACATAGCATAGTGGCTCCTAGAAAGATTCACACTAGAGCCCATCCTGACCCTGATCCACCTGAGATAGTTGACAACCCAGAAAGTATCCTTAGGAAGTCTCCTAAGATAGAATCCTCAACTATTTTCAGATCTCATATAAGAGCCAATTCAGTCCCTGAAAATCTTTCAGCTCTACAGAAATCACAAACTGACTTATTAAACCCATTTAGGACTAGGTCATTTGGTGATTTAGATCAGCTAGATTCTGAGTCTTCACTTTCATCTCCTGAAACAAGTGAACACCTTGGGAATAGAGAATCAACACCTCCTGATTTACACTTTCTTCTTAATTTAGGTGTCTCTCATCCAAGATCAGCTCAGCAATCTACTGTTGTTCCATCCACTTCTGTTCATCCTTCATCCACTGTTCAAACCACTCCACTTCAGCCCACACCTCCTCTTGTCAACCCACCCCCACCACATATCATGGCAGCATGGTATGCTCCCTTAGTCCTTCCTGTACCATTAGTCAATCTTCCACAGGACTATCAGTCCAAAATTCCGTTATATGATGCTAGCAATACTACAACAGCATCACAACATGTGGATAAGATGAATGACTACTTTGACAGAAATGAAATTGATGATGATTCTGTCAAAATTAGACTATTTGCTCAAAGTCTGGGGGGAGAAGCAAGAAAATGGTTTAAAAGCTTAGCCCCCCATAGCATTAATGATATCCAAGGCTTCCATCAAACATTCTTAAACAAATGGGAAGTGAGGAAGAATCCTCTCCAAGTTCTTGTTGAATATAACAATCTCCATAGGAACCCTGGGGAAAGTGTACAAGCCTATTGTACCAGATTTAACAGTGTATATAATGCACTTTCTCCTGAACTAAAACCTCCACAGGGCTCAGCTTTAAACAAATTTCCTGAAGGGTTTGATGCTGACATGACCTATTCACTCAGAGAAAGAGATTTTTCAACCCTTGAAGATATGCAAAGAGGTGCTCTCTCTGTGGAAGTAAAATTAATGGAGAAGAGAGCAAGGATGAAAGATGAAAAGAGAGTATCTTTTAGAGAGGAATCCACCCCTACTACCTCAAGCTCAAAAATGGAAAGAATGATGGAAGAAATGATGAAGAAAATGAGCATTCTTGAGAGAGCACAAGCAAGTCAAAATCAAACTGCTCCTCAAAATAGAAACCAAAACCAGAATCAGAATATGAGAAGGAATCAACCTTTAAACAGACCCAGGGAAGATGATCAGCAGATCACTCCTCCCTTTCATCAAAACTATTTAAGTGAGGTTGAGGAAACAGATGAAATAACAGAGGATAATGATATGAACATATTTGGGGTAGATGATGATGACTTCGAGGTTCATTATGATAGGAAACAAGGTCTTTATACGCCTTACGACGACAAAAGAGATGATAATGAAAATTATCATCAAAACATGGAAAATGCCATGACTGAACCTTCAAAGGAATATGAACTCAGAAGTAGATCCAATCAACAAACCCCCAACAACAAAACCTCTGACAAATCTTCTCAAAGCAGCACTGCAACCAAGCCTAAGACAGTCAAACAAAAAGACAAAACAGTGGCTGATAACTCTGGTAAAGGTAAAGAGAAAGATACTCAAAATCTTGAAAAACAGAGTGCAAACATCAGTAGTACTAACACTTCAGCTAGTACTCCTTCTTCAACCGTTATGTCAACTGTAGATAAAACAAATCAGCAAGCTGTTGTTGCTGATAAAGTGGCAATAAACAAGGCTGAAACCAGCACCTTAAAGAATCAAATTCCTTTCAGTCTGGAACAGGAAATCTCAAAGATCAAAATTTCTGTTCCTTTGACTGAGTTAGCTGCCCAACATTTATATAGGTCCAAAATTTTGAAGGCTTTGAACATAGAAGAAAATGAGGATACACTTAATCTTAATGATGACCAACCAGAGCTGATTTTTTCTCCAAAGATTGAAGGTAAATTCCAAGAGGGGCCTGTCCCTCCCTTTTATGTAAGTCTGAACATTCATGACAAAATTCTGCACAATGCTATGCATGACTCAGGCGCTTCCCATAATTTAATGCCAAAAGCTGTAATGGAAAGCCTGGGTCTTGAAGTTACCAGACCTTACAAAGACCTGTACTCCTTTGACTCAAACAGAGTTAAATGTCTAGGATTGATCAAAGACCTTTGCGTTAACTTAGCTCAGATTCCAGCCAAATGCTTAGTTATGGATGTTGTTGTGGCTGATGTACCCCCAAAGTATGGAATGCTTTTATCAAGATCTTGGAGGGCTAAGTTACAAGGGACCATGCAAATGGACATGACCTATGCGACTATCCCTATTTTCAATCAGACCAGAAGACTTTACAGGGAGTCTCATATGCAATACACAGTGACAAGTCAAGACAGACCTCAAAATTCTCCTCTATACGCTATAAGTACCAGCCTTGATTCTTTTATCATGTTTAATGATGAAATTCTAACCAAACAAATCACTTCAACAGAATTAATGGCTGATACGGAGGGAGAGGAACACGACACTCAAATGTCAAAGCAGTTTGCTATACTCGAAAACATTAGCCAACCAAATGCAGGTCTTGATTTACAAGTCGTCGGTCCATTGCTGTTAAATTTTGACAGCAAAGAGAACACCCCTCAACATATCAAAAAACTTGAGGACTCAAATCATACAAAGGACATGCACCAAACTGATGAAACTGAAAATGATCCGCTCTGGACTATGTATTTTGATGGGTCATGCACTAGAACAAATGCGGGTGCTGGTGTCTGGATTACTAACACTGAAAACAATCATACAGAATGTATTTCATGTAAATTAAACTTTCAGTGTTCCAACAACATAGCAGAATACGAATCCCTTCTCTTAGGCTTGCATCTCTTGAAGAAATTAGGAGCCAAAAGAATTAACGTATATGGGGATTCTGAGTTAATTATTAGGCAAGTCAATGGGGAGTATAATGCAAATCATCCCAGACTTAGGGCCTACAGGAATGATGTCATGGATCTTTTAAAAACATTTGAGGACTCCACACTGACTTTTGTCCCAAGAAAAAGAAACATTGCAGCCCACAATTTAGCCTTTGCTGCTAGAACCTGCCCAATACTATATGATGACACATCTCAGATAAAATTCAGACCAGCTGTCCCGGATAACAAGAAATATTGGCAGGTGTTTTATGGAGATAAACAAATAGAAGACTTCATGCAATTCATAAATGAGTTTGAACTCCATAGCTCAGATTCAGACTATGATACAGATTGCAGTGAAGAAAATTTTCTTGGTGAGGAAGAGGCTTCTCCTGAGCTTGTCAACATTAACCTTCAGACTAGCAAACGCAGAAACAAAACAGAATTGAGTGCAGAATCAGAAACAGAAGAAATAGAAACTCTGCATTCTAAAGATGAAGGTTTGCCAAGTGGTCTAGCACCTTTGGAAGAGTTGTTCGATTTTAACGATGTGGCAAACAAACCAAAACTGGAGCCTGTAGAGACTGAGGTAGAGGAATGCAATATAGGCAGCGAGGAAAAACCGAAAATGATCAAACTGTCCAAAACTTTGCCAGCTCACATTAAACTCAAATACATAGAGCTGTTCAGAGAATTTTCTGATGTTTTTGCATGGAGTTACGAAGATCTTAAGTCCTATGACACTGAAATAATACAGCACAAAATCCCTCTTAAAGAAAACCAAAAACCATTTAAACAGAAATTGCGCAGAATAAATCCTGTCCAGTTGCCATTGGTTAAGAAGGAAATCATGAAGATGCACGATGCTGGTATTATTGTCCCTCTTAGATATTCTGAGTGGGTGTCTAATCTGGTGTCTGTTAGGAAGAAGACTGGAGAAATCAGGCTTTGTATAGACTTTAGAAATTTAAACAAAGCTTCATTAAAAGACAACTACCCTTTGCCCAAAATGGATCATATTTTACAAAGGGTGGTGGGGTCTAGAAGAATTTCTTTGCTAGATGGCTATTCAGGGTATAATCAAGTCTTAGTCCACCCTGATGATCAATTAAAGACAACCTTTACTACACCATGGGGCACCTTCATGTATGTGAAAATGCCCTTTGGTCTAATGAATGCTGGAGCAACCTTTCAAAGAGCCATGGACATAGCATTCTCGGAAGAATTGGGTTTCTTCATCATTATCTATCTTGATGATGTCACTGTGTTTTAAAAAATAGATGAAGAACACGTAGAACATTTAAGAAAAGTTTTTGAGAAATGCAGAAAGTTTGGAATATCCTTAAACCCTACGAAGACTTTATTTGGTCTCCAAGAAGGTAAACTTCTTGGGCACATTATTTCAGAAGAGGGTATAAAGATAGATCCAAAGAGGATTGAGGCCATATTGCAAATCTCTCATCCTCGAAACATAAAAGAGTTGCAGTCTTTCATTGGGAATATTAACTTTTTGAGAAGGTTCATCCCTAACTTGGCTGAGCTCCTTAGGAATATCACAAATATGTTGAAGAAGAAGCAAGGGATAAAATGGACCTTGGAAGCAAAGACATCCTTTGAACTGGTAAAACAAGCATTAACCAAAACACCGGTTCTCATAAGTCCTGATTTTTCAAAAGACTTTTATATCTTCTCATTTGCATCAGAACATACCATAGCTGCTGTCCTTTTACAGAAAAATCCACAAGGACAAGAGCAGCCTATTGCATTCTTTAACAAGGCATTGAGGGATGCCCCTTTGAAGTATAACATTATGGAGAAGCAAGCTTTTGCTTTGGTAAAATCTTTAAAAGACTTCAGAGTATACATCCTTCACTCACACATTATTTCCTTTGTTCCAAATTCAGTCGTTAAAGACATTCTAACACAGGACCCAGATGGTAAGAGAGGTAAGTGGATTTCTGTTATTCTTGAATATGATTTAGAGATAAAACCCACTAAGCTCATCAAAGGCTAGGGTCTAGCTAGATTAATGACTGAGTCAAATTGTGAAGTTCTTGATATTAACATGATTAATGCTTTGGATAACCAAGAGGAATTCTCAACCCCCATTGTTGAAAACCATTTTATGAATTCTCCTTGGTATGCTGATATTGTCTATGTTTTGCTTAATCTGAATACACCTCCTGGTTTATCAAAAACAAAGGCAAGATTCCTAAAGTTACAGGCTGTAAACTATTGCATTATTGATAAATGTCTTTATTGTAAAAATGCAAGTGGTGTATTGCTTAAATGTTTGCTTGAGTTTGATGCAGAAAAGATTAAGCTGGAATTCCATGAAGGAGAGTGTGGGGGTCATTTATACTGGAAGTCAACAGCCAAAAAAATTTTGAGGGCTGGTTTCTATTGGCCTACTCTTTTTCCGGATATACATAAGATGATCGTTGCCTGTCATAAATGCCAATTATTTGAGGGCAAAAGGAAACTGCTACCCCTGCCTTTGCATCCAATCACTGTTGAAGCCCCTTTTCAATAGTGGGGACTTGACTCCATAGGAGAAATCATCCACCATCTTCTGCTCAGCATAGGTGGATTCTTACTGCCACAAACTACTTCACTAAGTGGATAGAAGCCATTCCTTGTAGGCAGGCCAATGATTCAGTTATCATAAAATTTATGGAGACTAACATCCTCTCCAGATTTGGCTGTCCTACCAAGATCATCACAGATAATGCAGCAGCATTTGGATCAAAGAAAATGGTTGAATTCTGTCACAAGTATCAGATAATGTTGGGACACTCCACAGCCTATTACCCTCAAGGTAATGGACTTGCAGAATCTTTCAACAAAATCTTAGTGAACATAATCAAGAAACTGTTGGAGGACAATAAAAAGTCTTGGCACACAAAGCTCATCCATGCACTTTGGGCTGACAGATTAACTTTGAAGAAATCTATTGGTATGTCACCCTTCTAGCTTGTGTATGGTACAGATGCAATTTTTCCTAACAGCCTTGGTGTACCAGTTATGAAGTTAATTCAAGAGTTGCAGACTGAAGAAAATGACATGACCAGAAGAATAAATCAGACCATTCATCTTCAGCAGACCAGGGAGGAAGTGTATAACAAAGCATTGCAGAAGCAAGATAGTATTAAGAAGATCTTTGATAGAAGAGCAAAGGCTAGAAATTTCAAGATTGGGGATAAAGTTTTGAAGTGGGACTCAAGAAGGGAAGAAAAGGGCAAGCATGGAAAATTTGACAACCTCTGGCTTGGCCCTTACTCTATTCATTCAGTTGCTGGTAATAATGCATTTTTCTTACAGGAACTGGATGGAACAGAATTGTTTGGGGGTCCTGTCAATGGCAGGATGCTTAAGCATTACTTCTCTTGATCCATTTTATGTTTTGAAGCCTTTTTATCTTTTTCCATTATGAATAGTCCATCCACTATTGCATTCAAAGTTATGAAAAATCAAAAAATACAAAAACAATGAAAAAATGAAAAGAGGGCAGGAATGAAAACAAGAAAGGCAAAGCCCCATGCCAAAAAGAGAAACAAATGCTGAAAGTGTGCAAGCTCAAATGCCACTCCTCAAAAACGCACTTCTAGTTAGTCAAACGGCCTAATCTTGACTAATTAGCTTTTGAATTTTTCTGCTGATAGGATAGTGAATTTGATTCGCCAAACTGTTCAATCTTGGCTTGTCAGTAGATAGATTAGAATAGAAATTGAAGGTTCAAATAAGCTCAAAATCTGAACCAGAACAGAAGCAAAGAAAGAGCTCAAAGAAAAAGAAAAAACAGAGTTATGAAAAAGATGAAGGAAGTGCTCAACTTTCAGATCTTAAGCCTTCCATTTTTTGATTTTAATTTCTTGCAAATAATAATCTATGTGCAGCTTGTTTTTATGCCATAGATCACAGCAAGCCAAATAGTTTAATCTTGGCTTGGCTGTTTTTAAATTTCTGCTTTAGAATTTAGAGAATGAAAGTTTGTTGGACAGTTTAATCCCAACAGACAGTAGATTAGGTAGAGAAATATCTGAGCTCAACTGTTTAATATGAGTTTAGGGAGAAATAAGGAGTAGCATTAGATTAGTTTTTATGCTTTCAAAAGAATAAAATGTTGTCAATAGAGTTTGCCAATCCAAGTGCACTCATGATGAAGAAAAAATGTTAGATCAGTAGGATTGGGTAGGTAGAATTTGTATTGATGAAGTTCATGTTTCTTTCATAACTGATATTATTTTGCAGAGCAAGAGCAATCTAATGGATGAGGCAACTGATCAGCCTCCCAGAAATCAAGTCTGAATTCTTGATGCCTTCAAGAAGGCACCATCCCCAAGTGGAGCCACTGTTAGCCACCTATAATATTTTGTTATACCAAAAGGTGGCTAAATCTTTTGGAGCCTCCAAGGAACAATTTTACCACTAAAACTTGTTGGCTCTTGAAGTCTCTAATAGGCCTCCTGCCTTTTCCCTCCGTTCAAAACCTTTACTACTGTTGTTCCACACTTCAAAAGCTTCTGAAACTCTATAAGAATCCACAGTTGAGTACTTCTGCAAAGGACCCTTTTCCTTTTATTTCTTCCCACCACTACCCTCATTTTCTATTCTCCATTTCTCATAAAAACCCCACAATTTCATATTCCGTCCTTTCCATTTCAGTAAAATCCCTTTTATAAGGTTAAAAACCCACTTTTTGACCTTACCGAAACCTTCATTTCCCTGTAAAAACTATACAAAATGCCTATTTTTCATACATCAGACTTTAGCCCCCTCGGGCTAAGCCTCTAGCCCCTTCCTCCATAAACTCGAGCGCCGGAATCAACCACTTTAACCAACGGGCGCTTATCCCTCCAATGAAATTCTTCCTCCCGAAAACACCAAAAAACCTTTGAAAAGCATGAAAAATGGGTTTTAATTAAATTCTAAAGTTTTCCGCACGAGAAATTATGGATTTACCTGGGCCGTCGATCTGCTCTGCAGATCCGACAGAGAAGAGCGCGACTTGCCCGTGGCCCCCACTCCCCGCGCTGTTTTCCGAAATCCCACCGTTTTCATTCCGCACCACTCTTCGCCGGTTGGTGGTTTTTTCCCATCGGCCAGCGATTCCATACGCTGGCCGACACGTGTCCCCGACACTGTTCCAAAATCACCGCGTAAAGACAGTCCCCCGCGCGTTATCTGTCGGGCCATGACCGCCCAGCGGAATCAACGGCAGCCATCCGATATGACCCCTCACATCTAACAGCTGGCATTCGTTGAAGTTTTCCGATCTTTAACCAAGTTGCATATGGTTTAGCCAGGCCCCGGCGCTGCGGAAAATTAATCTCCACCATCGATCTTTGCAGATCGATGGCCCACGTTCAGTCCCTTGATTCCGTTGCCCAGTCAAACTATTCACGCCACTGACTTCTCTCAATCACTCCCGACCGTCGATCAAAGTGCGATCGACGGCTCCGATCGCCCCTTTCCTCCGCACACCCTCCGATGCAGATTTGCACATATAAACGCAGGATTTCATAATTTTGTTTGTATTTTGCAGGTCTAAGGTTCTTTTCGCCGTGTCTGAAGAAGATTCGAAGGACGAGGGTGACGACTCTCGCTCTTTCGATTTTTCAAAGGAAATCAACCACAGGATGTTAAAGCACGTATCCATTAAGATTTCATGAGCCGATGATACACGATGCCCCTGTTGAACCTGGAAAGCATCGAACAAACCTAAAAAGAGTATCAGATGTTGAAGACCAAGAATGAACCAGAACAACAGATTAGTGGACAGATTTGTGGGGATTAAGGCTAAGACAGTTATCAAACGCCTAATCCCCGATCTAAAAACACAATTTGAAGGAAAACCTAAAGTGTTTCATCGTAAACCCTACACCGCCACAAACATGGAGGCGAATTGATTCTTCCTAGCGACTAAAGCGCCACCCAGGCCTCAAAGTTTTCAATCAAGAACAGAATTTATTGATCAAAGTCGATATTTACTAAAGCAGTCAAGAGTTACTTCGTCAGAATTTAATAAAAAAAAAGTCTCAGAGTAGCCCTATCATCGTCACTGCAGCTTCAAATGTCAAATAAAGCTCCCACCGCTCGAATCGTAAGTGTAACCGCTTAATGCAGAAACACCCGTATAGTCTCTTCTTTGAGCCCCCAAAGGCCAAGAATACATTAATTTCGTATTAAGTTCATTTGAGATCTTTTCATCGTATCTTACCTATCCTTCTATAAATACTTCAAATAGAAGATGAGTACGGGGTTGGTTGTTAATGTAATTGCCAAGCATTGTAATTGTAACCGAGCTGAAGACGCTTGATCAGATAGGATTTCACTATGTCTGAGCTCACAGCAATAGATAAGTTAGGTTTTGAAAGAAAGATGAATTGACACACTGGGTTTGAAGATTGTAACCGGTTTGGAGCATCAATACAAGTTGATTTATGGGATCCTGGTCTATGCTGACGGTGATGTTGTTCTTACTGTAACTTGTGTTTTATTTCTGTTTTCATTTTGTTTCATTTTCCACTATGAAGAACAGTTTAAACAGGGTAAGGACCTACTGTATATCAGTAACCTTCTCTGGCTGAGAAACCTTTATTTAAATGTTTTCTTTCAATCTGTTTATTTAGGAATGATTTAAATTCAGTTTAGACATAGGAATGCTGGCGTTCCCTCGTCTTATTGTCTTAGCTGAATATTATTCTTGAATGTTACTTTCTACATATGTTGTGTGAGGATGAACTGGAAGGAAGATATGGTTAGCCCTGGTCCCAGACTTGTCTGCATAACTGTCTGATTGTTTCCCTAGAATGTGTTAAAAGCTGACTAGTTTCAAAGTACTTATCAGATCTTAGACCATTCTATGTTATCTTCGTGTTTCCCTTTTGTTTTTATATGTTTTCTATCAGATGTGTATCAAAGGCTGGCTAGTTTCAAAGCACTTACCAGATCCTAGTTTACTTCTATGTTTTTCTTAAGTGCCTGGTCAAAGGCTGGCTAGTTTCAAAGTACTTACCAGATCCTGGGCTGCTCTTTGTTCTGCATCTGTTTATTTTCCCCTTCTTGATGTATCACTCCATTCCATAAATCAAAACCTTAAAGAGATCCTTAGGCATAGATGACTTGCCCCACAGACCACTCTTGGAACTGATTGTTTCAATTAAATCCTCTTATGTCTCCATAGCCCAATGGACTGAAACTGCCACCATCTTTCATCTTCACCAAAGCTTACTCTTGTTGCTTGAAACTTCTCACTTTTGAACCTATCTGCATATAGGTCTTTCTGTCTCAGACAGAAACTATGTTCAACCATCCAAAAAACCAAACAAACCTTTGGACCTCATAACTAGCCTAATATCAATACCTTAAGCTTTCAAAGACAATATCCATCTTTGTACATATTGGAGAGATCCCTCTCCGGATTCAGGAGGGCTAGATCCTAGAATCCCAAAGTTGGTTGAAATGATGTTAACTCTGTGATCGGACTTTTTCCAATCTTGCTTATTACAGAGACCTAACAGGTTGATAAGTTGCTGAGCTTGTTGATGAGATGCTAGGCTGGATTTGATCAGAATATGAGTTGCAGAGATTTGTTGCACTGGAGTATTGTAACTGTTTTGGACATTAGTAATACAAGCACGTTCATAGGATTCTTGAGCTATGTTAATGGTGAAGTTATCCTTCTTTGTCAATGTTTCCATTTTGTTTTCCATATTTTCCATTATTTATATGATAAAATAACATAAACTTTAGATTAAGATATGCTGTCTTTCCACCTTAATTCTATCTGCTTTATTTCATCTTAATGTTTTCTTCTGCAAGGTCTGATTAGAGAATTCAGGGTCGTCCTGCTCTTTAGTTACACCTAGCTTGTTGCCTCGAAAGTTACTCAGTAGAGTCCAGCCAAAGAAGTCTATGGTTTGCCCCATCCTTTGGTTTTGCTTGGAATGCTATTTTAAAGGTCTTTTTTGAAGTTTACTTAGTAGAGATCAGCCAAAGAAGTCTATGGTTTTTGTTTTGGGAAATGTTACCCTAAAGGTCTTGGGTTAATGAACCTTCATAGATCAGGGGCATGTCATTACAAGAAGGACCAATTTTTATGCTAATAAATAGAATCTACAGGTTGCAGAACTTACCTGGATATCCCTCGGTTGAAGTAGATCCCATGGGGTGCAAACCCCCTGCAACACTTTATGCTTCGTAATCTGTAAATAAACAAAGAATGAACACAAAATCCTAGGTTTACAGCATATATATGTTCTATATGTTAGTGAAAATCATGCATAGTCTCATAGAAACAATATTAAATGAATAATTTACGATCATTACACATGTATAAAAGATTATTGACATGTAAACATAAGGAACAAGATGGTACTTCTGTTATTAATGACATGTATAGTAAAAAACATGGAGATATCACTTGAATTCTACCACGGCCTTTGAGCATACCGTCCTCTGGATCCATCCAACCCTAGCCTCTAGAGATTTCTTCCAATAATAGTGCACAATGGATGTCACATAGGGTGGTGAGCATCTCAAGGAAACAAGGGTTTCCTGCAAATATCTGGGAAGTGCAGGAGGCATGGGAATACATCAGATGTGGATAGGGCTATAACAACATATAATATCTATATTTATCTCTATCTTCCTCCTTAGGCCATTCCCTTGAGGGGTTTTTATACTCCCTCAAATTAGTTTTTACAGTTGGGAACAGTTAGGCCACGGGTTGGGGTGGTTAAGTTACTGGAACAACCGTAAACCCCACCTCTAAAATAGGGAATACATATATATTTTTAATGTTTAAAATGGCATACGCGATTCTATATGTATGGACTCACGTATATATGTGGAAAAGTCTGGGAAGAGTCGGGTATGGGTTTTAAGATACTCTTTTTTGAGAAATATGTCCAAGTCTGAAGGGAAGGGTTGCCCAAGGCCAATGAATAAGTCATCAAGTATAAGCTGGTGATAAATGATGTTATAACAGATGCCCCCTAATATATGAGGTCAGAAGTGGTACATGATGGCCAGAATGTGTTATGCGCATAGAAAGAACCTTGTGAGGACTAGAGAGGACTTCACCAGATTTCAGCCTGCCAAAAAACTAGTGAGAGAGATAAAAAAGATAGCTCATGTTTGAGGCGGGCATATCCATGCTCAGTGAAAGAAAAACATGTCCGCATATGAAGTATAGAGCGGATCCAATATGTATACAAGTATAACTGAAATGTAAAGTACATAGTGAATCATCTGATCAGTGCCCGAAAATATAAGTCAAAATCAAGTCCAAGTATCACATATAGAAGACTGATCAATGATGCTGCAACAAATATCTGATCACAAAAGTCACAACTGAATCTCCAAGTACCAAATCATAAGTGGTGGAACATATGGTACAACACACAACTCAAGAGCCAACATATAAGGTGCTGCTGTGATGAAACTAAAACATATAAGGGTGGATGGTGTCACTGGAAGAAAAATGAAGGAGTTGTTAAAGTGAACCAAAGCATGCTGACGCAAACCCAAGGTCTTCATCATTCACCATGGCACAATTCTACACAATGGTAATAAATGAGCAGAAGTCGACCATGTGAGAAATCGTTTGAATACTGGTCATTGAGGTATATCGTTAACAAACGCGAGACAACCCACCGATAGTGATAATGAGTGTCAAGATGCCCCAGTACAATCTAGCAAATGCGAATGAATGAGTTGAAGTCAAACACTTGAAAGAATCTATCAACTAGGAGGCAATGATGTATCCTCACTATCGATAACGAAGAGTCTGCCACTGATGACTGCAAACCCTAAGGTACTGACAAAAAGACTCTAGACCTTATTCCCAGAGCAATGAGTCAGAGTTGATGGGAAAAGATCTGTTGGAAGGAAGGCATTAAGGCATCCCACATCAGTCCAGTGCGAGTGTAATCCGCAGGCCAAGATTTGGAAGGAATCAGACGAAGTAGAGTGAAGTAACCAACCCGAAGTACGTTTCTTGCATGCACAAGATGAAGCTAGTGCATAGAAGAAACCCTCTGAACCAACCAATAATGAAAGTTGACAAAGAGGCGAGATATCCACTGATAGGGTCAAATGGAAATCAAGTTACTGCATGAATCCCAGGTGTGATAATGTAAGCTGATGTCGAACACAAGGGAAACCACTCAGTCAAAGACCCATGATGATGATCAGGTGATGAGTACAAGGTCACCTATCAATGATGTAAATAGGGGGTGCAGCTTTAGGTTTACTCTCAGAGAAATATGTCGTAGTCGATAAGAGACAAAACCGCCGGCAAGAAGTCAGTGGATACCTTCTAAAACCAGCATGAGAAAATGACCAAATATATAATGTGAAAGAACAAGATACTGACAAGACCGAGAAGGTCGACTGAAAATGAGTCAAGAGACACCGCAGAAAGGCTTGCTCAAGTTAACTTACCTTGAACAAAAACACGAATCATGTTTGACTATGGCAGCAAATGATAACTTTGTATAAGTTTTTCATGCAAGAGGCATAAACAAACCCTCCATATGATTGGAAGAGATAACCAACCGGGGGAGTATTGACTCATAAAACAAGGTTATGGCTTCTCCTAAGTCAAAACTAAAACCATCCCAAATGGAGAACATACTTAGATTTTTTTTGTGCTTTGTTCAAGGGCGACAAAACTGACAGTGTAGCTGCCATCAAATATGGAAGTAATATCCCGTTCCTTCTCTTTTTCAATTTTTTAATTTTTTTAATTTTTTAATTTTTCATATTCAAAGCTTGAAAAAGAATAAAAGAATGCTATAGTACAATGGATAGAACGAGTTTCATGACACAACTTCTCTAGTTCCTGGGATAGGAACAATCCTATGCTCAATGCAAGGTGGTGAAAACTGGTAAGTGACACTCAGAGGAATGTTCCATCCAAGGGTAAACGTGTCAAGTTGTAGAAGCTAAGTTATTGCATGGCTAACTTACACAGAAAGACATGGTCAAAAGATGGCTTAAACATGAGTCCATATGAAGCCGGCTAAAGGCCAAGATAAACAAGTAGTCAATATGAAATGCAGTAATACAACTCGACAACATAAGGGAGCCTCTAGGGTAATGGCCAGAAAAATGATAGCGAAGAAGAAAAAGAATGAAGCTTCAATGCATAAGGCATGGCAGGACTAAAGAGGACTCCCGAGCCTACATAAATTGTAGCATGGGTGAAAAATGCTAGTGAGAAACTAACTAGGAAGCCCATGTAAAGGAAGGCTCTAACACCAAGTCATGATTTAAAAATCGGAGAGTGAAATGGGTTAAGTACTCATGACATGATGGGATCGACCCTATGACAAGTGATCAGAATGGAGGCTAGTATGAAAAATGAAATGGAAAGTGAATTCCCTAACCTATATGCCAGTTCAAAATTAGATACCTGCCATGACAGGTCAACGGTCATGGATCCAAAGAAAAAACTAGGAAAATCTCGAATTCAATAACATGTAGCTAAAAAAATACCTTGCCCAACACTTACAAGCTAAACGGTTATATAGCCTTAATCAAATTCGAAAAATAAGAACAATGAAAATTTGCAATTTTTTTTCAAATTCTGGACATAAATACACCATTTGACTCACATTTGGATCATTTTCACATTGCAGAAGTGGAGAAGGAGAATTTGGGGAAAAAATTCCTCTTCTTAAATTTGGAGCAATCAACCATCAAATCATGCCAAATCAGTCAAGTAAGCTCTAAACTCATCTTTTTCATCAATTTCGTTCCTGTTTAAGGCAAAATTTTAGAAATTTGACCGTAGAAAATATATTTTTTTATGAAACCCTCTACGCATACGTGGGTTTGTGTGGACGGACCTGTGTGTCATACGTGACTGTGTACAAGCGAGGTTGCATATGTGCAGAGCGAAAATTTAAAATTTGAATCTAATAAACCATTCAATGATTTTTCTCAGGATGTGCATCAGCTGGAGAGAGCGTGAGCATAGTACAATTGACAATGAGGTGATGGAAGATCAAACTTCGCTAGATGTTATCCGAAATTGTGGATTGCTCAAATTTTTCAAAATGCCCAATATGAAAAGCAATGTACGTTTTCTTCAAATGTTGGTTGATCATTGGGAGCCGGAAGAAGACTGTTTCATAATTGATTAGATGCCACTACGCATAGAAGTGGAATATATATACTTCATCACTAGACTCTCTTGGAGAGGAGACCCAGTAGACTTACATGGAAAGCATGGTGGAGGGATTACCGTAGAGGATTATGTCCAAGTCTACTACTTAGAAGATGAAAAAAAGGTAGGAACTCAGATTCCTATTAGAGATCTGAAGGATTTATACATGAATATCCTTCTCTTTACCATTGGCAGAGTAGCAAGATCTACCTCTCTACATCAGGCTTCACGGACACAAAGGAGCATAGTAGTAGAATTCCTGATTCATCTCTTTGATTGGTGCACAGCCTTGCCGAGCAATATGAAAAAATAGTTGACTTCAATCCGGAAAGCAAAGACTAAACATTTTAGGTATGGAAAAATCTTGCTGACATTCTTCTTCGAGAGGGTCCCAGGGCTTCAGCCCAAGGTTATCTCAACTATCAGCAACCCGAGAGATCCAAGAATAGCCCGATGGGCAGATCTGATGAAGAGATTATGAGGAAGTGAAGTTCCCCGGACCACTTGGGATGATGAGTTCTTCTAATGGTGGGATGAACAAGTCATCGAAGTGGAAGATTATCCCTATGCTGGGATGGAATTTCATGCAGATCCAAATCTAGTCCTGCCACCCAGTGTAACATGGGGCGTAATCAGTGAGATTGCATTTTTTTTATTTTTGATTATGTGATTTTTATTTTTATTTTTTCAAAGTATGAAAATGAAAAAATGTTTTTGATTGGACTAAATGACTTACAAAATTATGATGATCATGATGTAGACATGGGACCAGTCAGGCTTGAGGGGTACCCAAGGCACAAGCGCCACAGAGGTGAGGCAAATGCTGAAGACCATGGAAGGACACTCCATGTAGTACAGAGGAACTTGGAGAGCTTGACTCGCCAGGTGCCTATGGCCGCTATAGATGACCTACCGGAGGTTATCCAGAGACGGGTGGTAGGAGTACCACAAGACTAGGTGCGGTTATTACATCGTGTAGCGACTGCCATTGTGTTCTATAGGAACACAGATGTTGGGCAGGGACCTCAATAGTAGATTTATAGATATGATTGGATGATCGTAATATTTTTTGATGATAGACATGATCGGGCATAAGCCCTAATTTTGTAGGACATGATGGTCCAGATTTTGTATATTTTTGAACACTCTGACTATATATCTATATATATATATATATATATATATATATATATATATATATATATACAATGATTTATATGATGTGATGACTCAAATGTATGATAATGAATGATGTATTTGATATATTGTTTAATGTATTGAATGATTAATATGCCAATCAATTACTTGATTAGCCAATAAGTTTGCAATCCAATTGTCATCTCGAGGAATATGAATGAATGTTATAAATTGAAATGATATTTGTAACAAACGTACCCTAAAAAAAAACCGATGTAAAAATAGGTCTCGAACCTTATATGTGTTGTTCAACTACGAAACCACCAGCTGCGAATCCAAGAAAAATACTAACGAATCAACACCCAAGGATATTGCCTCTGAGAGTAGATTAATCACTGCAATGTATTCTTCTATGTTGTTCTAAGCAGGACCAATGCAGACACCTCTTGAAACTAACAATTGACCGAATGGATAATGGAGTACCCAAGCCACAGAAGCCAAGTTCCGAGTATGTCTACTAGCACCATCAGCGAAACCAAAGTGACTCATGTCATCCAATATTACTTGCCAAAGCAGATCAACTTCATCAAAATCACATCAAAAATTGAAAGCCCAGATATGTACAAAAAAATATATATATATATACAACAAAGCAAGATGCTAGGCCAAAGCCTAGGCATAATAATTTTTCAAGTAGAGCCCATTTCTGGGCTCCGCCAACTCATTTCCATCAAAATTAGTCAAGGCATAAGATTCTTTCTTTAGGACCTTTTTGACGATGAAGGGGCCATACCACATAGATTTAAACTTACCTACCCCCAAACCATCCTTCTCTTGGGCATAAACCAAGACAAGGTCACCTTCAGAGAAAACCCTAGGTTTGACCACCTTATCGTACTAAACCTTTGCCTATTTCTTATGTGCCTCATTCATCGTAGCTGCATCTCGACGCTGCTCATCGAGATGTTCTAGATGAAGGAGGCATTCTTTGAGACTAGAAGTGTCAGGAAGAAGCTCAAAAACTAAATTAAGAGAGACAATTTCACATTCAATCGGAAATATAGATTCCAACCCATAAGCCAGCTGAAACGGAGTAAAAACGGTTGCAGTTTTGACTAACATCCGGTATGCCCAAAGTGTAGGGTACAACATAATATGCCAATTGGATATGGCTTTATCAATCGTCCATTGAAGAATTGTCTTCAAGGATTTTTTCATGGCTTCAACTTGCCCATTGGCCTGAGGATAATAAAGATATGAATGCTCCTGCTGGAAACCTATTTTCAGAGCCAATTCAGCCATCATGCTATTCTGAAAGTGACTTCCATGATCAGTGAAAATCTCTTTGGGAATACCAAAACAAGAAATGACTTGATTGAAAAGGAAAAGAGCTGCTGTCTCACCGTCATTCCCAAAAGTAGGTATAGCCTCAACCCACTTCGTGAAGTAGTCTACAGCTACGATAATGTACTTGTGACCTTTAGCCGAAGGCGGGTTACAAGTAGTAAAATCAATACCCCACTTTGTAAAGGGTACGGCAGTAACGATAGAAAAGAGAGGAGCTAGATGAGCGCGAGTCTTTCAAGTATAGACTTGACATGGATGACACCTTTTGACCGATTCCATACAATCTTTGAAAATTGAAGGCCAAAAGTATCCTACACGCAAGATTTTTTGGGCTGTAGCAAACCCAGATAAATGACCACCACAAGCTCTACTGTGGCAATCATTTAGCACAACCTCAACTTCTTCGAGAGTTAAGCGGCATCTAAGGATCGAATCTAGCCCACGACAATATAAAGTGTCACCAATAATCAAATAACTTTTGGCTAAGTGACATAACTTTCGACGCTCATCTTTTGCAAAAGTCGAGGGAAACTTTGCAGTCTAGAGATAAACTATGAGATCCCCATACCAAGGATCCTGTGAAAAAATGAGAAAAATATGTTCATCAGGAAATGATTCGTCATAAAAAATCTCTTCTCCACAGGGAAACTCAGAAATCAATTCTGCAAAAACTAATGATTTCTTGGACTTGGCAGGCATTAACTCAAGATCAAATTCCTGCAAAATCACAATCCATTGATTATATTTTCCCCCAATCACTCGCCTACTAAGAACAAACTGAAATGGATTGATTGCTGCCAAAACATAAGTTTTGTGAAGGAGAATGTAATGTCTGAGCCGCTGAACATCATGAACAACTTCTAAAGCAAGCTTCTCTATCAGAGAATACTAGAGTTCAGGTCCTACCAAGCCTCGACTAAGGTAGTATATAACATGCTCAGAAAGAGCATCTTCCTCCTGAACCAGAACCATACCAATAGTAGATTCTACTGCCACTAGATACAAGAGGAAATCCCTGCTATAATCAGGTGGAATCAATAAAGGAGTAGAGGTCAATGATTTTTTCAAAGCATCGAATGAGCATTGAGAAAAATCATCCCAAAAGAATGGAACACCTTTCTTTAATAATCTCATAAATCCTTTCGTAATCTTGGCATAATTTACGATAAATCTCTGTAGAAAAGTAGCTTTTCCTTGTAGCCTTTGAAGTTGACGAATTGAAGATGGGGGAGGCAACTGATGTATTAACTCAACCTTGAAGGGATTTACCCGAATCCCTTCTGTAGACACAATAAATCCCAATAAACGACCAGATGTGACAGCAAAAGCACACTTGTTCGGGTTCAACTGGATTTTATAATGCTGACATCGTTGAAAAACTTGACGGAGGTGAGAAGGAAAATAAATTCTCTTGCGAGAACGAGTAGCTAAATCATCTAAATATGCCTTGATAATATGTTTGATGTCATGGAATGCATAAGAAATGTCCCACTGAAAAGTAGCTCCAACATTTTGGAGGCCGAAAGGCATTTTCTTGTAAGAAAAGTTGCCCTAGGGAAAAATAAATGCAGTCTTATGCTGATCTTCAGGACATATAGTAATTTGATTATATCCAAAGAAACCGTCCATGAAGGATAAAATCTCATTCCTCGCATACTCATCGATTATTTGATCTATAAACAATGTGGGTAGTTATCTTTAGGACATGCTTTATTTAGGTCCCTGAAATCGATGCAAACTCAAATTGTTCCTTGTTTCTTGTCAACAGGAACTGGATTTGAAACCCACTCAGTCAAAGGAACTGGGTAAATGAACCCTGCCTTTAGAAGCTTCTCCACCTCAGATTTGATAGCTACGACCTTCCTAGGGTTGACCGGACGAAGCTTTTGCCTAATAGGCTTAGCATTTTCATATACTTTGACCTCATGCTGGACAATAGATGGATCTATACCAGGAATTTCCTCATAAGACCAAGCAAACACATCTCTGAACTCTCGAATGAGATCGGTGTAAGTCTGAATGTCTTCAAGGGAACACTCGGCTCCAATGAAGACATTCTCTATGATGTTGGGATCTCTGGAGATGTTCATCGGGATAGTAGGAGAAATCACAACCGTGTTCCCTTCAGCAAAAACCTGTGTTGGTGCTAAATGGTTCAGGACTGGGTGAACAGGACCAGAACACTGAGGGCTAGGGAAAATTGATTTAACTTTGTGCAAGTCTAGGAGAAAGTAAGACTGATGATGCAAATCATCCCACAGACTCTCTACACCAGTCATTGCTTCAAGGATGGCCTCTTCAGATGGAAGAGTGGTATCAAGAAAATCTTGTGCCAAAGATGAATTGAGAGTCCAAGCCGGAGCCACATCTCCATCCAATTCCCCCGACGAAAGAGAAATTGGAATGGAATATGTAGAGTCAACAAAAGAGCTATAAGAAATCTTAGCAGCAGACATAGGAAATTCCATTCCACCCACTTGACCTTCTTCTAATGTGGAGGTAGGAGAAGGTAAGGTCCAAGGGTCTGAAAAATAATGAGTTCTAAATAACTCTCTTCAAATAGGAGCCTTGGAGGATGAAATAGCATTGATATGAACCAAAGGAAGCGGAAGATCAAAAGTACCCATCAAGGAAGTGTACATTCCAACCCCCAAATTCTCAACATGTGGCTTGGTATCCTTCACCAGAAGAATGATTGAGTCAGAAGATGCATTCGGATCTATAGGAGAAAAATCTAGTTGGTCAACTATGAAAATTCTCCCTTCCCGAGGGAAACAAACAATACGAAATAATGACGATTCTATGGCATCCATCTCATAGATCCATTTTCGCCCCAATAGAAGGTTATAGTCTAAGCTTGCATCAACTATATAAACTTCAATATTAACAGTATTTCCCCCAACACAGATGGGCAAAGCTGGAACAATACCATGCAGCCTGTGAGAATGACCATCAAACTTAGTCAGAAGAGTGGCTGAAGGAAAAAATGTGGGAGATCCAATACCCTTCCAGCATACAAGAGACATTACACATGTGGAAGCGCCCTCATCTACGATTGTTCGAAAGATATTGAATTTTCGATAAGTCGATCTGATATGGAAGGCCATATGATGAGGAAGTCTATTTTTAAAATTTGCCATATCAAATGTGATCATAAGAGAATTCTTTGGATCAACAACCCCAATAGCAGAGAGCAAAGAAATCTGCTGATCCGGACAAGACTGGAGCACCTCTAACGCAGACATGGCATAAGGAATTTCAGCCAGATCTTCTACAATCGAGTAGTTTTGGGCAGCCTTGGCATTAGGATTGATCGTCAAACGTTTAGAGGATGTTTTCGACATCTGAGGTATAGGCTCAACAATAGGCCTCGTAATATGAAGTGGCTCAGTACTATCAGGAACACACTTGGCTTTCAGAGACTCAGCTTCACCATAGTCACGAGATCTCATGGCGATATCTATGTGAGCACTCATAATGTATATGTTTGATGTATTTTCCCATTCCTGGCTGCCCCCAGAGGGAGCCCTAGTATTTGGATTCGCACTAGCAACTAATTGCTGCCCTTGGGGAAAAGGGTTTGTTAGCATAGCCTGGGAACTAGAAGAACCCTATTGAGCTAACAAGAATTGCACATCTTGAATTTTAGGGAAAAGGTGCATAAGATGATCTCCAGTGCACAATTTGCACGGAAATTTCACTTTCTTTTTATTATCCTTTTTACCCTCTCCAACATGATCGTTGGATTTGTTTGCATTCCCCTTCCCATCCTTATCATTTTTCTTTTTAGTCCATCCCTTCTTCTTCCCATCGGATTGTTGATCTCCTTTGGGGTTGGAAGTTTGGTCAACATTAATTGCCAAGGACTGGGAAGGAGTTGACACTGAAGGCACAACCTGACCATAAGAAGCAGATTGTATAGACAACTGCTGCAATTGACTTAACAGGTTAGCTGTACTGCTATCAGTTGAACCGATAAGCCTATCACCATGAGGACTAGGTTTAGTTTTGGCTAAGTCTAATTTGGAGTGAGGAGCATCTGAATTTTTTTCATTAAGGACTCTTGACTGAGAATAAATCAGTTCTAATTGCTGAGCCCTAAAAATAGCCGACTCTTTAGAAAATACCCCTGAAAGGGATACATCCTTAGAAATTTTTGGCTGTAAATATTTCAAAAACCATTCAAGAAGGAATTCATTCAGGATTTGGGCTTTAATGAGCCTCTTCCTTCTTCGCCATTCCTGAATATGATTAGAATTGTGAGTTGCCTTATCCTGCTGAAAAGTGGCCAGGAGGTTATTCTCAGAGTCATAACAAACAAGTAACTGAAAATGATTTAAGAACATGGTAGCCAACTCTCCAAAAGTAGAAAAATTGCCCCCATTTAACTCAATATACCATTTGGCAGCATTTCCAGTTAAGGTTCTTTGAAACAATCTCAACCTAATCGAATCATCAATCAGGGAGTTCGAGGAACACCATAAATTGAAAGTGGTGATATGATCTGCCGGATCCTCGCCGGTTTTCCCTTCAAAATTTGGAATGTCTGAAGGGAGCTTGGTGGGGACCAGAGGCCAACCTGGACTATACCAAATAGGATCATTATTCAATTTCGATAGATCTGGAAAGTTTAACATTGCCAAAAATGGTAAGCGAGGAGGAGCCTGGGAATTCCATCCCCCATAGGAAGGATTCCCCACATTTTGAAAAGAATAACTTGGATTTGTTGAGGCACTAGGTTTCTAGACATTGTTCATAGAGAATGCTAGGCCATAACAAGATCCTTGTGACCCAATATTCGGAGAAGGACCCCCCCTTCAACATAGAGTTACTATACACATGACCATTCCCCCCAACCGAGGTATTGAATGAAGAAGAAACCCCTTGGTAAGGGTTCCAAGCATTTGAAAACAGAGAAAAAGCCTGAGAATTACTGGATGAAGGGAAAGGAAAATTCCCTTATTGACCAACGAGAAACTGACTCCCTTCTCCTAACGCTGTAAAAAAAGGGTTCCATACCGAAAAGACATGAGAACTTTGACCTCCCGAAAAGGATAGAAACCTTGAGTCTGAGAAGTAAAAGGTAAAGATCCTAAGGAAGGGGTTGAATGAGGGATATGCCCAATTCCAAAGGGGAACCCTTTAAATGAAGCTAATCCACTAGCCATAGAAGGAATGGGTGTGGAGATAGCTGAAGCAACAGAAAAGGAGAAAGAAGGAATTCCACTAGTGGGCATTCCATAAGAAAAGGGACCAGATTAAGAAGCATGTGCTTGGGTGTTTACAGAGCCAAACATAGCAGCACTAGAAGTGATTGTCGATATAGAAGTAGTACCCCCTCCTTCATCTAAAAGAGGAGTCTGAACACTTGCAGTGTTCACAACGGAAACTATGTTCCTAGTCGTAGCCATTGAAAGAAAGGGATAATATGGAAAGGGACTAGCCAGTCTCTGAGACTTAGGCCAAATTTATTGAATAACGTGAGGATAAATAGTAGGAAGAGGAGATGGAAGAGACTCAGCAGGCTGAGGGACTTCCTCTATTTCTACTTCTTCTACTGGAAATAAAACTCTAGAGATGGGTGGAGCACTCCTCTTTATACTGACACCGACACTGGAACCACCCACAGAAACAACAAGCCCCGACAGAGGATCTCTCTCCGATGTGTTTGAAACCACCGGGTCAAAATCACCCTCCGAATTACTCCTACACCTTCTTGAAGAAGGCTTGGCACTCACGAGAGATAACCCACAAAGCCTCCTCGATCGACGAGGCGATCTGTCAACCACTTTAAGAGATTAATTTTAGACTCAAAAAATATATGAAGCTAAGAAATCTAGGAGAAGAGCACACTCTAAAAATTTCCTAAGATACAGCCAGACAAGCAGCTTAGGTATTTCCGCTCCGGGCGATGAGGACTAGACACCAAAATATAGGAAAGTGAAATAATAGGACCTTTCGAAAATATTCTAGGGTAATTACGCCCCAGGCCTACTAGTGAAGGTAACAGAAATAGTTACATTGACCTCCTAACAACAACCTTTTCCGGTGCAAGTCCCAAAGCTTCGCAAGGGCACCCTCTAGAAGTACTTGTTGGTGTCCCGTGTTTTGATAGTTTGGCAAATCAAAAGACAAGGAAACATCAGAACCAATCTTTAGAGTTACAGGATCTAGTCCTCCTGCTCTCAGAGAGGGATCTCTCAAAAGTTTGTTTGCAAAGGTTTATCTTGTGTGCTTTGAGTATTTGTTTTAGACTAGTTATTAAGTGCGGGTGTTTGTTTGTTTGTTTGGTTGGATGGAATTGATACAGCAGAACATGAAAGGTCTAGGAAAGGTACATAGAATGGAGAAACATCTGATTCATTGGGCAATGGAGTCAAGAAAAGGTCATAACAAACTCATCAATGGATATGGGGTATCAAAGGGAAAATCTAACTTGGCCACATGATCCTTTTGTTTTTGAAATGAGATGAACATTAATGATTTGGAAAGAGAGGTTTAATTCTCAACAAAGGGAATTCGAAAGCACAATTTGGACAATAAAGAGCTCTTTGATAGACAGGGCTAACCATAAATTCTACAAATCACAACTTTAAGCAAATAATGATCTCAAAACAACTTTTAAAATGAAATCTAAGATTTGGGGAACACCCTATTTCCTCAAAGATTTTATTTCAAATGACTTAGAAAACATAAAAGATTCACTGATAATTAAAGTCATAGAAGAGGGAACACCTAAAAACATCTATGATCATAATTACAAACGACCTTTAAGCCAACTATTTAAGTGAGGACAAAGGGCAAGATCAAAACCGACCTCTTTGATTCACTGTAAGCAAAGAACTTCAAAAGGAGACTTCAATAACAATTTTTAAGTGGCAGTAGACAAGCAGGTAAAACCATAAATCATGCTGAAACCAACTGTTCGAACTATTAAGGAAATAAACAAGCAAGAAGACTAAAGAGAAAGATTAAAGCCTCTAAAATACTTCAGCAGAAGAAAACATGAAACAGTGAAGGATGAACAGGTATAAGGTGCTTCCAAGAGTCATTTCTTAACCCAAAACTTTCAACCTATTGTAGTAAGAAATTAAGGAACATAATGGAAATAGGGGAAAACATAAAACAGTTCAGAATACTTCACCAACAACCAAGCTCATGGATCCAATGATAGAGCCTTATCAGGAACAAGCATGCAACAACATCATCAAGGCCTCCAAGACTTCAATTTGTTCTTCAACTTCAACATACTATATATTTATTTCAAAGAGTTTCAGTATTACAACTTGTGATCAAACAAAACCCAACCCCTATCTCATCTTCTTCAGAAGTATTTATAGAAGAAATGAGGAGGTGGAATAGGATAAAATATCTTCTAATTTCAATTAATACAGAGTGATGACTTGTCGGCCTTTGAAGGGATCGATGATGAAGTTTACAGGTGTTTCAATGTATTAACTGTTTTACAATTAATATCAAAGCTCGGTGGGAGCTTTATGTTGGCTTTGAGGCTCTGCATTACGTTGGAGTAACTCTACAGATATTTTTTCCATTAAGTGGCATGCAGAAGTAACTCCCTGGTTGCGCTGAGGAAAATATCTTCGTTTGATCAATAAATTCGGCCTCTGTTTTGAATGCTTTGAGGCACATGTGGCAATTATGGTAGCTGAGAAATCAATTCGCCTCAAATGTGGCGGTGGAGGCCTTTCTGTCAGTTAAACACTTATGATTTTCTTTTGACTGTGTTTTAATCCAGGGAATTAGGCTTTTGATAATCATTCTTAGTCGTAATTCCCCAAACTTATACTCTTTTAAATCGTGTTTTAAACACAGTGTCTTGTCGATGTGCAGGGCCGCGCAGGGCTCTTTATGGTATCGGCTCCCATGGAGCGTTGAATAAACGTGGAGTGGATCCCTTTTGGTCGCTTTCCCTTTGACAACCAAAGGCCGAAAGATCGAGACCTTTGGCTTTATTTTCCTTTTTAATATGGACAAAACCTTCAGAACCTGCAAAACAAGCAAAATGTTATGAAACCCTGCACTTTAAGGTTAAACTGTGTTGGAGGCATCGGGGAGAAGCATGGCCATTGGATGAAAGCATTCAACGGTGGAGATATGTGTAGAAGAGGCAAAAAGGAAAGTGGGAGAAGAACAAGTGATAGTGATTTTGGACCGTTCGATCTCGACACATGGACGGTCCAGATTGAATTGGAGGATCGCAATCGGGGGTGATGGGCAAATGGAGCGAGTTGAAACATGCTATGCGATGAAGCGCAGGCCGTCGATCTACATATTAGATCGACGGTGGAGAATAAATCGGGGGAGAGGCCGATCGGGGGAAGTAATGAATGTATGCGATGTAAGATTGCGATGCGATTCTGCGCGGACCGTTGATATGAGAATCAGATCAACGACGAAAAGTGAATCGGGGAATGGCTGATCGGTGGGAGTAACAAATGGACGCGATGCAAAAGTTGCGATGCGATGGAAAGCTCCGATGCGATGGAGCACTGGCAACTTGATTGGCTTTCGATCAATGGCTGGGATTTGTTTAGAACAGATCGGCGGAGAAAACCTTTATAATATGAAAACTCAAACATTTTGGAATAAAACAAAGGTTTTATGCTTTGGGGAGCGGAAAATATATATAAGGCGAATAGGCGCCCGACTGTGGGGCTTTTGGATTTTATGAAACGTGATATGGCCGGGGCATATTAAAACAAGGGCCAATCGCAATCGGGCCATCGGGCCTGGTCTTTTCAATCTAACCATTGTATTTTCTCCGATTGCGATTGCGCGATCTGTCTTTCAATCTACCCATTAAAATATTTCAATACGTGACTTGGGTTTTTAAGTTTAAACTTTGGAAAAGTGGGTTTCATGACTTTACAAAGAAAAATAACGACCGGGAATGAAATATTTGCAAGGTTTTAAGCGCCGAAACGGGCCCACGTTTTAATATGAAAATGACAATGCGATCGGGGTTTTAAACACAAAAAGGCTAATCGCATCGAAACTTTTGGATGATGGCAAAAGACTTGCGCACTTTGAATTTGTACGATGCGATAAGTGCCGGGAGGGGCTTAGCACCTGGTTTCCAAGTGTAGGAATGTGGGGGAAGTGGTTAGGACTTAGCCCAAGGGGCTTAAGTCCATAGGAATAAAAATTTGTTTTTTTATGGAATTTTTAGAGTTTTCAATGGATTTTAGAGGTTTCGGTAAAGATAAAGAATGGGTCTTTAACCTTATAAAAGTGATTTTCATGAGGGGAAGAAAAGAAATCATGAAAACAAAGGGGTTTTTATGGAGAAAAAGGGGAGCAAATGAAGGTAATTTTGGAAGAGGGGGAGAGGAAAAATGATGGTTTTACAACAGTTTATTCTCATGAAATAAACAAAATTTCTGAGTATAAAATGGGAACAACAATGAAGATTTTTGACAAATTCATGAGGCCTTCAAGAGTCTTCAAGAGGCAACAATTTTTAGAAATGAAATTTGTTCCTTGAAGGCTCAAAAAAGTCTTAGCCACCTTTTGCTATAACAAATATTATAGGTGGCTAACAGTATTGATGGAAGTGATGCAACGTATGTCTCAGGTACGACGGTTATTCCCCCCCGCAGTCACCTGTGTGGTCCCTAGGATAGGTAACTAAGGGCACCAATTCGTATCAACAGTCGAGCAGAACGGTCTTAGGTCAAGATTCAACAAATAGGAGAGGGGGTATCTCTCTTCTCTGCCTGCACTATTTGTTACACATTATTTTGTTACCATGACATTTGACTGTCCATATAGGTTCATCAATTGCCTATATTGTGCTCCCTTAGAAGTCAAAAACCTTAATGCTCCTAAACCAAGTCTTGGAATTGGAGAAAATCTCATTAAAACCCTTAAAAGTCTAGATCTGCACTTTTCCTAGCTCTTTCCTGTGGATCTGCAGATATTTGTTCTATAGCCTGCGGCACATCCCACACGTTTTGCTTATAAAACCTGCAGACCCTCGTAAATAGTCAAATAAAAGAAAAAGTAAGTTCTAGAATCCCAATTGGATGAATATTCTCCCAACTGGAAGTTTCTAGAAGTGCGATCAGTTCGAGCTTTATCCCTCCACTCATGGAGCTCTATCCCTCCACTCATGGAGCTTATCCCTTGGTCTATGGAGTTCAAAGACCTTCATGAGAGGAATCCATCCCCCTCTTCATGGAACTAAAAATGCCTCCATTTTCCTATAAATTGAGATCATGTTTCAATCTCAAAGGTAGACTGTAGATTGTACTTTGTATATGGTAATTGCTGAAGAAATTCTCAAGAGAGCATACTCTCTACACTAGTCATTATTGGTAGGAGAATGATCACACAATCATGTCCATAACTTCATGCTAGTTTAGAGAGAGAAAGGGTTGTCAATCTGAAGGAGGAACGATTTTTCAGGACCCCGGGAGGAACTTGTACAAAATTTAGGAATCAGGTTGTAAAGTTACTCTTTCATATAAGATAATACATATGGATCTCCTTTTCTCATTGAGTTGTTCTTGTGTCTATTTGAATAATTCAATACTTGGATTCCTTGATCACTCAGTTATATTAGTTGTGCTCAATTATTATATGTTGCAGGTGCTTTTAATTATTTTGTTTTTCTTTGATTGCAGGTTATACTTACTGAAGAAACCTCTTTGGAGCGACTGGATAAAAGACTACACCGAACATCGGATTTCAAGGTAGGGGCATGTCCTCTTTCTTTGTTTATAATAATTCTGAATAGCACATAATCTAGAGAAAACGATTTACAAATGGATGTTAGTTTCTAGATATCCGTAGGATACTAGGGAGATCGCTCTATAGAAATTAGTATACACTAAGCATGCATACATCCAGATTCACCTGATCTCACAATATTTAACTTCTTGCAAAATATAGAATCATTCCACTGTTAATCTTTTGCGGAAAATTAATTGCAAACACATGTGAAGCATAAATAAAAACAATCACACATAACACAGTTGTTTAACGGGAAAGCCTGAAGCTGAAAACCCCAACAATCATATATTATGGATCATGGAGATCATGTAACAATCTCATACAAAGCTTAGTACATCAAGGTCTCAGTACAATCAATCGTCACACACTAACATAGAAGAAATCTGCAAATCCATGCACCGATCTCTGCCCTCCACCTTTGCTTTGCCTCCTCGCGTCTTTCTTTGAAGAATAGCTTTGAATGGTTATGAATTACCTTGTCTTAGGCTATTGCAATCCTCATTGGCAACTCCAATGCGTGTGTGGTGCAATAAATGCACCACTATAGTCACAACAGATAGTCCATCTTACCCTTTCACCTATCTCCCCATTGGGTCTCCACTGGAACTGCCATGCACTATAGTTAACTATTGTATTGTTCAGTTGATTAATGAGTTATTATTTGTGAATTAATTAACTAATTAATTCACTCCACTCTCACTAGTGTATCATTCAGTTAGACTAGATACAACTAGCTCAACTGAGTCTAACTGAGTTAAACTGAATACAACTCCATAAACTACTCTTCCAACTCTGTCATAACTCTACCACTTGAGTTTCTTGAGTCCTCCATGCATGAACCACCAGTAAACCCTAGGAATTGCGTAATTCCTTTAGCCCACTGATTTGACAAATCTGTATACTGAAATTAAGTGCTCCAAGAGAATAAGTTGATGTTTATTGTCGGATTATTATTAAGAGCTAATAATAATCGACACTTCTATTTTTAGATCGATTATCTATAAATAGACTTCATCCAATATTCTAAAAATAGAATTTCATCTATTTTTCCAACTTGACCAACCATCCATGAATAACATCCTGCAAATTATAAAATATGCTCACCATGTCTAAAAATAGACATAGTCTAAAAATAGACTTGTGCCAAAAATAGCCTGCGGGCCCACTTAGTGAAGGCGACTCTTTTCACTAAGCTCATCATCTTGTTGAATCTCAACACGCTCTTGTCCGCAAGAGGGATTAATCAACATAACAAAATGGGGACTCCGCTGGGGAATAGAACTTAGTTTCCTTTTCTTTTTATTTTTTCAGTTTGAATCTTTAAGAGTTTTCTGATTTTGATTAGTCTAAAACTGGGTTGGGTAGATAACTTTTCAGAATCCTTGAAAAGAAAAGCTGAATATTTATTTTTTCTGTACTTTTCCTTGCCTCTGCAGTTTTTAGTTTGGAATAGTGCAGTACCGCACTGTTCTCCATTAGAACCTATGGACTTGTGAATTTTTTTGAAAAATTAAGAATTCTCTTTTTAGGAGCCAGATTACCAGATTCTCTGTGTTCGCCCCAATTTGTCTTGACTGTCAAATCTTATGTGTGAATTTATTTTCAGCAACTTTTGTGTCAGTCTCTGTTAAGTTAATTGGGTGTTTTGAATATTCTTTTTTGAGAAATTATTAATTTGATTTCCTTTGGTCATTACTTCAAGGTTTGTCTCAGTATCTTAATAATTTTGCATCTTTTTGCTTTTGTTTTTGCAAAAAAATTTCCCCCTCATTCGCTGGGGGGGGGGGGGGGGGGGCTAAATTGTGTCTGAGTGTTAATCGCCTTTGAGTGTTTTTACTTTTGACCTTTGGAATTCTTACCCAATTTTATTTACTTACACTTGATTGGTTCCTTATATTACATTAGTGAAGGAGAATACTCTTGTTGTTCTTTTGCTGATTTCAAACCATCTTATGTTTGAGAATTCTCTTGCATAGATTACATTTGCATAGTTAGAAATCTGATTTTCAGAATATAAACAAAACTTATGCATAGATTACATTTGCATATTTTTCAAGTGAATTGTGCATAGATTACAATTGCATAGTTTACATTTTGAAAAAGCATTAGTTTTTTCTTGATGAAGTAACTTAGTGCATTAGATAATTTGTTATATTTTCTCTTATTTATCAATCTTTGCAATGTTGGAAGTGAATGGAAACTCTTTCCTTAATTTAGTTAGGATTCGTCGAATTGAAAAGATTACAGTATCATATTTGATTGCATTCAGTTTTGGGTCAGGTCATAACACCACTGGTTTCATATCCATTTACCGTGTGATTAATAACAGCCCAAATAACACAGTGCTTAATAAAATTTATCTATAAATTTTACATTTTTTAGGGCTCTTTCCACCAATTCAGCTTAGGCTAGTGCTTTGGAATAGGTTGTAGTTAACATTCCAAAGAAAACTAAACAAACAAGTAGCATCTTGCGGTAGGAAAAATTCCAATTGTTGCATTTTTCCTCTGGGAAGCTCTTCTTAAAAGAGTCAAGCACGAGATCATGTCAGAACTAGTGAGGTAATCGTACCTATCTCATTGGGAAATACAGTAGATGTGGATGTAATACAAATGGTAAACCTCAGATTTGTCGAGGAGCCTGGGGTCACTTGTTGGCAAACCTCGAATTTACCATGTCGAGGAGCCTTCAAGGGGATTGAGCTTGATACTCTGCCCTTGTGTGTATATCGGATCGTAGACTATTCCTCCAGGTGCATTTGTCTCAGTTGGTGACCTTAGTGGCCATAATATTTAGGATTTTTCCCAAGGTGATGGTGGAGGGAAGGTCCCACTGTACCTGGAACAAATGTTGGCTAGACTCACTTGGATTTTCCGGAGGGTACTCTTCAATTCGAGATGGCATAGTGAAGTTACTTGTAGCAAACTGTTTCATTAAGTAGGTTGTTAGGGTAACTGTTCCGACCGCCAGTTTTCCACATTAATTTCCGCGACGTTGGATTTCATCACCAACTAGTGTTCTCATTGTGGAAACATACTATTTGTATGTGGTTTGACTCCTAGATTTGTTAGCGCGTGTTCATTTGTTTGTTTTTACTTTTTAGAGACCTTATGTGTGGATTGTGACTTTGAATTGTTAATAAAATTCACTGAAGTTGAATCTAATGGCAACTGTTTTGGAATTTACCAACCAAGGAACCCCTCTTAACGAGAATCCTAATACTTTTCCTTGCTTTGGAAATGTTGGTCCCCCTTACATAGCTACATTTTCATTACCTATATTTACAATAGGTTTAACGATATGGTTATTATCAAATTTTTTGACCTCAAATACTCAAGTTGTTCTACCTCAACTGGATGCTTCACCTCAACAGAGTTCACCATCTCAACATCACCAACCTCATGTTGGCCCTTTACCTTCTTTGCACAACATGTCTTCCTCCCTTTCTTATTCTTCACTTGGTAAAAGCCTTGACGTTAGTAACCAGGTGGCTAAGAAGAAGAATAAAGGGAAGAAGAAGAAGAAGCAAGATAAGAAAGAAGTCAACCAAAAAACAATGGCTGTAAGTGTTAGTAGTGTTGAGGAAACCTCCACCATGCATCGTAAACCCAAATTCCCTTGTAAGCTTTGTAAGGGTGACCACTTCCTTATCAATTGTCCTTGTATTCTAAAGGTCTTGAAAGTATGGTAAGAAAGATCTCATCAACTTACTGTTGATCCGTCAACCAATGATTGTCAGGTTCCTAGGAAAAAGGGTAAAGTTAGGTTTCCTTGTAGGTTATGCAAAGGGAGTCATCAAACTCGCATTTTCCCTCACATGGCAGAAGCCTCAAAATTGTTGGAAAACCTTATTGTTCCATAACAAAAACTTCCAACTGGTTACCGCAAACTTTCTCCCAACCTACTGTCAACTAACGAAGTGCTTGATTTAAGTCCAAGTACAGTCAATCCCGCTCTTCCATTGAAGAGTGAAATTCATATCACTCAGGTTGATGATCCATTAGTTGATTAAGTGGTCGACTCAATTTCACATTCAGTCGATCCCATTCTCCCAGTAGAGAGTGAAATTCATACTGCTTAGGTTCTTCTTGTTACATCATATTCTTCTATGCCAGGGGGCATTTCACCTGTTTCTTCAGAACACCCTCCAAGTACTGAGGTTTTTTCCTTTGATTGGAATAAACTGAAAGAACCTTGTCCTCCTTCCTCCATCCCTTTCCAAATCATTGTGAAGGCTTGTGGTAAGAATGCGTGTCGCACAAATACAGATGAAGGTGCTTTTGTTAGTATTTTATCTTCAACTGCTTGGTAGGCTTTGGGTTCCCCTCAGCTTGTGCCTGTTATACAGGATCTGTTAGCTTTTAACAGAACCATTAGTGAACCTTTAGGGATCCTTCCTAAGTTTCCTATTACCTTGGAAGGTAAAATTGTCTGTATTGATCTTATGGTAGTCCGAGTCCCCTTGGATTTCAATTTGCTCCTTGGGCGAGTCTATATCTATGCAATGAAAGCTGTCGTATCGACACTCTTTCGCATGATGTCTTTTCCTCACAATGGAAATATTATGACTATTGAACAAATTTCATTCATTGGTCTTGACTAGACTACCAATTATCCGACATCCCTGAATTTTCCTTATACGAAAGTGGTATCTACCTCGCTACGGGTTAATTATGTGGCAACCAGTCCCATGTTTTCAGTTACCGATGCAAGTGAGCCTCTCATTGTTTTCTCAACTTCCTTTGACTTAGATCCGGTAATTGACATGGAAAACCCTATGGGATTATTTTAAAGTGATGTTCTTATCCCTATTGAGTCCTTTGACATATGTTACTTCCAGATAACTGTTCTTCCGTTTGATGAAGACCCCTTGGAAGCCATGATAGAGGAGTGTCCCTTGACATGTGTTTCTTCCAGTTGGAGGCCATGAAAAGGTTCCATGAGGAGAGTTCATTTTACTGTGTCAACCTCGTTAAAAAATGAAACATGTCCATGAGGAAAGTTCCTGTTACTGCGTCAACCTCGTTAAAAAATGAATCAGTTCATTTTGAGGAGAGTTCCTGTTACTGTGTCAAACTTGTTAGAAAATGAATTAGTTTATTTTGAGGAGAGTTCCTTTTACTATGTCAACCTCATTAAAAAATGAAACATGTATTTATTAGGATAGTTATTTTACTATGTCAACCTCATTAAAAAATGAAACATGTCACTATGAGGAGAGTTCCTTTTACTGTGTCAACCTCGTTAAAAAAATGAAACAATGTTCCATGAGAAGAGTTCTTTTCCTATGTCAACCTCATTAAAAAATGAAACATGTCACCTTGAGGATAGTTCCTTTTACTGTGTCAACCTCATTAAAAAATGAATTAGGTCCTTATGAGCATAGTTACTTTTCTTGTGTTAAGCTTGTTAAAAAATGAAACAAGGTTCCATGAGCATGGTTCTTTTCCTGTGTCAAGCTCATTAAAAAATGAAAAAAATCCTCTCCTAATTGAGTCGAGTCTTTGATTAGATCTCGTAAATTTCAAGTTGAGTCTTTCATTTGATCTCATAAATAAACCTTCATTCCATCCACCTATGAACCAGTATTCCACTTAGGTGAATGAAATGTAGCTTGGGGGGCATATGCTCTTGTAGGTTACGCTTGGGGGACATTGAAACTTATCTCAAGCATAGTTTTCCTACATTTCAAGCTTGTGTAGATATGAAACCACTCTCAAGCACAGTTTTCCTACGTTTCAAGCTTGTGTAAAAATGAAACCACTCTCAAGCATAATGTTTCCTACATTTCAAGCTTGTGTAAAAGTGAAACCACTCTCAAGCATAATCTTTCCTATGTTTCAAGCTTGTGTAAAAATGAAACCTATCTTGAGTCCATTTCGGTTATTATTTTCAAGACTCATTAAAATCATGAAAATCCCGAGATAATTTTGCTATCTTTCATTCTTGTAAAACACATGAAAATGTTGAGTTCTTTCCATCTTTTCCTGCTCGTAAATTAAATTGAAAGTTGGCCAACTGAGTATACTTTTATCACTTTTTCGGACTCTTTAAAATTACGAAAAAGCAAAACCATGGAGTTATCTTTTAAGCCCTTTTCAGACTCTCTAAACATGAAAATATCACCGAGTACTTGACTATTCGAACTCGTTAAAGGAAATGAAAAGTCGTCCCTTCAGTATAAGTTTACCCCTTTTCCGGACTGAAATGGACTATTTATGAAAAAGGTATACGTTGACTAATTATGGTCAATAGATTTCTCTCTTGTATTATTTTATCCTTTTTCGGACCTGAGAGACTAAATTTATGAAAAAGTACAACAACAGAGTTTACTTATGTTTTTCTTCTGACTCCCTAAAACTGAAAAACACCGAGTTTCTCCTATACTGGACTCGTTAAAATTTAACAGTAAAGGACTTGTCGATTACAAACAGGAACGAACCACTCCTTCTTAGGGTTTGATTTTAATACTAAGATGAACTCATCGGAAGGATGATCTTACACAAACAAGAAAATGTTATCCTCCTCAAGCTTTTCAAAAATAAAGAGGTACTTGCCAGTAATGGTGGGGGAAAAAAGAGAAAAGGAATCCAGTTTTCACCCTTGTTTTAAAAGCAGTATACCACTCTTGAACACGACACTTTTGTCACACTTGTACCTGGGTTTGGAAAATTATTTGTCTAACATTTAATCAAACCACATTGAAAGCCTTCAGTCGGTTTCTGGGTATTAGCTTTAGGTCATATGTTACCGAGCCATATGCAGTGTCATTATGTGTTCAAGAGATAGTTCAAATAAACCATTCATTGCAAACATTTGTCTGCATTCGCGTTGACCATCCCTGAGTCAGTCCTTGAAAATATTTCTTCAAAACTTGATCTAATGGTTTCATGTCGTGGGATTTCCTACGACGGGTCACTTTCTATCGACGACAGCTCATCATCTATAAAGTTGATCTAGAATGCTATCAGTACCTTGGGATTTGCATGCCCTAATGGAAAGTTTCTCGCTTCGATGACAGGTTGCATCATTGAACTTCGATCGAATGATTCCATGAAGTGTTCGACTGTAAATCATTAATTCACACTTCATGGATTGTACTGACTACTTTGAGAGCCATTATCATTATTGGTGGTTTCTCTCACACTAGTTAACAGTTTACATCATTGACTAGTAATCAAGTGGTTTCTACCATGTTCGACTTCGACACAATCAATCGCATGGATATAATCGTACTAGTTTGGGAAGCGGAAATCAAGACCCAGGATCTAGTTTCCACCATCCAGGCTATGAGGAGTTTTATTATTCATGGTATAGTAGACAACCTATGATAGGTGGATGCGTCCATACTGTGTCTATTATTGATGTAATTTTAAAATCATTTATGTACCAGAACATTTAGTTAGTTTTGATCTTAGCATGGGAACGCCTACCTCAGCGGTGATATATATATACATGCTTGAATTGAATGTTTTCACATCTTTTCGATCAGTGTGTCCGCATTCTAATCCTCGGAATGATAAAGCACTTCACTCTTCAGAGTAACCTCAGACTTCGCACTTTAAGGGAAATTTGTTACATGTTATTTTGTCACCATGACCTTTGACTATCCATATAGGTTCATCAAATGTCTATATTGTGCTCCCTTAGAAGTTGAAAACCTTAATGTTCCTAAACCAAGTCTTAAAATTGGAGAAAAGCTCATTAAAACCCTTAAAAGTCTAACTCCACACTTTTCCTAGCTCTTTCCTGTGGATCCGCAGATATTTGTTCTATAGCCTGTGGCACATCTCGCACGTTTTTCTTATAAAACCCGCAGACCCCCGTAAACAGTCAAATAAAGGAAAAAGTAAGTTCTAGAAGCCCAATTGTATGAATATTCTCCCAACTGGAAGTTTCGAGAAGCACGATTAGTTCGAGCTTTATCTCTCCACTCATGGAGCTTATCCCTTGGTCTATGGAGCTCAAATCCCTTCATGAGAGGAATCCATCCCCCTCTTCATGGAACTGAAATTGCCTCCATTTCCCTATAAATCGAGCTCATGTTTCAATCTCAAGGGTAGACTGTAGATTGTACCTTGTATATGGTAATTGCTGAAGAAATTATCAAGAGAGCATACCCTCTACACTAGTCATTATTGGTATGATAATGATCACACACTCATGTCCATAACTTCATGCTAGTTCAGAGAGAGGAAGGATTGTCAATCTGAAGGAGGAACGATTGTTTAGGACCCCGGGAGGAACTTGTACAAGATCAAGGCATCAGGTTGTAAATTTACTTGACGTAGCCTTAGATGCGTAAGCCCACATATTTCATAAAAAATTCATATATATAAATTTTACCCAAAATCAAACTTTTAGATTTTATGATATAGTCCTTAATCGGACTACAAATATAATTATTCATCCAAATAATATATTCCAGTAAAATTAAATCCTTGGGTGTGATTTTGGTTTAAAACATACGATGTCAAAAAAAAAAATCTAGGCTCGAAATCTATATTCAATGCACTTTTTCCAGTGATCTATCCGCTTCACATTCATCCAACGGATTTCGCACCTCAACAAGCATGACGTTTAAGGTTTCCATAACATGCGAAATGGGCAGTTTTAAATTGCGACATGTCATCACCTAAACACTATCGCACGTCCTTAACTTTTACCACTTACCATTTTTTTTCCATGCAAAGACCTCTTATCGTTTTATGATACTGCTTCCCGGTTCCGTTCTCCATCTGACTCGAAGTTCTACAACGCATAGTTCCAGAATTCAGGAAATTCCTCCAGCTACAAAAACTACTTACCAGTATTCAAAACAATGATTCCATTCTGGAAAAGATTCTTTCGACATTTGATTTGGTTGGTAATGAATCTCATTCCTCAAACATAATGAGTCTTTTAGAAAAAATTCATGAGGGAAAACTAAACTTAATGCTTCAATGTTTCTACTAAATTGAATCTCCCTCAAAGAAATTTCAAAGATGCCCTTACTCCAAAACTTCCTGGGCAAACAAATGAATACCACCACCTAATTCTAGTCACATTTCTTCTATGCAATCAATATATCGCTGCTTTTTCCAATATTTGATTGAACCCCAACACACTCTAGAAAAATTCAACTTATTGAATCCTATGGTGTATGCTTCAAAATCTGATCACAACGTCTTCAATGGACTAACTCAATGCAACCTCGCTCCCAATGGCGATTTAAAACCCCAACATGAATTTATTCAAAGTACAGGATTTTATTCCCTCAAGGAATATTCCTATTATACGCAGAGGATATGGATCTCAACGTTGTCCATAAAAAAATGTTTGAAAGCATTTCAAATCTTCAATCAACCAAGAAGGGTAATTTCGAATCCTAGGAAATAGACTCAATTTTATTGAAGTCCTAGGAATCAATACATCCTTCTGCGCCCTGCTCGTGCCCAAATATATATGGTGGCTACAAACTTATGGAAAAATTTAAAAACCAAATCCAAAATCAACATGAAAAACCAAACTTTTACAAAGATGCCAAAATACAAAGATTACATTAAGTCAACTATGTGCAGAAAGCTAAAACTCAGAATTAACTCTTGCCCTAAATGGCCCAATTTACATTGTATGTAGGTGCTCCCAAGGCCCTGGAAATTCTCTCAGTATATATATAACCAAATAATTACAAAAAATTCTTCTCTCTGGCCTGATATTCTAATCAACAACCTTTTCATCTATTCACTGGCTCGTAGGCTTCCAATCTAAACTCTACCTATCTAAATCCTGAATCTCTTTATCTCTATGCCTTGAGGCTTATCATTTTATACAAAATGTTTTGAAACTAATTTTGGTTTCAGATCCTTTATCTTCTCAGAAAAATCCTAAATATCCTCTAAGTCCTTATTTGACTCAACTAATCCCTAAGCATCCTCTCTCATCCACAAAATCATGAAACTAATTCCTAATTTAGGATTTACAATTAATTTCCAAATCTTTCAATCTTTCAACTATGCTAATTCTCTCATATTCTCTTTCGGGAACATTTACAAAATTCCTCTTAATATTTAATTAATCCATATTCTAATTATCTCTCACTAAAATCACTCAAAATATTAATAATTATATTAACTTGTTACATAAGAATCCAATTTCTTAGAAAATACAAGACCCCCTATATCTATTAAAATACAAATAATTTTTTGAGCCTAATGCTCCTGCATCAGACTCCCAAAGTAAAAAGTAATCATGATCATGTGCTTCCAACCTTTGGCCTCTTGGATCCCATACTCTATTTTGCTGCTTTCCATAAGCTGCATTGTCTTCATCATTCTTTAGCTGCACTTTTCCAGGCTTCCATACTTTATTCTGCATCTTCCCACTAGCTATGCTTTCACAGTCTGTTCTTGTCTTTTCCTTGCTGTTGTTTCTTTGCTTTCTTGCTGCTGTCTTCTTCTGAGACACCTTCATCATCAACCTTCTTATGTTTTCGATTTCTATGTCCAGGTTACCTTCTAACTAGTAACCAGTCTGCCATTTGTTTCTACTTCCAATTTCTGTTGCAAATATTGTTGTAGATACTGCTCCAAATACTCTTGTAGATATTTCTCAAAATACTGTTGTAGATATTGCTGCCTCCCAAACTTCTTGAATATCTCTTAAGATATCTCCCTCTGCAACGTCCTTCTTCTGTTTACTACTTGCAAATTTACTTTCAAAAAATAAATTATCTTCTGATTCTTTAACTGTAGCAATATACTCCTTCAATGTTCTTTGTATACTAGCAAGCATAAAGTATTTTGGAAAACTAGTATCTATTTCCGCCTCTTCCAAAACTTCAGACATTTCCACTTTATTATCTACAATTCCTTTCTCTTGTTCAAATGTTTCCAGCAAGCATTTTAGCCATTCCTTTTGTACTTGTTTCATTTCAAACATATCATCAATACACATCAATTTAGTTTCATCATAACCTTCTTCTTCTTCCTTGAGAACCTTCAGTGATTATCCTTCACCTCCTTGATTGATTCTGACAATCAATTTAAATTCTTCAAACACTATATCTTCATCCTTTATCAGAATAGAATTTGATTCTCCACCACTGTGAAAGTTCTAAGGGTCTATCCTACAATCTTCTCTTGGCCAATAAAATAAGCCAACTCCTCCTTGTCATCAACAATAACAAGTTCCTTCATATGAGACATGACTATCTCACCTTCCTTGTAGATGCTCTCCTTATTAAGTAAGGAATCTATGGGTTCCTTCTGCTACAAAAATTATTATTCATTCAAGACAACTCTAAGAGATGGATTGTATTTTGCAACATCTGTAAACACAGTCAAATTATCAATTTCAAAATCACAATAACCAATGGTATTATTTAACGATTCAGTCACCAAATCTTCTTCTTGCAGTTCTAAGTCTCTTTCAGCACTCAGAAAACCTTTACTGTCTTTCTTTCCAGCTTCCAAGGTTATCTCCATTGTGCCAATCACCATGATAGAATTCCGATCCTTCACTATGTTTTCAACTAACATAGTTTCCTTTTCATTAGATTCCCTGACATTTTCCATTTGTTGTCCTCCTTTACCTGCATAATTAACATATGAATTATGTAATGTTCCAAATTTTTAGCCTCAAGCTAAAAGGAACATTATAGTTAGTAGTATTTTATTTAGTTAAATAAAATGGGTAAGGAGACCCCATAATCCTTGAGAAGGAAGAAGTAACACTCCTTGTGTGAAAGGAGGAATAACAAAGCAGCTGATTTCATGCTTGATCTAGACATTTTGACCAAGTCCACATGCACTGTCTAGATACAATGTATCTCCTTGATGGATTGCACAGTTTTAGAGGAGGACCACATGAATGAGTTGGAAGGAAAATGTGGATGGGACCCATGGTGGAGAGGAGCACTTGCTATATAAGGAGAGGAAGAGAGCCATTGTTCTTCATGCTTGATTATTATTTTCTTAGTCTGTTGAGACTACGCTCCTCTTGCTGCTTAGCAAGAGTGCAGTTCTGCATAGCACTAGGGTGTTCCTGGTCAGGAATCCATACCTCATCCTCAGGGAAGGAGAGGTTATAGAGCTGCATTTCCTCATTCTGGCATTTGGCCAAAGCTACCTCCTTCAGTCACAGCATTATTCCTGGAGCAGGATAATTTTGTGCTGCAGGGTGCAGCAACAGAGGATCTCTTGAGTTGTTCCTTGGCTTGTTTTTCAGTGGAGGGCTCAGCTGTTCATTGGAGGATCACTAAGGAGGACTCCCAGGCTTATTTTCCTATCATTGGCATCAGGCCAACCATCCATCTTCCCTCACAGCGCAGTCCCTAGCTAGAACTGCGTTATTTTTGCAGGCAGTTACTGGGAGGGTTATTTGAGCTCATCAGGAGGAGTGTTTCTGAGTAGAGGGATCAACCTTTTTCTTAGATACACTATCAGAGGAGGGCATAATTATTTCTGATCTGATACAGCCTCATTTTATATTTTTATTCAGTTGCAATGATAAGTCAAATTGTCAAATTGTACATTCTCCAGCATTTCTAGCAATCTCTTCTAGATTGGCTAGAAATCTTGTATTGGAGCCCATTCTTCTATTATTGGGAATTTCTTGTATAGTTCAGCCATAATTCATGTAGATGCATCTATAGCAGCAGCTACCATAATATAGACATCGCTGTCACTGCTCTTTGGCATTTTGTGTAGTTGCAACAACTCATGTATTTCATAGTTTGATCATTGGAGATTGTTTCTGGTAGCTTGAGTGGCTTGTCCCTCAAGAAATTTATGTATATTGTAGCTAATATATTAATAAACATGATGGATGTATTATTATATTTTATTTATTGATATGTTCATATTTGCAGAGTTTCATGATTATGCTCATATGTTGTTGTAGTCTCTCTTTTTGAGCATTCTTTTAGGGATCTAGTTTGGGGAGATCTGAATAACCCATCTAGAGTTATTTCTTTGAGCTAATATTATGGAAGAGAAGTGTTTTATGAGTTAAAAAGGGGATACCAGCCCCCTTTCAGCTTATTTTTACATTTCCTCCCTTATACAGCGTCCTTGAGGACCATATTTCAAAAATTCCCGAAAAAGGAACATTACAGTGGTATTGGAGCATCAATCTTGGCTCAACCTGTGCAGCCCAAGATAATATGCCATTAGAAGGAGAATCTCTTCACTTAGAAGAGGAGATGTATAGAGAAAATAAGAAAAGAGGAATTATGAAAGAGGATGTCTCCCTTCTTCTTTTCCAAACCATGGAGGGTATCATTGAAGATCTTGAGGAGATAGAAAGGGAAAACTAGAAAGGTTTTCTGAGAGGGTTTGTGGATGAAGCTAGCCCTAGCTATGATCACGTTGGGTGTGATAATTCATCCACACATGCAGATCCACAACGCAGTCCATTGCCCACTTGCATTGTCGGGAGAATGGAGGAAGGAGATGAGGCCATTGGAGGAGCAACACTGCAACTCAAAGGTATGGCTCATGATTGTTGGATTGAAAATTATGTTTCATATTGTCATGTAAATGTAAAAACATATGATGCATTCACTAAGGGTTTGGTGAAGAAGCTTGATGGAAGTCAATGTGGATCATCATGTATCATAACTTCAAACACTTTGCATGCATTGGGAGGAAACATGGAACAAACTCCTTTCCTTATTTCTGAAGGGGATGAAAACATGTATGATAGCTTGCTAAAGGAAATATCCCCATGGTATTAAGGGGCCTCTTCCATTTGTGAAGCCATGGAGGTACTTCCTTCAAGAGATGACCGAGAGCTAGGGTCTCTCCTTGATGATGAGGTAATCTCAATTTTTGATAGGGAGGATGAGCATAAGAGGTTTAACAGTGCTGTCCCATTGGGAGGAGATCCATCACCACATGGAGGTGAAAGGGGAGCCATTGTTTCTAATAGAGGAACCCTTGTATCTTTGCAAGGAGTTCCAAGTATTTTAACATGTGGGAACCATAACATAATTCCGGTGTCATATGTAGCAGCTATTGGGGATTGTGTGATGGAGGAGGAAGAGAAGGATCAACATCAAGGGTTGATACACCCTTATCTATTCTAGAAAGTCTTCACACAAGAGAAGGAGACTGTATAGCGCAATGGAGAGAGGGAAAAATCAGTCCACTTATACATATAGTCCACTTCAGAACTCGATGTCTCACTATATGGAGGCATTCCACCTGGAAGGCCACCTGATATAACATTGATGAGGGGCATATTGTCATTTAGTTCACCACTCTTGGATTCCAGAGAGGTGAAGACATTGGAGGAGTCCAGCACAGCGCAAAGAGTTTGGGATAAACCCAAGGAGGAGGGAGACACTCTCTCATTTTTAGTATCTCCCACTCTCATCAGTTATACTGTGCTGACAGAGTTTGCTGCAGGGATCGAGGATGGCATATTCATAATGCAGGATGACTGCTCCACAGATTTGATGGGGAAGAGGATACTTCCTTTGAGGGAGGACTCTTTCATACATAGGAGTGGATGGATGCCACTCATGCTTGCTTTGACCCAGCTTGGGAGATTCCTTTTGGATGATAGATTCTCATGGGAGGCCAACTTCCAAAGGACACCATCATTATTTGAGCATGAGTAGCTGCATGATGGGAATGGAAGAATTTTGGAGGATGAATTTGGCATGGGGGATGTCAAGGTAGCAGGCAGCAGCATGAGGGGAGCATCACATTGCAGATTAACAACGCTGTCTATGAGGAGGATAGATCTAGGGTGGAGGACTCAACTCTTGGTAGAGTACTCCAGGGGTCTAGGTGCAAGCATGATCTTGGATGAACTATATGGATATGACAGATACATGGTGGATGATATGGTCATCTATTGTTATGGCAAAATCTTCTTGACTAGAGCATCTTGTCTTAAGGAAAAACTATTACATGCAACACAAGAGGACTTCCTAGCTATGCACCTTGATGCATATCTTGTTTTGTTCTTCACTTGGGGGGGCATCCAGCAGGACATATATCAGCATATGGAGAGATGCATAGCATGGATGGTGATGGAGAGGATGTCACAACCACCTTCCTACTCATTGGGAGTGGGGGAGCTTTTTCAGTTGAGCCATTTCAACTCAAGGTCTCAAGTACACGGTAGAAAAGGTATAGTTTCGCATTATGTTTTGTACTTCTTTACTTTACATGAGCAGCATACTGTATCAAGACGGATCATCCCTTCTTGCATTTTGTATAATGTACTTGCAGCTACTTGTAGCATTGATTATGGATACCTTAATGGTGGTTTGTGGGGGAAGCCACATACTTCTTGGTGTGCACCATTGGCACCAATTTGTACTTTCATGTTTTCACCTTGTGAGATGTTTGTGGCAACATACAAGTTTCTAGTAAAGCACTTGTTATATTTTATTTTGAGGCAGGCATGGAATTCATTGCGCTGGTTCCTCATGTGGAACTATGATTCACTCTTCGGTTGCCATGTGGCAACTTGTTTCCATTTTATTTTGCTTCCAGATGTTACCGATGTTTTTATACTCATGGGAGGCTTTGTTTGGAGGGTGGGCTTGGAGTTGGAGATGCCCATTGGGATTATGATTATCCCCTTCTCACATGTTGTATGTTTCAGGAGAAATAATGGGCACATCATGATTTCCATGTCACTAGTTTTTTCTCCATGTAGGAGGAGCTATTGGGAGAAAATGCGTTATTGGAGGAGGCACTTCATGGTTGATTCATTTTGTGGGAGGCTTGGGCCAATTGTAGAGGCAATGAAATTTCAGCCCAATATCAGCAACCCCGTCACACTTATCATAAATGGAGGGAGAAACTACTTGGATGGGAAAATCTAAACTCTCCATTCAACCCCAACATGTTGCATAGATCCGGGGTTGAGGACTGCTTTGTTGAGCTACCTAGGATGGCTCATTTCATTTGGATGATTGCATGGGTGAAGGAGTCACTCTTTGGGAATAAGACTTCCCATTTTTTTCATCACTCCTACCTTGAGGAGTCCATTGAACAACAAGGAGATTTCCACTTGCATCCTCTATTACCTCATGATGTATACTTTGGTTTTACACACTTGGAGGGATACATGGAGGCCATATTTATTGCATACTTTGATGAGCTATGGTGGGGTCTATTGATGAAGAGGCCACAAAAAGAGGGGGAGGTATTTTTCTCTACCTTGCAGTTTCTTGGGGACAAGCAACATTTTGAAGGGGGGGGACTGTAATGTTCCAAATTTTTAGCCTCAAGCTAAAAGGAACATTATAGTTAGTAGCATTTTATTTAGTTAAATAAAATGGGTAAGAAGACCCCATAATCCTTGAGAAGGAATAAATAACACTCCTTGTGTGAAAGGAGGAATAATAAAGTAGCTGATTTGAGCACCACATGGTGTGAACAGGACTGGATCATGCTTGATCTAGACATTTTGACCAAGTCCACATGAACTGTCTAGATACAATGTATCTCCTTGATGGATTGTGCAGTTTTAGAGGAGGACCACATGCATGAGTTGGAAGGCACATGTGGATGGGACCCATGGTGGAGAGGAGCACTTGATATATAAGGAGAGGAAGAAAGCCATTGTTCTTCATGCTTGATTATTATTTGCTTAGTCTGTTGAGACTACGCTCCTCTTGCTGCTTAGCAAGAGTGCAGTGCTGCATAGCACTAGGGTGTTCCTGGTCGGGAATACCTGCCTCATCCTTAGGGAAGGAGAGGTTCTAGAGCTGCATTTCCTCATTCCAGCATTTTTCCAAAGCTACCTCCTTCAGTCACAGCTTTATTCTTGGAGCAGGATAATTTTGTGTTGCAGGGTGTAACAACAGAGGATCTATTGAGTTGTTCCTTGGCTTGTTTTTCAGTGGAGGGCTTAGATATTCATTGGAGGATCAGTAAGGAGGACTCTTGGGCTTATTTTCCTATCATTGGAATCATTCCAACCATCCATCTTCCCTCACAGCGCAGTCCCTAGCTAGAACTGCGTTATTTTTGCAGGTAGTCGCTGGGAGGGTTATTCGAGCTCATCAGGGGGAGTGTTTCTGAGTAGAGGGATCAAAATTTTTCTTAGATACACTATCAGAGGAGGGAATAATTACCTCTAATCTGCTACAGCTTCATTTTATATTTTGATTCAGTTGCAGTGACAACTCAGATTGTCACATTGTACATTCTCCAGCATTTCTAGCAATCTCTTCTAGATTGGCTAGAAATCTTGTATTGGAGCCCATTCTTCTATTCTTGGGAATTTATTGTATAGTTCAGCCATATTTCATGTAGATGCATCTATAGCAGTAGCTACCATAATATAGACAACGCTGTCACTGCTCTCTGGCATTTTGTGCAGTTGCAGCAACTCATGCATTTCATAGTTTGATCATTGGAGATTGTTTCTGGTAGCTTGAGTGGCTTGTCCCTCAAGATATTTCTAGATATTGTAGCTGATATATTAATAAAAATGATGGCTGTATTATATTTCATTTATTGATATGTACATATTTGCAGATTTTCATGATTATGCTCATATGTTGCTATAGTCTCTCTTTTTGAGAATTATTTTAGGGATCTAGTTTGGGGAGATCTGAATAACCCATATAGAGTTATTTATTTCAGCTAATATTCTGGAAGAGAAGTGTTTTATGAGTTAACAAGGGGATCCCAGCCCCCTTTCAGCTTATTTTTACACTGCCTCCCTTATACAGCGTCCTTGAGGACCATATTTCTGAAATTCTCGAAAAAGGAACATTACAAATTATCAGTATTAAAAATACAAGGTTTTAATGCCTCTTCCTCCTCTGGAAACATATTAGTATGCTGCTTTGAGTTTTCATTTAACTCCTTTGTCAGCACATCAATATGCTGATTCAAATTCTCCATGAGACTATCAGCTAGTCTCTCCTTCATATCATCTGTTTCAAGGATGTCTCTTTGCTATGGTTCACAATAATGAACTCCTTCGATTTGCTGGACTCTTAATACCATTATTGCATTCTTAATCTCTGTTTCCTGACTATCATTCATGATAATTTATTTGTCTTTCTCTTTCAACAATTCATCCCGAGTATAGATCCTCTGCTTTTCCAACTCTCTTCTTTGAAGATCTAACTTTCTATATAACTTAAAAATTTCAATTGGGGTAGAATTTGGAAACTTTACATAGTTTTTCACACCTTCAATTATTGTTGACCAATCATCAGATGGTGCTTCTTCCTCTGTTAAATTAACTTTAACATTCTGCTATATATTTCTATAAGACCCCTCTATCTCCTTTTGTTTTTGAGATCTTACTATCTCAGTACTAATCTGAACAAATTTCAGGTTCAACTCCTTCTCCTTAACAAAATTCAAAGTTTGTTCATCATCCTGTTATGTACCTGCAACCATACATAAATAATTAGTTTTAAAAACACAAGACCTTTTAGTCTCGTTTGCTTCTTCAAACTCCAATCTTTCACAATATACTTTCTGGTTTCCAACAAATCCTATTTTCTATGACTCAATTCTTTTGAGTCTCTCCTCTTCCAACAAAGAAATATGTATCTGTTCAAGTTCTCTGAACTTCTTCATCAGCTTAGCATTCCATTTTTTTTTCAATAGGTTCCATCTAAACCATTTCCTCATTCTCAATCCATGCTTTCGACATTCATTCTCTTTCTCTTGTAGCCATCCTTCTCTTGTAGCAATCTCCTTTTGCTACTCAATACCCTATCAAGCTTCCTTTCCAAGCTTGATCTCTTCCCAGGTATTCTTTTGGTTCACTCTCTTGAATGTGCTGTTCCGTTGGCTGCTGCAAATTATTTCAATATTTTTCTACACTCTATTTCTAAGTGTAGGCTATCTATCAGATTCAAATCTGATCTCCTTTTCCTTTCTGTCATCACCATTATACCTGCATACACATCTTTCAAAACATAAATTTGTAAATCTTCAAAGCACATTTTCTTCTTTTTTTTAACTCAGATTCTGCAGATCCAAATTCCTTATAGTTTTACACTACCAAACTTCCACTGCATACCTTTTCCAATCTACAACTACTACCAATCGGATTTAAAATTTGAGATTGTAACTTCTTTTTCAATCTCTGTTACACATTTCTAAAGAACTTTAATTCTATTTCACACAAAATCAATCATTAACTAATCATACCCCTTTCCAATACATTCAGAATCCACTTCTTCTCTGATACCACATGACACAACCTTAGCTGCGTAAATCCACATATTTCATACAAAATGCATATATATACATTCTACCCAAAATCAAACTTTCACATTTTTTGATATAGTCCTTAATCGAACTACAAATATAATTATTCATCCAAATAATATATTCCAGTAAAATTAAATCCTTGGGTGTGATTTTGGTTTAAAACATACGATGTCAACAAAACAAATCTGGGCCCGCAATTCATATTTGATGCACTTTTTCCAGTGATCTATCTGCTTCACATTCATCCAACAGATTTCGCACCTCAACAAGCACGACGTTTAAGGTTTCCATAACATGTGAAATATGCAGTTTTAAATTGCGACGTGTCATCACCTAAAAACTATCGCACGTCCTTAAATTTTACCACTTACCATTTTTTTTCCATGCGAAGACCTCTTACCATTTTATGATATTGATTCCCAGTTCCGTTCTTCGTCTGACTTGAAGTTCCACAACGCATAGTTCCATAATTCAGGAAATTCCTCCAACTACAAAAACTACTTACCAGTCTTCAAAACAATGATTCCATTCTGGAAAAGATTCTTTCGAAATTTGTTTTGGTTGGTAATGACTCTCATTCCTCAAACATAATGAGTCTTTTGGAAACACTTCATGAGTGAAAACTAAACTTAATGCTTCAATGTTTCTACTAAATTGAATCTCCCTCAAAGAAATTTCAGAGATGCCCTTACTCCAAAACTTCCTGGGCAAACAAATGAATACCACCACCTAATTCTGGTCACATTTCTCCTGTGCAATCAAGATATCACTGCTCTTTCCAATATTTTGTTGAACCCCAAGGCACTCTAGAAAAATTCAACTTATTGAATCCTATGGTGTATGCTTCAAAATCTGGTCACAACGTCTTCAATGGACTATCTCAATGCAACATCTGCTCCCAATGGCGATTTAAAACCCCAACATGAATTTATTCAAAGTACAGGATTTTATTCCCTCAAGGAATCTTCCTATTATACGTAGAGAATATGGATCTCAACGCTGTCCACAAAAAAATGTTTGAAAGCATTTCTAATCTTCAATCAACCAAGAAGGGTAATTTCGAATCCTAGGAAATAGACTAAATGTTATTCAAGTCCTAGGAATCAATATGTCCTTCTGCACCCTGCACATGCCCAAATATATATGGTGGCTACAAAATTACGGAAAACTTTAAAAACCAAATCCACAATCAACACGAAAAACCAAATTTTACAAAGATGCCAAAATACAAAGATTTCATTAAGTCAACTATGTGCAGAAAGCTTAAACTTAGAATTAAATCTTGCCCTAAATGGCCCGATTTACATTGTATGTAGGTGCTCCCAAGGCCCTGGACATTCTCTTAGTATATATATATATATATATATATATATATCCAAATAATTAGAAAAATTTCTTCTCTCTGGCCTGATATTCTAATTAGCGGCCTTTTCATCTATTCACTGGCCCGTAGGCTTCCAATCCAAACTCTACCTATCTAAATCCTGAATCTCTCTATCTCTATGCCTTGAGGCTTATCAATTTATACAAAAGGTTCTGAAACTAATTTTGGTTTCAGATCCTTTATCTTCTTAACAAAATCCTGAATATCCTCTAAGTCCTTATTTGTGTCAACTAATCCCTAAGGATCCTCTCTCATCCACAAAATCATGAAACCAATTCCTAATTTAGGATTTAAAATTAATTCCCAAATCTTTCAATCTTTCAACTATCCTACTTATCTAATATTCTCTTTCGAGAACATTTACAAAATTCCTCTTAATATTTCATTAATCCATATTCTAAATATCTCTCACTAAAATCACTCAAAATCTTAATAATTATATTAATTTATTACATAAGAATCCAATTTCTTAGAAAATACAAGAACCCCTATATCTATTCAAATACAAATAATTTTCTGAGCCTAATGCTCCTGCATCATTACTCTTTTCATTCAAGATAATACATATGGATCTCCTTTTCTCATTGAGTTGTTCTTGTGTCTATTTGAATAATTCAATACTTGGATTCCTTGATCACTGAGTTAGATTAGCTGTTCTCAATTATTATATGTTGCAGGTGCTTTTAATTCTTTTGTCTGTCTTTGATTGCAGGTTCTACTTATTGAAGAAACCTCTTTGGAGCGACTGGATAAAAGACTGCACCGAACATCAGATTTCAATGTAGGGGCATGTCCTACTTCTTTGTTTATAATAATTATGAATCACATATAATCTAGAGAAAATGATTTACAAATGGATTTTTGTTTCTAGCTGTCCGTAGGATAATAAGGAGATCGCTCTTTTCCACAAGAGGGATTAATCCGCATAACACTATCCCTTGCGCTTGACTCTCTGGAGGAGAGATTTCTCGGTCCACTTAACGGTGTTGGATTTCACTCATTAATAAAATTTCTATGTTTAACAGTTTGAGCGTCCTTGGAGAGTTACCTCTCCACTCACCTAATCCAAGGCCCTACAACCTAGCTAGTTGGTGTATGATTAATGAAAATGATACAAAAACTTCTAGTTGCTTTTAATTATATCGCTTGTTTTAAATTGGATGTTACTTAAGTCAAGGGTACATGGAAGTGAAACTGATGATGTTTTATGACGCAGAATAAATCAATGAAAACCTAGTTACATGCAAATGCAACAATTTCCTTTCGATGAAAAGTGATCTCTACATGGGTTCTATGAAACTAATAAGAAAAAAAAATTTGTTTTTTATTTTCAGACACTCACACTTCACACGATCCAGAAAGTTACGAAACAGAATAAAATGCTCAAATGCACTTAATGCAAACTACAAATGGTATGCAAATCCTAAGAGGATAATTCTAAAGAATCAAAAAAAGAGTCTTTAGAAAGACAATGGTTCGATCACTTTTTGACAGAAAAACAAGGCTAGTTCCAAACAAAACTCCTATGCATAAGAACGCCAAAATGCACTTGATATAAAAGAGAGAAATAAAGAGAAGAATTCCTTCAAAATCAAGCCAATAACCAAAGACTAGAAACCAACCAAAAAGCTTCAAAAGATATAATGAAACCGCAAAAAAAAACTCAAAGCAAAAGCTATGGAAAACATAAAATGTTTTTCGGCTTTTAACTTATAATGGAAGAAAAGAGATTTCAAGAAGACAAGCAAAAACTACCCAAGAATCGGAATCAAGCAAAATTAGTCTCAACAAAGGCTTCAAAGTGCTCAAGCTAACTATGCTACTTTCGTAGCGGGACTTAAATGAGAAAAAAGAATCATGAAACTCAATCAATGGATTCAGCACAGTAGCACAATCTTGCAACGAACAACAACTCAAAAAACCAAAAAGAGATTCTTCAAGATTCGCAACAAGACAAGTCCAATAAATCAAGAAAACTGAAATATACCAAGGAGGAAAAAACCACAAGTGAAGAAATGCATAGGGCCAAGAAGAGCAAACAAGCATAGGCTCACTATTCTGAGTGGTCAGAACAACCAAGAACTTCAAGAAAATATCTCGGTGCTTCAACCACAATTGCAAACACACAAAACAGGAAATTTACCAAATGGCTAGGTTTTCAAAAAAACAAGAGAGAAATGGATATGAAATCACCATAAACACAGTCTAGAGACCTTAAAGACACCACAAGAATGGTTCAACTCAGATAGAAAAGTCTATAGAGGTTGAAAACTCAAATTTTCAAAATTTTCCAGCCATACGTGGTTTTTCAGTGTGCAACTAGCATGTATACGCGACTGTAACCAAGGAAACTCGCGTATACGCGGGTCCCTTTGGAAAACACAGGAGGTATACGCAACTGTGTGGATAAAAAGCTACATATGGAAATAAATATAAGGAAAAAATAAAAAGGTCAAGCCTGATCAAGGGACCGGGTCTTCTGTCTGATTGAAAAAAGACTTACTAGATTGTAAAAAGTGATAAAACTTGTCAGGAACCTACAATACAGATAAAACAACCCAAACAGGAAATCTCAAGAATGTGATCCCCAGTGGAGTCACAATTTCTGTTTCGGGAAATGTTTCCCTAAAGGTATTGGGTTGATGAACCTTCACAGATCAGGGGCATGTCATTACAAGAAAGACTCACTTAACAAAGTTTTATGCTAATAACTAGAATCTACAGGTTGCAGACGTTACTCGGATATCCCTCGGTTGAAGTATATCCTGCGGGGTGCAAACCCCCTGCAACACTTTGTGCTCTGTAATCTATAAATTAACAAAGAACAAACACAAAATCATAGTTGTACAACATATATATGTTCTACATATTAGTGAAAAGCATGCATAATCTCATAGAAACAATATTAAATGAACAATTTATGATCATCACTCATGTATAAAATATTATTGACACATAAACATCAGAAACAAGATGGTACTTCTATTATTAATGACATGTAAAATAAACAAATGTGGAGATATCTCCTGAAGTCTACCACGACCTTCGAGCATGCTGTCCTCTGGATCTGTCCAGCCCTAGCCTCTCGAGATTTCTTCCAAGAATAGTGCACAATGGATGTCACATAGGGTGGTGAGAATCTCAAGGAAACAATGGTTTCCTGCAAATATCTGGGAAGTACAGGAGGCACGAGAATATATCAAACTTGGATAGGGCTCCAACAATGTATAATATCTATATTTCTCTCTCTCTTCCTCCTTAGGTCATTCCCTTGAGGGTTTTTTATACTCCCTCAAATTAGTTTTTACAGTTGGGAACATTTAGGCCACATGTTGGGGTGATTAAGTTATTGGAATAACCATAAACCCCACCTCTAAAATAGGGAATATATATATATTTTTCATATAAAAATGGCATACACGATTCTATATATATGGACTCGCGTATATATGCGGAAAAGTCTAGGCAGAGTCACGTATGGGTTTTAAGATACTATTTTTTGAGAAATATTTCCAAGTCTAAAGGGAAGGGTTGCCCAAGGCCAATGAATAAGTCATGAAGTATAAGCTGGTGATAAATGATGCTATAGCAGTTGGCCCTGTTCTTTGGTTTGTCTTAAACTTTTGCTTTGAAGGTCTTTTAGAAGTTTGATTAGAGAAGTCAGGTGTATCTTGCTCTTTAGTTTCACTCATTGTTATCTTGAATGTTTTCTTTGTCTGAATGTAATTCTAGGATTACTGGATTGTTGTCTTAAGGTTTTCTTAGTAGAGTCAGGTCAAATAAGTCTATGGTTTTCCCTGTCCTTTGTTTCTTCTTAAACAATTACCTAAAAGGCTTTTCTTGTTGAAGTATAGTTAAAGGATTCTTAATTGCCCTTTATTTTTACCGATTTCACAACTTACTGTCATTTCATATTTCATCTAATCTAAGAGATCCACTTGATATAGTTAGCTTTCCCTATGAAAACCATTGCAGAGTTGATGAACAATTAAATCCTTTTATGACTCCATATCCCAATGGATTAATGCTTCTCACAGTCTGTCTATTCAATTGAAGCACTCAAATCAATAAATCACACCATTAATTAATCAACCGAACAAAAAAAACAGTCTTAAACTTCATATATACCCTAAAATCAGAAAACATAAACATAAAGGTAAAACATTTACAAATACAAACATAGAGAGAGCCCTCTCTAAGTCTAGGAAGGCTAGGTCCTTGGACTCCAAAGTGGTCTGATGTGGTTCCCTGCAGAGTTGTTCTTGCCAATATTGCAAATCACGGGGAGCCAACATAGTGGTGACCATACTGGGGAATTGAGTTATTAAACAACTTAATATTTCCTCAAGAACTCAAAAATGTCATTTAAAATTAGTTGAATCAAGTGTTAGCCAAGAATGGTATCTAGTTGCTGATGGTGGACAATAGCCAGCCTCAAAACAATTAAAAATCCTCCACCTGGTGACTCCACTAGTTTTCAGTAGGCCTGGTGACTCCACTGGTTTTCTACACACTCCACTGGGAAATTATTGAGAAATCCTGATATCATTAAACCTCAAAGGAACCCAGTCAAGAATACTTGTGGATTAAGTATTTCTTTCATAGATTGGTTTTTTTTAAGACTATTATAAACTCTCAACCTCTCTGAATTTTGGGCCTAAATTATGGCTCCTAGAAGAGTTTGTACCAGATCCCATCCTGACCCAAACCCTCCTGCAATAGTTGACAATCTAGAGCACATCCTAAGGAAATATCCGAGATCTAAAAATTCAACTGTTAGCGGACCAATTCACAAAGAAAGTTCCCTACGTGAAAACCTTAAAGACTTGTAGAATACCCTCTCTGACTCACCCCTAGAACAAAGATTGTCTAGGACTAGATCTCAGAATTGGATAACCCAGATAATCTTAGACTCGTTCACCTTACAACATAATCTTGTTGTACTAACCTCCTCCCCCACTGTTCAACTTCCTCCATTTAACCCTTTACCTCCTTTTGTCAACCCTCCTCTTATTAGCCCTCCTTTGTTTCCCCAATTTCCAGCCATGGCAACATGGTATGGCCCATTAGTTCTTCCATTTCCTTTAGTTGTTCTACCACAGGAATATTAATCCAAGATTACTTTATATGATACAAATAGTTCTACTACTGCTCAACAACATGTGGATAGAATGAATGGCTATTTTTATAGACAAGAAATAGATGATGAAACTATTAAACTAAGAATGTTTGCTCAAAGCTTAGGGGGAGAAGAAAGAGAATGGTTTAAAGGCTTAAACCCTAATAGTATACATGAACTCCCTGCTTTTCATCAATTATTCTTAAACAAATGGGAAGTCAAGAAGAACCCTCTCAAAATCTTATCATAGTATGAAAACATTAAGAGAAACGTTGGAGAGGGTGTCCAAGAGTACTGCACTATGTTCAATAGTGTATATAATTCCCTCCCTATCCACATGAAACCTCCACAAGGTCTAGATCTAATGAAATTTCTAGATGGGTTTGACCCAGAAATGTCTTACCAACTAAGAGAAAGAGACCCTCTTACATTAGAATATATGCAGAGGGGTGCAGTGAGTGTAGAGGAAAATCTGATTGCTAAAAGAGCGAGAATGAAAAATGAAAAAAGGGTCACATACAAGGAAGAAGCTGCACCTTCATCATCTGATACTAAGATTGATATCCTTGTTAGAACCATGGAAATGATGATGGAGAGAATAAACATTAATGAGAGAGATTACCCCAGAGAAAACCAAACAACTCCTCAAAACGGAAATCAAAATCAGAACCAAAACCACAACTTTAGGAGAAATCCCCCTCAAATAAGAGAGAGAGGTCCTAATCAACAGATCAGGCCTCCTTTCCAAGAAAAATATGCTGACGAGGATGAGGGGGTGATTGAAGAAACATAGGAAATTCACATCAATCTAATGGGAGTAAATAATGAGGATACTATTTTCCTCACTGAGGAAGAGAAAGACATATTTGCACCAAATGAGGAGGAAAGCCTAGGATCCGAAGACTATAAACAAGGCTTTGAAAATGCCATCATGGAAGTGTTGAACACTTAGTTAAACTGAGAGGGAAGGGGGGGGGGGGTGAATCAGTTTAACACATACATGGAATTTTAAAACTTTTCTCTTAAAAATTATTTACACCTTTACTTCATGATCAACTTAATATGTGAGCAATCTTTATTAGTGAGCAGCAAGTATCAAACATATTTGTTAATGTAACAACAATCTTAATATGTGAGCAACAAGTATTAAGAAGATTAGATAAATCACATCAACACATGCACAAAGACACCAGATATAAGTGGAAACCCATAAAGGGATAAAAACACATCTTATTATTGTTGTGATGCAAAGGCAAGCTCCAACTTCCTCTCACCATTGTTTTTCTGCAGGCACCAACCTACAGGAGGCTCCAACCTCAGTCAGCTACAACTGACATTTTATCAAGATAAAACTTGATGTGGAAGCACCAACTCCCATCTATTTTCTGCGGGCACCAACCTACAGGAGGCTCCAACCTCAGTCAGCTACAATTGACATCTATCAAGCTACAACTTGATAGGGAAGCTCCAACTTCCTTACTCTTTCAAAAGAGAAACACTTGCTGATTTACCTTGGATATCTGCTCTGTTCTGTTCCATCTACTCTGTTGTTCATCTATTCTCATATCTGCCCTGTATCATCTCTCCATATTTTCAGATTCTCTATCAGCTTCTCCTTCTTATCTGCTCAGCTCCTCCTTCTCTGCTTCACTGCTTCATTACTGGATTATCTTCACACACTCTCTCTAACCTCTTTTTGCATATCCAAATGATATTATTTATAAGAATTTTCTTGTGACTGTTAGCATTCCTCAAAGAATTTGGAATGGACAGCCATACCTCTTCGCTTTCTGCCTTTTCATTTCTTTCACTCGCTCATTCAAAAAATATAACAACATGCAATATTACAGTGGGAGCTTTGTTTTCCTCCAGACACTTTCCAATGCATCACAAAAAATATAAACCAATTAAAATATTACATTTAATTACAATGAGAGCTCTAGCTCACTCATACAGCCTTTTGGATCGCTGCGCATTTGTCTTCTCTTTGACTGTGTCTGTCTTTTCTGTGATTGTGCTTTATCTCTTTTCAGCTCTGTTTGCTTTTCTGTCCTCTGCTATGGTGTAACTGTTGCCTTTTAAATCTGGGCATATTCCAACGCCTTTCATACAATAAGTGTCTTGTTGATGTGGAATTTCCGCAAGTGGAACATACATACATCGTAATTGTTTTATATAAAGAATCTCCCTCCACCTTGAGCCAAGGCCCGTGGGTCCACAGACCACGTGGCATATTTTAATACCATTGCAACCATCGTTTTATATTCATGACAGCTCTTATATATATATATATATATATATATATATATATATATATATATATATATATATATATATATATATATAACCCAAATTTCATTACACTAATTGCATTTTAATATGTCTTTAAATCAATTCTCGGCGTATATAATAAAACCTGTTTAAAACATATAAAAACTCCTTTTTGGCCCACTTGCCACGCTTCCCGATGCAATATATTGCTCCTCCGATTACGATTGATTGCTCCTGCTCCGATTGCGATTGGTCACTATTCACTGCATTTTGCCGATGCGATTAGGTCGGAATTCAAACTTATAAAAACATAACTTATAGACCCATCGGGTCCGAGCTTTCAATCGCAATCGCAAGTTTTGGTTGGATGTTCCGATAGGCCCATACTGCGATGCTCCGATGCGATTAGGCCGGAATTCAAATATATATCATCCATCGTTTATACACCCATCGGGTCCGAGCTTCGTCGCAATCGCAATTTTCTATTTACATGCTCCACTGCCTTTATAATCTCCAATGTGATTGGGTGAGGGTCCCACCATATAGTACTTTGGTTCTTTGAATCTCATGCTATATATGTAAATACGCTGCATATGTATATATGCTTTGCCGCTTGGGGTTAAGCGATTCCCGGAATAAGGTTTATGTATTATATGTAACGCCCAGCTGTGTAAATCTCGGAATTAAGGTACATATATATATCCGCTAGCTTGGGCGATTCTCGGAATTTTATATATATCCTCCAGCTGAGGTATTAATTATCGGAATAATGGCTATCTCTGCCTCTGTTTCTTCTGTCGCTCTATTTTAAACACATAACCGTATAATAAATCTTGGCTCTGGACCCCACCTGCAATGAATCTACACCGTTGATCGTTGTCGATATGATCTGGGCTCTTTTATTAAACTTCGGGCAAGTCCAGCATGCGATCACCGTTCGATGGGCCCTTCCCAAATCAACGGCTCATCACAATATCGCTCGGCATCTTGGTACGAACTGTAACGTGCGATGGCGCACTTTAGACAGTGGTTTTCCTATTTCGCTCGGGGACACGCGTTGAGCTTTCTATGGAATCACTCGCAACTCCTCTAATACCGCTTGCCGACGATAGGTGGTGTGATGAAACCCACCGTTCAGCTCTAAACTGCCATTACTATTCCTTAGGTCACGGTTCCCTACTCCAGGTTCCATCCTCGCCTTGTTCCGCGCTTTTGTGTGTTCCACTCCTTTATAAGTGGCCCTTGTTCCCTGACATTTCAACACGGTCCTACCATATGTATAACGCACAGCTCCATTACTCTGTGCTTCCAAGGTTCTATTCATCAACTCCCTATTCCGTTACGCTCAGGTTCCTCCGCCTTTCACTCATGGCTTCGATTATTCTCCACCAGGACGCATGCACATATTCACACAAACTAATTCAAGCAGAGTAGATATACATTCGCACATAAATTAAATCCATATATCCACCATACACAATGTATTCAAATCAACGGCTCTGCCTCTGTATTCGCTGCCTCTGTCTCCACTGCTCAACCATTTCACTGCCTCCATATTCACTGCTTCTACCTCCGCTGCTCGACCTTTTCGCTCTACCTCTGTATTCGACTGTTACACTTTAGTAGTGTTCTTCTGCCTGTCTCCTTCGCCCTGCTTTCTTTTTCTTTTGTCTATCTCTGTTCTGCAGTCCTTTGCCTGTTTCTGCTTCAGCGGTGCCTCCTCTGTAGGTCTGTATAGCTCTCTAAGAAGGTCTATGCTCCTTGATGATGCTCCTTACTCCTGTTTTTGCCTCCTCTGCTGCCTCTCCAGATCTCCAATCAACTAAACCTTCTACAACTGCCTCTGCTTCATGTCTCATGCTCTCTTTGCCTTGTTGCTGTTTCAAGTGCTCCTTCTTTGTCATTTCCTTTGCCATCAATGACAACATTTCCAACAGTCTCCCCCTTTGGCATTGATGGCAACCCATCCACCAATATTTCAATGCTTCCTCCAAGTCTTCCTCTGTCTGTACTCTTTTAGAAGACCCTATCTTCTATTACTTTCTTTTCCTCCCCCTTTGACATCAATGGCAAAGGGTTGCACATTTCCTAGTGTGCTTTCTATCTCTTCATTTCCTCTTTATGAGATGTGTTTAGGCCTTCTTCTTCTGACTTTGTACCCTGCTGCTCCAAACTAGTGTATAAGAGTTGTTGAGAGAACACTTTGATTATTGAACTTGACTGTACACTATAAGTTAATACAATCCAAAGGCATAGACTTCTTTCACTTATAAAGAGCTGAAAGTGAAGATAATGACACTTCATAGAATACATTGTACCAGTCTTATCTAATCAGAGATGTATGATTGGATCAATGCTAAGATACTGAGAAGGTTTCAAATACACTTCAATCTCTAGTCTTATTTTTTTTAAAATATCTGTTGAGGAAGGTTGTAGATGGAATCTGTCTTCTTCTGCAATACACATCTGCAGTACCACACCTGTTCACTTATGATAATGATGCCAATATAGCTTTTATTGTTGTGGTACACCTTTCCTGCCTGTTGGTGATGATATGAGCTAGGATGCTGACAGGGATAATACACCTAAAGACTAAAAGGTCCTTGTTGTTGTTGTAAACAATGAATCAAACCAGAGCTTACAGCTTATTGTAAGAATAGGCAATATCTTTCAATATTAGAGGCCCACTGACTTTCCTTCTTGTACAATGTGTTTTCAAAACAAACCCTTCAATGTATTGGTCAGTTTCACTTATCAACCATGCAGTTTTATTTATGACACAATGGGTATGTATGTCAATAATCAATCTCTCTTTAAAGGTGGATTACCAGTAAATCATTTGTGCTGAAGTAGGATTTAGATGAATTAATAAAATACTTTTGAGATTCAAATGGTAATAAAAAATATTCCTTTAAACTTCAGATACCTTAATTATTGTGTCATGATGATCTTCCACAAAGCATTTCATGATGTTTAATTGATATCTTTGTAAACAGACTTCACATGGTGTTATAACTAATCTTAAGGAAGAGGCCTTTAAGATATATAAGTGCTGACTTGCGGAAGGCATGCATTTATATATAGAGAAGGATACTGCTTCAAAGTTCAATATAATGCTTCAAGTGTGAACAAAATACTGATCCTTTAGTACTGCTACTGACCTTTTCATGCTGGATGTACTCTTGCCATAACCTTTGATCCTGAGGACCTGTACCACATTGCTGCTCCATGATAACTCTTGATATTTGGTTGATAGGCATGTTGCTTGCACCAAGTACCAAATGATGTTACCTTGATAAAATATGCAGAGATTTCACTTCATCTTGCCCATTTACCCATAATTAAGACATCCTTCATAAATTCTATTATTGAGTTCTCCACTGTTTTCAATAACAATCATCAATATACTGAAATCTGATCTTGGCCTCATTAATATTTTGCTTTTTCTGTCATTTTGTTCAGAGGAAGTCACAGTATTTTCTTTTCTAAGACTACTCCAGAACCATTGCTCCTTTACATACAATTCAACTTTTCTAACATAAAGATTTTCAGGAAGACATCTTCAATTTATTTTCTATGTATCTTCATGGGCTGATTACTCAAATATTTATTACTCACTTAACTGCATTTTTCCAAGTGGACCTTTTGAAAGATGTAATGAACTGATGATAGGCACTTTTCTTACTCATCCTTCTTAATGTAATACATTGTTAATTCTAGTAGTAGGAGGTATAGTGTGATCATCACTTTAATGTGCTAAAGTCTTCTTAGCTTATATGTTCATTGCTAAGGTTTACTCTATCATCATGGCTTCTTGCTCTCTTCTCGTCTTCCATCAATCTGTCAGCTACTTAATACTTCAGATGATCTTCTTTCTCTATAGTTCTCTTTTAGAGGAATTTCCTTTTTCTTCCTGATCTCATAGCTGTTCTCATTACATGGAGCTCTTCTTAGACTACTTTCATGGGGTCTATATATGAACTGCTCTCCCCCTGGGATGTTGCTTCATATTTGTCACTGGATGGATTTTTGCTTTGCTTCCTAGAGAAACTCTCCCTGAGACTATGGAGGATTCATTATGTTATTGAGGTAATAGGCTCCCCCTTTCTCTTTTCTTTCCATACTTTATTAGGTTTCATCATAATGTCTGCACTCCTTTCCGATTCATTTTTTTTTTTGATTGGATTGGATTTCATCATTTGTCTGAAGTTCTTTAATATATATGGCAGTTTACAGTCTTTTGCTTTGTGAACACGCTTAAGGAATACATAACATCTTATTTGACCAAGGTGCATTTGAGCTGATATATAATATTTTGTTCCTCTTCTTGAATACATTTTACAATCAACAATTTTATGTCCAAAATTATTGCATGCATAACAATACCCATGGAAATGATTTGTGCACCTGGTGGAAGATTGTCTTTTCCCTTTGCTTGCTTGAGGTGTTCTTATTGTTTACTGCATCTTTTGCTGGTTGGACTGGGTTTTCTTTGTCTTACAACATGTTGCAGTATGTCCTTGTTTTTGGCAGGAAAAACAAGTGATGCTTCCCATAGGAGGAAGGAACCTTCTTTGACAGCTTCCAAATTTATTCAATTCATCCTTAGGAGCATATGAGCCTTTAGCAGTTGATTGTTTCATCCTCTAATTCTATGCTCTTCCATGTTGCTGCTTGATTCTGTTTGTTTCTTTACAAATCCTGTTCTTGCTGGTTTCTATTTTTGTAGTAATCTGTTGGGCTGCTTCACTGTCTTTTACAGCTTTTACAAAGATGATTTTCTTGTTATCTTCTGTCTTGGACTTACTGGTTTCTCCTTCATATCCTATCCCAGTCTTTATGAGAAGTGACCTTTGTGCATTTAGAATCTGGTCCAACCATCCAGAGCCTTTCATTAGAGGTGTATTCATTAATAGTTCTCTTTGGACTTTTTCTAAGTTCTTTCTTAGGCTCACTACTTCTTCTTCCAATCTTTCACATTCCTAACTTTTCTCTCTCATTTGTTGCAGCAGAGTGTCTTCTACTTTCTTTGCCTCTTCAAGCTGTGTCTTCAGGCCAATAATTTCTTTCCTATCTTCATATTCTTTCTCATCACATATTTGCACCACTGTCTTAAGGTCTTTGTTTTCATTTTTCAATTTTTCTATTTCAGTCAAAGTAGTGTCAAGCTTGGCTCTTTCTTCAGCTGTAATTTATTCATGGTTCTTATCTCCATTCACACTAGCAGGTACTTCATTTGATTGAATATTTTCCTGTTGACATGAATTTTTCTTCTTCTTAATTCTCTTATCCTTCTTGTCAGTGTAGTCCTTAGTGTTTACTCCATGCATGAAGTCCAATCTATCCAAGATTTCTTTTGCAGAGGTTAAATCCATTATCAACTCAAGGTCCTTGTTATGAAGACTGTTATATATCACACATTTTGCCTTGGCATTCCTCTGTTGCTCTTTCACTGTGGGGGAGTCTGTGCAGTAACCATCACATACAAGCTTCCATACTTTAGGTTCATAAGCCAATAATCCTGTTTTAACCTTATCTCTCCATTCAGGAAAGTTTGTCGTACTTAACACAGGTACATTTTGATAGTCCATGACTTAACCGGATCTCCTTCAAGCTATTAGGCTTGCACCAAAGGAACCGGCTCTGATACCAATTGTTTAACCCTTAGTTAAACTGAGAGGGGGGGGGTGAATCAGTTTAACACATACATGGACTTTTAAAACTTCTCTCTTAAAAATTATTTACACCTTTACTTCATGATCAACTTAATATGTGAGCAATCTTTATTAGTGAGTAGCAAGTATCAAATAGATTTGTTAATGTAACAACAGTCTTAATATGTGAGCAACAAGTATTAAGAATATTACATAAATCACATCAACACATGCACGAAGACACCAGATATAAGTGGAAACCCATAAAGGGAGAAAACCACATCTTATTATTGTTGTGATGCAAAGGCAAGCTCCAACTCCCTCTCACCACTGTTTTTCTGTAGGCACCAACCTACAGGCAGCTCCAACCTCAATTATGCAAGCTACAACTTGCAAGGAAGTTCCAACTCCCATTAATTTTCTGCAGGCACCAACCTACAGGAGGCTCCAACCTCAGTCAACTACAACTTAAATTTTATCAAGATACAACTTGATGTGGAAGCACCAACTCCCATCTATTTTCTGCAGGCACCAACCTACAGGAGGCTCCAACCTCAGTCAGCTACAATTGACATCTATCAAGCTACAATTTGATAGGGAAGCTCCAACTTCCTTACTCTTTCAAAAGAGAAACACTTGCTGATTTACCTTGGATATCAGCTTTGTTCTGTTCCATCTGCTCTGATGTTCATCTATTCTCATATCTGCCCAGTATCATCTCTGCATCTTTTTAGATTCTCTATCAGCTTCTCCTTCTTCTCTGCTCAGCTCCTCCTTCTTCTCTGCTTCACTGCTTCATTTATGCATTCTCTTCACTCACTCTCTCTGACATCCCTATGCATATCAATGTGATATTATATATAGAGTTCCTCACATGACTGTTTGTATTTCACAAAGAATTTGGAATGAATAGTCATGACTCTTCACTTTCTGCCTTTTCAATTCTTTCACTCGCTCATTCATAAAATATAACAACATGCATTAATTTCAATATTACAGTGGGAGCTTTGTTTTTCCTCCGGAGACTTGCCAATGCATCACAAACAATATAAACCAATTAAAATATTACATTTAATTACAATGAGAGCTCCAGCTCACTCATACAGCCTTTTGGATCGCTGCGCATTTGTCTTTTCTTTGACTGTGTATGTCTTTTCTGTCATTGTGCTTTATCTCTTTTCAGCTCTGTTTTCTTTTCTTTCCTCTGTTGTGGTGTAACTACTGCCTTTTAAATCCAGGCATATTCCAATGCCTTTCATACAATAAGTGTCTTGTTGATGTGGAAGTTCCTCAAGCGGAACATACATACATCGCAATTGTTTTATATAAAGAATCACCCTCCACCTTGAGCCGAGGCCCATGGGTCCACAGACCACGTGGCATATTTTAATACCATTGCAACCATCGTTTTATATTTATGATAGCTCTTATATATATATATATATATATATATATATATATATATATATATATATATATATATATATATATATATATATATATATATATATATATATATAACCCAACTTTCATTACACTGACTGCCTTTTAATATGTCTTTAAATCAATTATCGGCGTATATAATAAAACCTGTTTAAAACATATAAAAAATCCTTTTGGGCCCACTTGCCATGCTTCCCGATGCAATATATTGCTCCTTCGATTGTGATTGATTGCTCTTTCTCCGATTACGATTGATCACTGTTCACTACGTTTTGCTGATGCGATTAGGCCATAATTCAAACTTATAAAAACATAACTTATAGACCCATCGGGTCCGGGCTTTCAATCGTAATCGCAAGTTTTGGTTGGATGTTCCGATAGGCCCATACTACGATGCTCCGATGTGATTAGGCCGAAATTCAAATATATATCATCCATCATTTATACACCCATCGGGTCTAGGCTTCATCGCAATCACAATTTTCTGTTTACATGCTCCGCTGCCTTTATAATCTCTGATGCGATTGGGTGAGGGTCCCACCATATAGTACTTTGGTTCTTTGAATGTCGCGCTATATATGTAAATATGCTGCATATAAATATATATATATGCTTTTCTGCTTGGGGTTAAGCAATTCCTAGAATAAGGTTTATGTATTATATGTAACGCCCAACCGTGTAAATCTCGAAATTAGGGTACATAAATATATCCGCCGGCTTGGGCGATTCTCGGAATTTTATATATATCCTCCAGCTGAGGTAGCAATTCTCGGAATAACGACTATCTCTGCCACTGCTACTTCTGTCGCTCTGTTTTAATCACATAACCGTATAATAAATCTTGGCTCCGGACCCCACCTGCAATGAATCTACACCGTCGATCGTTGTCGATATGATCCGGGCTCTTTTATTAAACTTTGGGCAAGTCCAGCATGCGATCACCGTTCGATGGGCCCTTCCCAAATCAACGGCTCATCACAATATCGCTCGGCATCTTGGTATGAACTATAACGTGAGATGGCACACTTTAGACGGTGGTTTTCCTATTTCGCTCAGGGACACATGTCGAGCTTTCTATGGAATTGCTCGCAACTCCTCAAATACCGCTTGTCGACGATAGGTGGTGCGATGAAACCCACTGTTCAGCTCTAAACCGTCGTTAATGTTCCTTAGGTCACGGTTCCCTACTCCAGGTTCCTTCCTCGCCTTGTTCCACGCTTTTGTGTGTTCCGCTCCTTTATAAGTGGCCCTTGTTCCCTTACATTTCAACACGGTACTACCATATGTATAACGCACAGCTCGATTACTCTATGCTTCCAAGGTTCTGTTCCATTGCGCTTAGGTTCCTCCGCCTTTCACTCGTGGTTCTGATTATTCTCCACCAAGACACATGCACATATTCACACAAACTAATTCAAGCAGAGCAGATATACATTCGCACATAAATTAAATCCATATATCCGCCATACACAATGTATGCAAATCAATGGCTCTACCTCTGTATTCGCTGCCTCTGTCTCCGCTGCTCGACCGTTTCACTGCCTCCATATTCACTGCTTCTACCTCCATTTCTCGACCTTTTCGCTCTGCCTCTATATTCGACTGTTACACTTTAGCAGTGTTCTTCCGCCTGTCTCCTTTTCCCTGCTTTCTTTTTCTTTTTTCTATCTTTGTTCCGCAGTCCTTTGCCTGTTTCTGCTTCAGTGCTACCTCCTCTGTAGGTCTGTGCAGCTCTCTAATCAAGTCTGTGCTCCTTGATGCTGCTCCTTACTCCTCTTTTTGCCTCCTCTGCTGCCTCTCTAGATCTCCAATCAACTGAACCTTCTACAACTGCCTCTGCTTCATGTCTCATGCTCTCTTTGCCTTGTTGCTGTTTCAAGTGCTCCTTCTTTGTCATTTCCTTTGCCATCAATGAAAACATTTCCAACAAAAATAATCTACCCATAGTGTGTTGTCGATCATGATTCTGAATGAATCCACCACCTCTATGATGATGCCCTGGTCTTCTTTTGTCATTTATGTGACAAAACTCTTGAAAACTCAAGTGATATTTGAATCTCTGATTTTGAGACTCATATTATTCAAAATAGTTTTCAAGGGATTCATGCTCTTGAAGCCCTTCATTTCCCACAGCCAAAAAGGTAGGCATGGTAGAGCGTTGGGAAACTTGTGGCTGATGCATTGGTTGATCATTCCAGTGATGAGATATGCCAGAGTCTTCTCCAATATGGAATCCTTTAGGGGATTCTTTGACTATTTCCATTCTCATCTCTTTCATTTCTCTAGCAAGATCTTTCATGGCTCTAAGAAGGATCTTAGGAAAATCATTTTCTACTTCTTCACTTCTAGATACAGGGCCTTTACCCTTGTCTTCATTGTCATTGGTGTAATCAAATTTATCCTTTCTTCTCTTTAGATACCTCTTCTCTCTATTAGTAAGAGGTTCTTCTTCTTCATAAGACATATTGACTTCTTAGAAAGCACAGGCTATGCCAAGATGATGCTCTGATACCACTGTGATATTCCCTAATGGGAAATGCAGTAATAAAAGACAGATATGAAGGAAACTAATTTAGTTCATCCAAGACAAAGCAGGAGGAAAATATGGAGACCTTTCAAAAGTATTTACAGCAGCAAAATAGATGTACAATGTGGCCCATGAGATGCATAACTGGAAATACAGGTCACCAATAGAAGAAAATCCTCAAAAGGATGGGCTGCAATCATATGTATGGACTAAAAAAGGCTTGACAACGTTATTTTATTGAGCTGTAGTAGCTAAAGATTACACTTTAGATCTAGAGCATAAAAATGCATGAAAATTCAGATCTATAATAGATCCATACACTATAGAGGTTCTTCTATACATCCCCCTTGGGGTTTTGATAAAAACACCATGTACAAGCAGTAGATCTAAGATCTAAGTCTACAGATCTGTAGAAATATTCAGATATTCAGAAGTATACAGAATTATTCAGGTCATATCTGATATGAACGAGAAAATAATGGATTTCCAAAGTGAAGGGCAGATCCCCAACACTTGAAAACAATCTCTCCAAATGGGTTGCCAAAACACCCTGCAACAACACCTACAGGAATAACGTAGATCTGGAAGTAAAAATGTGTTGTAGGGTTTAGAATGTGGTTGGACACATGCCAAGATTAGAAATTGAAGCCCAAGCACTCCAATACTGTCCTCCTAATGGAGTAGAAGTCTCCACTGAAAAAAGGGCACTGAAATGACCTAGATCTGAGTAGATCTAGCCTCCACTGGCTGCAGCTTACAAAGACAACCAAACCCTCAACAGGATCTGCATTGTAGTTGGAAGAAGAAGCTTGGCCTTTAGCCAGATAGTGGACTATGCAATACAAAAGTCTTCCTAGAGGGCTCTCAAGGAAAGAGGTGGGATTCTCGATCAGGAACACCCAATGCTAAACATCATTATTATTAGCTATACAACAAGAGAATGTGATATGTCTTTACCAACCATATACTTAGAAAAATATCATAACCATCAACAACCCTCTCATGCTACCATCCTCTTCCTTTTATAAGTTAAGAGCTTGTAAACCCTAAACCTCCTTCAATGAAATCACTTCTTTCACACAAGCCATCTCCATCTAAAACTGCGTTGTGCCTCATTGATGGCCACTCCTCCAAGAAAATGATGTATATTTGGTCATGGTTGACCCAGCCAAAATATCCAACCCCTTTCACACCTAAGGATACTTGCTTACATAGCCAATATTTAGCCTTTTTCACATTTCAATTGATTTATTGACTATTTAGGAGTATTATGGACCTCCTTTACATTTTTATTCTTAAAACAGAGAAATAAAACAAAAATGAATATTCCCATTAGTTTAGGACTAATTGGGAATATTACACTCCTAATATTTCCTTCATATCTGAAAATTTAGAGTGAAACAATTCTTGATATTCATGCAGTACTTATGTGACTTTGCTGACTATTTATTCACCAGAGTAATCTCCTTCTATTGCAAACTTCAACTCTTCTTTTGATCCAACTTTCACCTAAGTTCTTAGTATTTAATGGATGTGTGATATCTAACATCTCTATCATTGGCCCATATACTTCACAGTTCCCCTCTGATTCTATTATGTCAATGTTTTTAGCACATTTTTCTTCTTTTGCAGTAATGTTATAGAATTCTAGTGCATACTCTAACTAGGCGGTCCAATTAGGTTTCTTCCATGTCAATGTGGTTATACCTTAAAAGATATTCTCTTTTACTATCTGCAGGGTTGAATCTATGCTTGGACATTCATCCTCAAAGTTGAATGTTAGTATAAACCCATCAACCAAGTCTACCCAGTTGATAGTACCATGTCATAGTTCTTTTTGCAGGTACCAATTCATAGGAATTGTCTCCAATGTGTGAATAAATCCATGTGCCCATTCCTAGTATGGAATCTCCTTCCATTCTGTAATGCATAGCTAGATATGCTCTCTAGAGTTATTTTTACCATCATATTTCTTTTTTTTTTGGGTTTCCACTTGTCCAAACCTTATCCACATTAATCTTTGACATACCTTCCATTAATCTATATTCTTCTTTTGTTTGCCTCACCATCTAGTAGGGGTATATCTTAGGGTTGTATCTAAATCTAATAGTCTCTGATATTCTAGTACCCTTCCTTCGTAATCATTAAGAAAAGTTTCTACATTACCAAAACCATCATAATAAGGCAGATTATATACCTCAAATGTCATACAACGAACAACTTTTGTTATTCTTACACATTTATTTGTTGATATTTTAAGCAATATGTTCTGTCATTTCTCTAATCCTTCATCTGAATATGAGGTGCACGTACTATCATGATCCCAACTCAGCTTGCCATATGTAGTGGGGTTAATATATTCTTCTTCCTCGATTGTCAATTGATAGATGTTATCAATATCTTCTACGATGTATTCTTCTCTCACTGGCTCTGTATATCTTACTCCTTCTGATGGATCTAAAGGCAAAATAGTTGTTGTATTTCGTCCTTCAAATATCATTTTTGCCTTATTTAGATTTATAATGGCCATATTATCCATTTCCCAATCAATTCCAATAAAAGCAGGGTAAGGATTACTATCATCAATAATTTCTACCACTTCAAAATCAACAAAGGTGAAAACTCCTTCAATATCTACTATTACACCTCATAGTCTTCACATAGGAAAGATATTTTTCTGATTTTCCAGTCTTAGCTAAATATTTGACCATTGTAGCTTTGACTTGCCCATTATTTCCCATGTATTCTTTTTTGAAAAATTAGCAACAAATCCCAAATCCAGAATAACCTTATCGATTTCATATTCTCTAATCCGTGCAATAATGATGCTACTCTCATGGACACTTCCTCCCGTTATGACTGCGCCGTCCTCAACTATCTCCACTACCTCCATAAATACGTTGTTGATTTGGTCAACCTTGACCCCATCAACATGCATTGACCCCCATTCACACCAAAGAGTGATTTATTCAACTAGATACAGTGATCCACATTCACATTAGAAGTGGTTATATTCCTACTAAAGATATTTATGGGTCTCTCTACCCTCTTACTCATCTATCTTATGGAATTTTTTTTTAATATTCTAACTATCTAAAAACTAACTAGGAATATTACAGAGCGCGGGTGGGAGTTGTATGCGGTAGTAGAAGACTCGGCGTGAGGGGAGTCGTATACCAGAAAAATGTCATAAACTATGGCATGGATAACATGGGGGGCTAAACCAATGACCAAGAACAAAACATGAAACATCACTATAGCTTCCATTGTGCAACTATGGTAAGAGATTGAAGTTAACACAAAATCATGATTTGCGGGAGTTACATATTAAAAAGCACCATTCCAAAGAGGTTTTCACACATTAAAATTGACTCATGAACTATAGCATCAATATTTTATTCACACATCAAAAAGTGATATATAAAATTAAATATAAGGGTTTAAATTATTCATCAGAGAGATAGGAATGAACCAATCACAACTCCAATATAATGTAGTTCTTAAACTCCACTGTTGGAACAGGGTCCCCTAAAGCTGCAAATTTTGTACAATTTTGTATATTTTTGGTATTATTTAGTCTAATGCAGGGGTTTTGGGGTGGCTCAAAGCCTCGAAAGCATTGTAATGGGTGAAGGGTAGAACAAGAGTCTACAAACCATGATTTGCAGACCATTGGAAGCATAGGCTAATTCGATATAAATAGATGAACATTTTTTAGTATTAAGGCAGGAAAGAATTAGGTTTGATGCTAAGTGCGAATTGTTAGATTTGTTGTTGGGTCGTTTGGGTAAGGAATCCTACTAGCTGTGTGTGTGGAGATCCTAAGTGCTACTATGTGCAGACCCTGTTGGTTGTGTGCGCAGGCTATGTCAGATTGTATTGGGTTTTGGATGCTAATATATGCGGATATGGTTAAAGTATCTCTGTGTTATCTGATCTGATGTATTACTGTTGATGCGAACTATTGGGATCTGTTACAACTACGAATATGTAATATTCCTAATTAGCCCAAGCTAATGTGAATATTCAATTTTTCTTTTCTTTTTTGTTTCATGAATAAATGTGTAAAGGAGGATTATAAAAACTCCTAAAACAACAAATAAATCAATGCCACATGTGAACAAAGACAAATCTAGCCTATCTTAATAAAACACCCTTATGTGTGAAAGGGATTGAGTCATTTGATTGGGTCAAACATGACCAAATCAATAGTGATGTCTAGATGAAGCGATCCTCCTTGATGCACAGCGTAGTTTTAGTTAGAGGATGCTCATGTGAAAAGAGCTTTTTCATTGAGATGGTTTAGGGTTTTGCAAGCTCACAAAATTATATAAGGAAGGGGAGGATAGCATGAGAAGGTTGTTTATTGTATGATATTTATGAATATATTGTCTATTTATACATATATCATTCTCTTGGCTATTTAATAGAGAATAATGATGTTTAGCACTGGGTGTTCTTGATTGGTAATCCCACCTCTTTCCTTGAGAGCCCTCTTGGAAGAGTCTTGCATGTCTTGTCCACTATTAGGCATTTGGCCAAGCTTCATCTTACAACTACAATGCAAATCTTATTGAGGGTTTGGTTTTCTTTTTAAGCTGCAACAGTGGAGGCTAGATCTATTTAGATCTAGGGAAATCTAGTGCCTCTTTTCAGTGGGAAAGTATTCTATCCCTTTTGCAAGAGTGTATTGGATCATTTGAGCTTCGGATACACATCTTGGCATCAGGTAAAACTATTCTTAAAGCCTACATCACAGTCCATCTTCCAGTACTGCGTTATTTGCAAGGAGAAAGTTGCAGGATGTTTTGGCAGACTTTTGGAGGAGAGATCTCTGGTGTTGGGAATCTGCCCTTCACTGTGGTGATCCATGGATTTCAAATCTATTCCATTTCATATTCAGATGTAATCTGAATACTCCTATATTTGCTTCAGAAATTCTGAATCATTCTACAGATCTACTGCATAAGATCTCATATCTACTCCATGTGCTTCATGGATTGTTGAAAACCCCAAGGGGTATGTAAATTAGAGACTCTATAGTGTATGGATCTGTCTTAGATCTGACTTTTCATACATTATTTTGATCTAGATCTAAGTTTCAATCTTCATCTGTTGTATGCTCTATAAAATAATGTTGTCAAGCCTTTTATAGTGGATACATGTGATTGCAGCACCTCTTTTGAGGATTTTCTTCTATTCAAGTCTTCTATTTCCTGTTATACATTGTATGGGGCTCATTTTAAATCTGATTTGCTGATGTATATGTAAATATTGAGCCTCCATATTGGTCTCCTGCTCTTATTTTTCTGAACTGCTTTATTTCTGAGAAGTATTGTTTAGTACTGTTGCTTGTTTCCCATTTGGGATATTATAGTGGTATCAGAGCAATCATCTTGGCACAGCTTGTGTTTTTCTTGAAGAGCCAATATTTCTTTAGAATAATATGAGCCTCTTACTAACGGAGAGAAGAGGTATCTAAGAATAAGATAGAAGAAGATTTATTACACTGAAGACAAAGAAGACAAGGGTCAAACCCCTTTATCTGAAAGAATGAAAGGGAAAGAGTTCTCAAAAACTCTATTCCAAACTATGCTTAAGCCGAGGAATGAAATTAGGGGAATGAGAAATGAAAGACATGTAGATCTTTTGGAGAGGTTTGCACCTGAAGAAAGCCCCAGTTCTTCATATGATGTGTGTGAGCATTCAACCACACAATCAGATCTACAACGTTGTAGCATGACTACATTCCTAGCATGAGGAGAAACAGAGGAAGAGGCACCAAAAGAGGAGACTCTTGGTGACTATCTCCAAGAATATGAATCAGAGTCTAAAATATTCAAAGAGCATCTAAGCTTCCCAGAGTTTTGTCAACTCAAAGAAGAGAGAAGATCCAACAGAAACATGATGAGAAGAGGGTGCATGCAATACACTTTGGGTAGGGCTTTTATACCTACATTTGATGGATCACTTGAGACCTCAGCCAAGTCTTGGGTAAAGAAGCTAGACACATATTTCGAGCTGCATCAAGTTTCAGAAGAAGAATCCTTAAGAGTAGCAATGCTGCACCTCCAAGGTAAGGCTTATGCCTAGTGGTTATTTGAATCTTCTTCATTAAGGAATGTAAACATCTCTACTTATGCAAAGTTCACTAGGAGGTTAGTGAAAAGATTTGAGGTTGGGCCATCTGAAACTTCTTGGGGTAAGCCCAATAATTCAGAACCTTTGCATGAGATGGAAGGATCCATAAAGATAGCTCCATTTCAGAACATTTTTGAAAGGGTTAAAGATCTGCTACATGATTTTCCAAGGACAAAGACCTCACTTCAGCAAGAACATTCTTCTCAAGAGGAAGAAATGAGTGTTCCTTTTCCAAAAAGAGATCAAGAGAAAGGATCTTCTATTGATCAAGCATGCTACATTGATGAGGAGGAGAAAGAAGAAGAGATGAAAAGTTCCTCTAGTGATGTGAAAGAAGCAGGAGATCTATTTTTATTGAGAGACGGAAATGAAGCCATTGAGGGCTCTTGTATCTTTGCAAGAAGGCCCCAAGGATCTTACACAAGAAGAGAATGAGAAACATGTGTCTATGATAATAGACAAAAATAAAAAACCATGGAGGGAATGTGTTCCTACATTGAATTCAGTTTTGGGAACACACACTATGACATATCAGTCCTTTGTGATCAAGACTCTTGACACCAAGGAGATGATGGGTGTTCATGAGTTAAATATATCTAAAGAGAGCACCTTACACTATGAAATCTTGCAGAAGGTGGGTGAAGGAGAGAATATAAAGGATCAAAATGCTGGTATGAAGGGAGGTGATCCCCTATTACATGGACAAGAATATGGAGGAGTTGCTCCACTCAAAAGCACTCTTACATATACAAGAGTGATGCCCCATTATCACGTGACTTCCACACAAAAATCAGAGATGGAATTGCGTAGTGGAAGCAGTCATAAGATGTTCCCATCAGTTTTTCACATGGGAATAAGCCATGAGACATCAATATCTTGTGGTATACCACTTGGGAGGAGACCTGATTTAGATTTGGTGAAATATGTTTCATGCATCGATGCTCCTTTCATAGACCTAAGAAGGGAGGGAGCGCTAGAAGACCATACTACAGTGCTGAGAGTATGGGGAAGGGTCAAGGACAGGGAAAGTATTTTTCCCTTAACATAATTATACATTCTCTCATATCATACTACGCTAAGAAAAGATGCTGCAAGGAGGAAGAATGACACCATCATGGAGAAAGGAAGGCAACCCTTGGATTAGGGGAAAAACTTGTTTGTAGAACACTCTTCCATACATGATGAGAGATGGTGGTCACACATGCATACTTTGGCAAGACCAAGGAGGTTTTGGATAGATGATAGCCTTCCATGGGAGACTAACTTCCAAGAACTTGCATTCTATTTTGAGCATGTGCATCAGCAAGGAGGGCAGCAAGGAAGGAATGGAAACCTTCCACCTTATACCTTTGGCATGGGAGATGTCAAGGAGGAGAGAAGCAAAATGACATACATTTTATATAACACAATATCAGCGTTGTCATTGTTGGGAAAATTAGACCCATATTGGAAATCCCAACTGCTGGTGGAATATTCCAAGGATCTTCACACTTGCATGGTTCTTGATGACTTTCTACATGATGAGAGCTATTCAATCCTAGATGGAGTCATCTCTTGTTGTAAATAATGATAGGGGGGTGAATCAGTATTCCTTTCAATAATAGCATTAGTTAATCTTCAATTATTATTAGTGTTTGTATAATGATAGAAGCAAACAAAAGGAACAAAAATGCACACAATTTTTAAGGTGGAAACCCACTCCGGGACAAAACCACCTAATGATTTTCTAATAATTCTTTAATATTCAACTCTAGTTGAAATAAAGCTCCAACTTCCTATAATATAGAAAAGAATTATTCTCCAGCTTCCACTGGATGGATGCTCCAATGCCCGAGATTCTTCAGTAGTCAACTGAACGGATGCCCCAACTCACCCTACCACCACCCTACCACCCTATAGAAGAATAAAAGAAGAATGGACTCTCGTACCAGGGAAAATGGTCTACTTTACAATGATATATAATGATGTAGAAGAAGAAGACACATTATACCATAACCCCAACTATGACACAACCACCTAATGATGATCCTAGACCTCCCGACACTGCCTCTTCAACTCTTGGCAGATAGACACTAGAACAACTTTTACAATAATGTATTTACAATGACTTAGTACAATGATAATTTTACAGTGACTGTATGCAGTGTTGCCCACTTGAAGACTTCATGTGATGAACTTCTTGCTGTTTTTATGCACCTTGGTTGCTACCCGCTACTACACCTTTCTTTGCTTTGCTGCCCTAGAAATTTTGGTCCTTTGCAGCCCTTGACAACACAAGATCTAGCTTTTTCTTACTTTCTAGGAGTTCGATATTTAATCTGGTGTATCTCTATTATTTTAGATCCCAAATATCTGATTTTCGGTCCTATATTATTCCTCTGAGTTGTCTTTCTAATTCCACAGGTCTGAACGAATTTGGATCCTTCAAGATAGAGTTATGCCCAATATCTCACAATGCCCTAGTTATGGATTGTTTTAGTAGAGAGAAATTATACGGTGTGCCACGTGTCAATTTTTCTTTATTTAGATCTTAAATTAATAAAGAGAAAACTAAAATCCATGCACTATCTCCCAATTTTTATGGAATTCCAATCAGATACTCAGAGAGAGAGTTATGATTATTTTCCCAAGGTCATTTGTTTGAGATGAATTTCAAGAGCCTGCAGAAACACTGACTTCCACATATCATATCTCTGAACCTATTGTGTAACTTGATATGAAATTTTCATAGTAGCTTCCTCAGGATTTTGGCTTCACCTCATAAAAATTTCAACTTCTGAACCTTTGTAGAAAAAACGTTAGAGCGAAAATTCCACGATGACCTGTTTCAGATGGCGAAATCCCTTGCATAAGGAGGATATGAGGATCATAATTTATATAAATGCTTAGGTTGAGAGGGGCTTCAACAAGTGAACGTGGGAGGGATTTTCAGATCTTAAAAAATATTAATTATGACTTTTCAATGACCCATGCCAAAACCCCATGGGGTTTTAGCCCACTAACTGGGGGTACAAACTTCAAACATGAATATCTCTCAAACCGTGAATAATTACATGGTGTGCCATACATCAACGGAAACATCTCAACAAGTAGAAAATATCAAAAGCATTCTTGACCCAGAATATATTAATTTTGTAGGTAAAAATTCCCATGCAATATTGGGGTAGCCCCTAGTGCTGCTTGGGTTGACATCAATGACAACCGCTGATCAACAATCTCCCCCCTTGGCATTGATGGAAACACAAGTACTCCCCCTGCGATAATTACACCTATTCCTACAAAATTATCTCCCCCTTTGACATAAATGGAAAAAGGTAACTCATCCTGACACACAACCATATTGCGGACCTGTACACACTTCCACTCCCCCTTTATATTCTGAATAAGGAAAATCTAATGAGAACTTGGGAGAATCCCAAGCTTCTGGCGAAGATATTCCAATGCTTCACGAGTACTCTCACAATCATCAACACTTCCTACCCAATTTGCATCTGTAAAGGAATGAATAATGAGATTATTACCCTTGGTATAGCACAATCCATATTCTGTTGTTCCCTTATATATCGAAGAATTATTTTTATGGAAATAATATGTGATTCTTTTGGTGCTTCTTGGAATCTTGCTACTTGTCCAACTGCTTGCATAACATCTGGCCGAGAGGCTGTTACATATAGAAGACTACCAATCATAGATCTGTACAACATTTGATCCACATCCTTAGATGAGTCGTCTATGCTCAATTTGCAACCTGTTACCATTGGAGTAAGGATGGGTTTGCAATCTTCCATTTTAAATTTCTTGAGCATTTCCTTGATGTACTTGGCTTGACATATAAATATTCCTTTCTCTTGCTGAGATATTTGAATCCCTAAGGAGTATGTCAGCTCACCAAGTAAAGACATCTCGAAATCACTTTTCATCTTTGTAGAAAACTTCTTACTTAGTCGATCATCATTGCTACCAAATATTATATCATCCTCTTTAACTATTAGACATGCTTTAGTTGCTTCATCCAGAACATATATGTCATTTGGAGCTCGACTTGCTATAGCCACAATTTCACCATACCTACCTTTCCTGATTTCAAATATTGTGGAGTTGAATAGTATTGTGTGTCCTTGATCACATTTGTCCAACACTGAGCAGATTGTGATTCATGTTTTCAACCAATAGAAAATTCTTTTGTAGAGCATCTTTGCTTCTGAGAGTGACACTACCTGATATTATAACATTTGAAGATCCATCATTTCCAAAGGACACGGTTCCATCCTTCTTCTCTTTCAGAGATACAAATTTATTTCTATCTCCAGTCATATGTGTTGAGCAACCGCTATCAACATACCACATATTTGTTGTTTTGAGCCTTGAGAGCGAGAGCACAATTATCAGTCTTCTTCTTCTTCTATGTTCGTTCGTTCTGTGGCTTTAAAGATTCTTCTGGAGGATTTTCAAGTCTGCAGTCTCTGGCTATGTGTCCAAAGTTTCGACATTTGTAACATTCAATATTATTTCTTAAATGTTCAAATCTATTGATGTTTTGCTAAGCCCTAGGAGGTTCATATTTGACAGATCTCCTAGAATTGTATCCATTACTAGGGTACGTGCGACATTCTACAGCTTTATGACCAAATTTTCCACAAGAATAACAGTAGCCATAAAAAATATGTTGGTACCTGGATGGAAATATTCATCGAGGAATTGTCTTCCAAGGTTGTTCTTGCAAATCTTGTCCAATGAAGTCTACATGCATGTCAGATCTCATAGGTTCATTGTATTTTGTTGTAGAAGGTCCTGCCTCTTCTTCTTTGTAACAGATGCTAGTTCTGTCATTATAAGATCGTTGATTGTTGATGAGCTCTTCCAATGCCCTTGAGTTGTTGGCATAATTTTGGACAGTTTTTCCTTTCTTCACTTCCTTACGTAGCAAGACTACTTCAGCTTCTAATTCTTTCTTTTCTTGGTTCCTTTCTTCCAACTTCTTTTGAAGTGACTCTTCAATGCATTTGTGTTCTTCAAATTCAATTTTGAGACCTTGAACTTGTTCTTTAGGAGTATTGGAATGGAACTTCTCTGCCTTGAGATCTTTTATAAGTTTGATTGCTTCCTTAGAAAATTCTTCTATAGTCAATCCTTCTTCTTCGTTGTTTGATACCTCTTGTTTATTGTGCTTGGCCATAAAAAATACTCTCACATTGGATTCTTCTTCGTTGTCATTGCCTTCATCGGATGATGAGCTATCTTCTTTAGAGAGAAATTTCCTTTTGGATCCTTGCTTGTTGAATTTATAAAAGCCTTTCTTTCCTTTTGAGTTGTCATCACTTATGTTTGGACATTTTGATGCGAAATTCCCAACCTCACCACAGCCAAAACATATCAATGGAAGTTTACCTTTGAATTTTCCCTTAACAATTTTTATTTTTCTCGTAAAGTAAGCATATTATTCATCTGAAAGACCTTCTTCATCATCTCCCTTTTCTTCACACTTGGAGGTGCATGTCTTTTCAATTGAAGGTTGTTTGTCCTTATTGGTTTTCTTAGATGAAAAAAACACAGTTTCAAGATCTGAAGTACCCTCTTCTTCATCAAGTCTCATTTCATATGCTATGAGAACTCCATGTAATTCCTCATTGCTAAGTTTGTCCAGATTTGCACTGTATTTTAAGACCGATACCTTTGGGTTGAATATCCCTGGTAACGTTCTAAGAATATTTCATATAATAGTCTTCTCGTCAACTAGCTATCCCAATCCTTCCAGAGTATTGGTTATTTCATCAACGTATTGGAAGTATGCAACAATGTTGCAATCTTCTTTCATTCTGAGTTTCTCAATTTTTTCTCTATAGATTTGAAGCTTTTCTTGTTTGACAGTTGAGTCACCTGCATATATATTCTCAAGCTTGTCCCATAAATTTTTGGTGGTTTTACAACCCAACACCTTATGATAGGCAGATTCAATAAGTCCACTGATAATAATACTCTTTTCTTTTGCATCATTTACCAAATTCTTCTTACCTTTTTCATCTGCGGTTGATGTAAATCCATTTTGAACAATGTCCCATACTTCGTAACCTTGCGCCAAGAGATATACCTCCATTCTTCCTTCCTATAGTGCATAATTATTTTCATTGAACAGAGGTACACCATTCATGGTATTCTTGTCTAGAGCCTCCAAGCTCAAGGAGAAGTTACTACAAAAGGCTTATGAAGAGTTCTATTTCAGGCACGCATATTCTATGAAGCTCAACAACATCATCTTGAGGAGCTACTATAGGGAGGGATTTGAAAAAGAACTATATCAGTACTGTCAAAGATGCATGAACCTTGTGGAAATGGAGCAGCAACATCACTCTAAGAGAGAGTTGAATCAGCCCTCTCTTTCTCTTCTTGAGGGAGAGAATAGATCTATACACCACTCCATTGATAGGAGGAGGATTTTTGGTGAAGAACATGCTCTTGTTACACATGTTTTATATTCTAATTTCCTGCATTCTTCCACCATGTTTTTTCAGGCCATTACTCCAAGGAGGAGTATTATATCTTGTAGGCATCATGGACAATATTGGGCCACAAAAATTTCTGAATTGGGCCACTCCCTTGGAAGAAAAAGGGAGATTTTACAACATGATGGGTGCTTCCCTAAGGAACCAAATATATCTCACTTTCAGCCATGGTGATATGGTATGGAAAACAAGTAAGTGGTGGGAAACGACTTACCATATCGAAATCTGATGCACACAGGAGATGCACTGCGCTGGTTCCACATGTGGGACTATGACCCACCTCCATATGCAGAAATTTTTATTTGTATGTACATTGTTTTGATTCCCTATATTGATGATGTAATTTTCATTTTCATAGGGATGTATGGAGGAAGGAGGGAAGGCATGCATGTGACCTATGGAATGGCTACTCTCCATGTACTTTATGTTTCATATTTCAAAGAGAGCATTGGGAAAACCATGTTTGTTTCATGTGATTTATTGTCTCCTTATGGGATGAGCTATTTGCATCTCATGAGAACTTTGGTGGAGCAAGTCATGGATGGATGGTTTGGTGAAAACTCACCTCATGGAGGAAGATTAACTCATTTTGGTGTCACCAATGGAGGAGGAGATGTGTTGCAGCACTCACCTTATCATTTTCTTGATGACAAGAAAATTTTTGGAGGGGAGGACTATAATATTCCTAATTAGCCCAAGCTAATGGGAATATTCAATTTTTCTTTGCTTTTCTGTTTCATGAATAAATGTGTAAAGGAGGATTATAAAAACTCCTAAAACAAAAAATAAATCAATGCCACATGTGAACAAAGACAAATATGGACTATCTTAATAAAACACCCTTATGTGTGAAATGGATTGAGTCATTTGACTGGGTCAACCATGACCAAATCAACAGTGCTGTCTAGATGAAGTGATCCTCCTTGATGCACAGTACAGTTTTAGTTGGAGGATGCACATGTGAAAATAGCTGCTTCATTGAGATGTTCTAGGGTTTTTCAAGCTCACAAAGTTATATAAGGAAGGGGAGGAAAACATGAGAATTTTGTTGATTGTATGATATTTCTGAATATATTATTTGTTTAGACATATATCATTCTCTTGGTTGTTTAGCAGAGAATAGTGTTGTTTAGCACTAGGTGTTCCTGATCGGAATCCCACCTCTTTCCTTGAGAGGCCTCTTGGAAGAGTATTTCATGTCTTGTCCACTATCAGGCATTTCAAAGCTTCATCTTCCAACTACAACATAGATCTTGTTGAGGGTTTGGTTTTCCTTGTAAGCTGCAGCAGTGGAGGCAAGATCTATTCAGATCTAGGCAAATCTAGTGCCTCTTTTCAGTGGGAAAGTATTCTATCCCATTGGAAAAAGTGTATTGGATCATTGGAGCTTAGGATCCACATCTTGGAATTAGGCCAAACTGTTCTTAAATCCTACAACACAGTCCATCTTCCAGTACTACATTATTTGCAAGGAGAAAGTTGCAAGGTGTTTTGGTAGACTTTTGGAGGAGAGATCTCTAGTGTTGGGAATTTTCCCTTCACTGTGGTGATCCATGGATTTAAAATCTATTCCATGTCATATTCATATATAATTTGAATACTCCTGTATTTGCTTCAGAAATTCTAAATCATTCTGCAGATCTGCTGCATAAGATCTCAGATCTACTCTATGTGCTTCATGTATTGCTGAAAACCCCAAGGGGTATGTAAAGTAGAGACTCTATAGTGTATGGATCTGTCTTAGATCTGACTGTTCATGCATTATTTTTCTCTAGATCTAAGTTGTAGTCTTCAGATGTTGTATGCTCTATAAAATAATGTTGTCAAGCTTTTTGTAGTGAATACATGTGATTGCAGCACCTCTTTTGAGGATTTTCTTCTATTTAAGTCTTCTATTTCCTGTTATAAATTGTATGGGCCTCATTGTGAATCTGATTTGCTAATGTATATGCAAATTTTGAGCCTCCATATTGGCCTCCTGCTCTTATTTTTCTGAACTGCATTATTTCTGAGCAGTATTTTCTAATACTACTGCTTGTTTCCCATTTGGGATATTACAAAATATTGTTGTGTTATATGTTTATGCTGTGAATCTGTTTGTGTTATGGTATAAATGTAATCTATTGATGATGCGTTATGATAATGTGTGTTGATAAATGCTAATGCGCACGTGGATGCAGAGTTATTAACTAGATCTGTGCATTATAATTTCCCTGTAAATTGAGATTATAATGTTAACAACCTTACGAATAGAACTGTTTGGTGTGAACCTGATAGGTTGCGAATGTGGATCTGCTTGAATTACCTACTCTATCTCTCAAGGTGCGAGAACATGGTTCTAGCACCCTCCCATACTACTTCAAGTGAGACTTTGGCCCGCGTAAGCAGGTCACTGCTGAAAGGGCCATTAGTTGTAATATTCCCAGTTAGTCCTAAGCTAATTGGAATATTCAATTTTGTTTCATTTCTTTGTTTTAAGAATAAAAGTGTGAAGGAGGTACATAATACTCCTAAACAATGAATAAATCAATGCCAAATTTAAAAAGGTTGAATCTTGGCTGCTAAATCAAGCACCCTTAGGTTTAAAAAGGGGCTGGACATTTTGAATGGGTCAACCTTGACCAAATATACAACACTGTCATTGAGGAGTGGCCATCAATGAGGCACAACGCAGTTTTAGATGGAGATGATTTGTGTGAAAGGAGTGATCTCATTGGAAGTGGTTTAGGGCTTGCAAGCTCTTAACTTATAAAGGAAGAGGATGGCAGCATGAGAAGGTTGTTGATGATATGATATTTTTCTGAGTATATGGTATGTTTAGACATATCTCATTCTCTTGTTGTTTAGTTGAGAATAATGTTGTTTAGCATTGGGTGTTCCTGATCGAGAATCCCACTTCTTTGCTTGAGAGGCCTCTTGGAAGAGTTTGTGTTGCATAGTACACTATTTGGCTGAAGGCCAAGCTTCTTCTTTCAACTAAAATGTAGATCCTATTGAGGGTTTGGTTGTCTTTCTAAGCTGCAGCAAGCCGAGGCTAGATCTATTAAGATCTAAGACATTTCAGTGCTCCTTTTCAGTGGAGGAGGCTTCTATTATATTGGGAGGAGAGTATTGGATGATTGGAGCATCATTTTCAGATCTTGGCATGTGACCAAACATATTATAAACCCTACAGTGCAATTTTTCTTCCAGATCTATGTTATTCCTGTAGGTGCTCTTGCAGGGTATTTTGGCACGTCATTTGGAGGATTAGTTTTCAAGTGTTAGGGATTTTCCCTTCACTTTGGAGATCCATTGGAGGAGATATATTTATTTTTCATATCAAATCAAATCTGAATACTTCTGAATCTCTAAATATTTTTGCAGATCTTCAAACTTAGATCTCAGATCTACTTCATGTACATGGTGTGATGCTCAAAACCCCAAAGGGATCTTGAAGAGGGGCCTATATAGTGTATGGATCTGTTATAGATATGAATTTTCATGCAATTATTTTCTCCAGATCTAAAGTGTAATCAACAGATGTTGCAGCCTAATAAAATAACGTTGTAAAGCCCTTTTCAGTCGTAATACATGGTTGTAGCACCTCTTTTTGAGGATTTTCTTCTATTAGAGACTTGTATTTGTTGTTATGCATCTCACGGGCCATCTTGTACATCTATTTTTCTGCTGTAAATACTTTTGAAAGGTCTCCATATTGGCCTCCTACTTTGTCTTTGATGATATGCGTTATTTTTCTACAAATCTGTATTATATTGCTACATTCCCCATTTGGGAATATTACAGTGGTATCAGAGCATCATCTTGGCACAACCTATGCTTTCTAAGAAGCCAATATGTCTTCTAAAGAAGAAGGTCCTATTACTGACAGAGAAAAGAGGTATCTTAAGAGAATACACAACAAGATTGATTACACAAATCACAATGAAGACAAGGGTAAAACCGCATTATCTGGAGGACTGGAAGTAAAGGAGTTCTCAAGACTTATTCTCCAAAATATGCAGGTGCTTAAAAGAGAAACCAAGGGGTTAAGGAGGGAAACATATGAAGATCCCTCAAAAATATTGTAACATGAAGAAAGCCCCAGTTCTTTATATTATGTGTGTGAGCATTCAGCCAGACAACCAGATCTACAATGTTGTACCATGCCTACATTCTCGGCAAGAGAAGAAGAAACACCAAAGGAGGAGACTCTTGGTGATTATCTCCAAGAATATGAATCTTAATCTAAAATATTCAAGGAGTGTTTAAGCTTCCAATGGTTCTTTCAACTTAAAGAGGAGAGAAGACCCAACACCTAAAATGGAAGAAGAGGGCGCATGCAACCTACTTTGGGTAGATTATTTCTACCTACTTTTGATGGGTCACTAACACAGTCACACAGCTGAAAGTCAGCTCCCTTTCTCTTGACCCTCGTTCTTTGGCTCCACGCGGTCTACTTACATTCCCTTGGAAATTTTATTTATCTAATTTGGAGAAAATTGATAAATAACTATATTCAACAGCTTTGAATATCAAATGGTATCTCCCAACTTATATCTTAATTCCAACTTTATAATCAAAGTTTATACCTTAGCGCGTTATATATTAATATTGACTTTATAACGAACCTTTGTAATTTAAATAAATCTCCGCGCCTTCTATAATATCCCGACACCTTATAACTAACCGGCATTATAATTGACCTTCGGCCGGCCCACATATATATGTCAATGGCCCAATCAAATGTGCACGTCGTACCTTGTTTAATCTTCGTGCATCTCCATCGCACAAACACCGTCCAATGGCCTTCGCCTAGATCGATGGCTCATACGCATATCGCTCGACATCCAACGTCGAAGTTTAACGTGCGATGGCATGATTGACCGGTGGTTTTCTGGGGATCCACCTTGCCACGCGTTAAATTATCTATGGAATCGCTCCTCGACCCAGAAATACCGCCTTCGCACCAAAAGCGGTGCGAAATGGGAAATCTGATTTCACAAATCTGCTAGCGGTTTTGTATATTGGCTAACCAGGGTTCACGTCGGGGTTTGCGTTTGCCTTTGTATACCCCGGTTGTTAACTCAGGTTCGGACTCTGGTTGACAACCGATTGTAACTTACTATGTTAAGCGAGATTCTATTACCATTAACCAGGTTTAAATGACCACGGTTTCACAAGCTTCTCGACTCGAGAAAATTGAGGGAAACAATAGACAGAGACATGCAGAATATATACAATAGTTCATTCCAATAGATACATATGCACAGAGTTCATCACTTCACAATTAAACAACCTCTTGAAAATTAAGGATTCAACACGATTCTAGGGTAAATGCGCATAGAAACTATTTAATTGGAAGCAATTGTAACACACAGAGTTTATTGCAGAATCTCCTCTCTTCTTCTTGTCCCCTCCATACATCTGAGGGTTACAATTATATACATAAACCTATGACTCTTCGGTTCCTCTGAGAGGACCGTTTCAGGAAATCAACAGTCTATTTAAAACAATTCGACTAACTGGAATATGATAGCTAGACTAATTGATTTATTCCACTTCTACGACTCTAACTAATCTAATAATACAATCAGCAAAGGTATTGACACGTAGCTGTGATAATTCGACTGTTTTCAAAACCTCCTAGCCACAACATGTGGACAAAAATCCTACATTGCTGGCTAGTGTTAAATGCCCTGGCATCAAACTCCCGAGGGCAATTTTCTTCATGGGCTCCTGTCCATGAGCTCTTCCACTGATCTGCCTATCTTCTGCAACATTTCTTCATTCATCCAAGTGGCATCTTCCTCTGGCTTATCCTTCCATTTGATCAAGTACTGAAAGTACTCTCGTCCTCTGGTCCTTCTGAACACTCTTTTGTCCAATATCTTCTCTGGTTGCAATGGCTGTGTTGGAGGTAGCTATTCTCTCTACTCAATCTGTTCCTTGTCTGCTGCTCTTTCTTCTGCACCATCATCTTCATACTTGTACAAATATCCAACATTAAAAATAGGAGATATTCCAACATCAGGACGTAATTCAATCTCATAAGCATTTGCAGAAAACTTCCTAAGTATCTTGCATGGCCCAATATTCTTGAACTTCAATTTGTTGTACTGCTTCTTTGGGAATCTCTCCTTTCTCAAGTGTGCAAAAACCTGATCTCCTACTTCAAAATGAACTTCTCTTCTTCTTAAGTCTGCTCTTATTTTGTATTTGATGCTACTACCTTGTAGTTGTTGTTTCACTTGTTCATGTATGGCCTGGATCTCTGAAGAAAATTCCTCACCATCTGCAATCCTTAGCTCTGCTCTTCCCAGATTTCTTAACTCTGATATTCCTCTAGGGTGCATTCCATAAACAATATGGAACATACTCTGCCCTGTGCTCCTGTTCGGTGAGTCATTATATGCATATTCTACCTCGGGCAAAATATGGTCCCACCGCTTGGGATGCTCTCCTGCAAGACATCTCAACAAATTTCCCAGACTCCTATTTACTACCTCAGTTTGTCCATCAGTTTGAGGATGATAAGCTGAGCTAAAACTTAGTTTGGCACCAAGTTTCTTCCACACTGTCCTCCAAAAATGACCCACAAATCTGGTATCTCTGTCTGAAACAATACTCTTGGGCAACCCATGCAATCTAAAAACTTCCTTGAAGAACAAGTTAGCAACATGGGTGGCATCACTAGTTTTGTAACACGAAATAAAATGTGCCATTTTGGAGAATCTGTCCACCACAACAAAGACTGCATCATTCCCTCTCTGAGTCTTGGGGTTTCCTAGAACAAAATCCATACTCACCATGTCCCAAGGCCTGTCTGGAATAGGTAAGGGAGTGTACAATCCTATATTATGGCTCCTTCCCTTGGCATATTGACAAATATTGCAATTCTTCACAAACTTGTCCACTTCTGATCTCATCTTGGGCCAGAAATAAAAGTGACTCAGCTGCTCATAAGTCTTATCAGTACCAAAGTGTCCAGCAAGTCCACCACTATGCTTCTCTTTGATCAAATTTTCCCTCATGGAACATTTTGGTACACACAGTTGGCTTATTTTGAATAGTAAGACCTCCTGCAAGAAATAATCCAACCACTGGCTTCTATCTATTAAAACAGGGTTACTACATGCCTCAAACGCTTCTTTAAAATCTAGGTCTGTTTTATACAATTCTTTCAGAAAATCAAACCCTACAACTTCAAAATTAGTTTCTTGAACAAGCATGTGCCTCCTACTCAAAGCATCAGCTACTTTATTGGCTTGGCCACTTATATGTTTTAGAACAAAATTAAAACTTTGGAGATACTCAACCCATTTAGCATGCTTATGTTTCAAATTGGGCTACTGTACAATATACTGCAGAGCATGATTGTCAGAATATAATACAAATTCCCTGGACATCAGATAATGTCTCCACTTCTTCAGTGCCTGAACAATTGCATAGAATTACTTGTCATACGAGGAATACTTTCTTCTGGTGTCATTCAGCTTCTCACTGAAATATGCCACAGGCCTATCATCCTAACTCAACACAGCTCCAATGGCCTCTCCACTAGCATCACATTTTACTTGAAATGGTTTTGTAAAATCAGGCAGAATCAAAACAGGCTTCTCTGTTATCTTTTGCTTCAAAATTTTGAAGCTTCTTTCTGCTTCAGCAGTCCACTTAAATGGTTGTTTTCTCTTATTTATTGTCTCAATTATGGGTGCATTAATCTTACTGAAGTTGCTTATAAACTTCCTATAAAAACTAGCAAGTCCATGGAAACTTCTTACCTCAAAGACATTCCTGGGTGAAGGCCACTCCACAATTGCCTTAACCTTTTCTGGGTCCATCTTCAATCCTTCTGCATAAACAACAAACCCCAAATACACCAACTCTTCCTTCATGAATGAGCATTTCTTCATATTTATCAGCATTTTCTCTTGGTGCAGCTTCTTAAAAACATGATTAAGATGCCTTAAATGTTCTTCTCTACTTCTGCTAAAAACTAATATATCATCCAAATATACTATCAAAAATTTACCAATGAATTTTTTCAACACTTCATTCATAAGTCTCATAAAAGTTCTAGGTGAATTTGACAACCCAAAAGGCATTACCATCCATTCATACGGTCCTTCATTTTTTTTAAAGGCATTTTTCCACTCATCACCCTCTCTTATTCTAATCTGATGGTATCCACTCTTCAAATCTATCTTTGAGAAATATTTAGCACCACTCAAACGGTCCATTAAATCCTCAATTATGGGCAAAGGGAATATGTATTTTATTGTGATCTTATTAATTGCTCTGGAATCATTACACATCCTCCAGCCTCCATCTTTCTTTGGGCTCAAAACTGATGGTACTGCACATGGACTCAGACTTTCTCTGATAAGTCCTTTGTCCACCAACTCCTGTACTTGTCTCCTGATTTCCTCATTTTCCTTGGGAGTCATTCTGTAGGCTGACTTGTTTGGCAGATTTGAACCAGGGATAAGATCTATCTGATGGCTGATTTTCCTCATAGGTGGCAGCTCATCAGGTAAATCATCCACAACAATGTCACAGTAATCATCTAACATCTCTTGTATCTCTACTGGTAAATCAGAAATATTTGTAGAAGTAAGAACTACTTTAGGCTTGCAAACTAAAGCAAAGCTTACCTCTTCTTCTTCTATCTACTACAGATATTCCTTCCCACTCAGCAACAAGGTCTTTGGATCAATCACTCTGCTGGATGGCTCTCCTTCCTCCATGGGAATCAATGTATGATGTACCCCATCCTTGAAGAACATGTAAGTGTTCTTCTTGCCATCATGCACTGCTACTCTGTCAAACTGCCAAGGTCTACCCAGCAGTATATGACACACATCCATGGGCATTACATCACATAAGACCTTATCTTTGTATTTGCCCATTTGCAGCTCTATCTCACACTGTTCTTTCACAACCAACTGGTGCCCTTTGTGCATCTAGGACACCCTGTAGGGAGTTGGATGCTCCCTTGTCTTCAGCTTCAACTTTTCTATTACCTCAGTAGAAACCAGATTGTCTGTGCTACCACTATCAATGACTAGCTGGCAGCATTTCCCTTGGACTTTGCATATGCTCCTAAACAAAGTCTTTCTTTGTGTAGGCTCAACGACCTCTTTGGCTTGCTTCAACAGGACCTTATTCACTACCAAGGATTATCCCCTCTCTGGAAGAATTTCTTCTTCAATCTCTGCCTCTTCTCCAGTCTGGGCAACAACAGCATTCCTTGGACCAGCACCCACATTCTCTGGACATTCATACTGCTTGTGTCCCACTTGCTGACATCTATAACACCTCAATTCTCTACCTCTGCCTCTGTCTCTGCCTCCTCTTCCTTTTCCTCTGTAAGAACCCCTTCTGCCCCTTGCATCATCATCTACAGATGCATTCTGAGGTGAGCTACTGTTAGCTCCATCCCTGGGTGTAGCGAGCTTTCCTCTACCACCCTGACTTCCCTTTCCTCGGAAAGTACCTCTCTTCTTGGAAGACTGTTTCCTCAGGAGTTTCTCCTCTGCTTTCAAGGCCATATGATAGGCCTCTTCCACTGTCTTAGGAGATAGGATACCAATATAATCTTGGATCTCTAGCTTGAGACCATTCACATATCTGGCAGTCTTCTCTGGTGTGTCTTGGAATTGCTCAGCCCTTATGCTTACTCTGTAGAATTCCTCTGTGTATTCCTTTACTGTCAGCAACCTCTGTCTCAGGTTTTGCATTTGCTTATACAATGTCAGCTGGTAATCACTAGGCAAGAATTTACCTTTTAATTTAGCCATCATTCTGGTCCAACTCTTGATAGGTTGCTTGCCAACTCTCCTCCTTTCTGCCTGCACTCCATCCCACCAAAGTGCAGTGCCCCTTTGTTGGGAAAATACCGAGAGGGGGGTGAATCAGTATTTAGGGCATACTCAAATATTTTTACTTTTCCATTCACTAAAACCCATACACTACTTTGCTGAAGCCAACTAGCGTATACACGCAGATATCCTTCATAAAACTCGCGTATACACAGAGATCTTATTATGCATTTATTTCTTTACTTAGGTCTATGCATCATTCATTCATCAGATGTTTAGTTAACCATAATCATGTGCAGTAATAACAGAATAAACCATCACACATAAGCAACACACATGAACACCAGGATTTTAGGTGGAAACCCATGTCGGGAGAGAACCACTGCTGCCATTGTCTCAGCCTTCAATATTTTATTATAGAGAAAACATCTTACAACCATGTACTGGCGCAGACTCATACCAGCACGCAGGCACCCACCTGCAGAAGGCTACAACCTTCTCTCGTTTACCAGCCTCTCCTAGAAGGGAGCTACAACCCTCTGCTCTCATTTACCAACCTCTTCTGGAAGGGAGCTACAACCCCCTGCTCTCGTTTACCAGCCTCACATGGAAGGGAGCTACAACCCCCTGACTGAAGGCTACAACCCTCAGCACCTTTGTGGACCACGTTTCATCAATTTTGACACTGGATCCAACCCACACAATTAAGCTCAAGGAAAATTCATCAAACCAACAACTTGCTCTATAACAGCATAATCAATATTCGAACAACCCAGATCATCATTGACAGATAGCAGTAAAACAACAGAACAGATTAGACATTTCATACCACATACTTCAGCAAACCCTAAATTACATACGCGCTTTTTCTTCACTGAACCTGCGTATATACGCACTTTCACAAATACCAACCCGCATATACATCTGCACACATTTCAGAGCTGACTTCAATTCCCATACGCAATTTCGCTGAATACAAGCCGCGTATATACGCGCTTTCTCCTCGATGAACCTGCGTATAGATCTTCAGACATTTTAGGGCAGTGCAGCTCTCGAGAACAGATAAATAGCTCAGATCTTCATTCTTTACCTTAGCACAGATTCGCCAGATCACAGATCTAATCATTCCATAAACAGATCCAGAAGATACATATACATTTCAGATCTAGAGATCCCTCTTCATCATTTTCTTCATAGGTGCATCATAGATTCAGATCTATCATCAAACTATTACCCTTTCCATTCAGACATACTTCAGAGTGAAGTATACATTCAAACCCAGACTCATGCACACACCTTGCACAATGAATTTCTTCTCCTTAAATAGATCTAGCCTTTGACAATACCATGAGCCAAAACCACACAACTTCCGATGGTATTCCTGGACGGGATCACATAGACAATCCAACGCTCAATACAATGGGTCAATACCATGGTAGTAACCCCTGGTTTTATTCTTTTAGAGCGCAATTTGGCATACGCGACTTGGCACGTACTTTTCCGCGTGCATACGCTACTTCGCCTTAACAAATCCGCGTATGCATAGTGACATACCTTATTTATCATTTCTTTGGTACTTCCAGAAATTCCTCTCTTCTGTTACTTCTGAGCTACTTGTAGAACACAAGATTTACATCATTAATAAACTCATCAAGCATCAAGAACAACTTCATTAAGTAGGTTTCCATCATCTTCATCAAGTGGGTTGCCATCAAGGACAACACTCTGCATCATGTACCAACACCCTTTACGCACATTCTTATAAACTTGACCTTCTTATCTTCGTTTATTTCCTCATAATCGAAGCACTTATTCAATTCATTAATCCAGTCCACCAGCTCCTCTGGATTCAGTCCCCATGCATAGCTTGACACTTTAATTCTGGGCTTAACTCCAGACCCCAGAACAGTTCTAAGGAGCCTCATGTTAGGAGGAATTTCAACATTTTCTTCTACTTCTTCTGTCTCAGGTTCACTGATGTCTTCAGGATCTCTGGGTTGTCTTCGCTCCATGGCATCCATTCTGGCCTCGACCCTCTGCAACATCCCCAACACCTCTGCGTTGGCAACAGGTATTCTTCTGCCAGCACCTCTACCAACTCGGATTGCCATGTCAGCAAAACAACTTCAGACTTTCTCTGATACCACAAATGACGTAGTCACACAGCTGAAAGTCAGCTCCCTTTCTCTTGACCCTCGTTCTTTGGCTCTACATGGTCTACTTACATTCCCTTGGAAATTTATTTATCTAATTTGGATAAAATTGATAAATAACTATATTCAATAGCTTTGAATATCAAATGGTATCTCCTGACTTATATCTTAATTCCAACTTTATAATCAAAGTTTATACCTTTGCGCGTTATATATTAATATTGACTTTATAACGAACCTTTGTAATTTAAATAAATATTCGCGCCTTCTATAATATCCCGACACCTTATAACTAACCGGCGTTATAATTGACCTTCAGCCGGCCCACATATATGTCAATGGCCCAATCAAATGCGCGCATCGTACCTTGTTTAGTCTTCATGGATCTCCATCGAACGAACACCGTCCGATGGTCTTCGCCCAGATCGACGGCTCATACGCATATCACTCGGCATCCAATGTCGAAGTTTAACGCGTGATGGCACGATTGAACGGTGGTTTTCTGGGGATCCACCTTGCCACGCGTCAAATTCTCTATGGAATTTCTCCTTGACCTAGAAATACTGCCTTCGCACAAAAAGAGGTGCGATATGGGCAATCCGCTTTCACAAATCTGCTAGCGGTTTTGTATAGTGGCTAACCAGGGTTCACGTCGGGGTTTGCGTTCACCTTTGTATGCCCCGGTTGTTAACTCAGGTTCGGACTCTGGTTGACAACCGATTGTAACTTACTGTGTTAAGCAGGATTCTATTACCATTAACCAGATTTAAATGACCACGGTTTCACAGGCTTCTCGACTCGAGAAAATTGAGGGAAACAATAGACAGAGACATGAAAAATCTATACAACAGTTCATTCCCATAGATACATATGCACAGAGTTCATCACTTCACAATTAAACAACCTCTTTACAATTAAGGATTCAACACGATTCTAGGGTAAATGCGCACAGAAACTATTTAATTGGAAGCAATTGTAACACACAGAGTTTATTGCAGAATCTCCTCTTCTTCTTGTCCCCTCCATACATCCGAGGGTTACAATTATATACATAAACCTATGACTCTTTGGTTCCTCTGAGAGGACTGTTTCAGGAAATCAACAGTCTAATTAAAACAATTTGACTAACTGGAATGTGACAGCTAGACTAATTGATTTATTCCACTTCTACGACTCTAACTAATCTAATAATACAATCAGCTAAGGTATTGACACCTAGCTGTGATAATTCGACTGTTTTCAAACCCTCCTAGCCACAACATGTGGAAAAAACTCCTACATTGCTGGCTAGTGTCTAATTCCACTGCATCAGTCACCCAAGAGCATAGCCAAATCTTGGGTAAGGAAGCTAGACACATATTTCCAACTGCATCAAATTTCAGAAGAAGAAGCCATTAGAGTAGCAACATTGTATCTTGAAGGTAAGGCTTATGCTTGGTGGTTATTTTAATCTTCTTCATTAAATAATGAAAATATATCTACTTATGCAAGGTTCACTAGGAGGTTTGTGAAAATATTTGATTTGAAACAATTTGAAATTTCCTTGGGAGAACAAAACAAACCCAAGAAATCAGAACCTTTGCATGAGTTAGAAGGATCCATGAAGCCAACTCCATTTCAGAAAATTGTTGAGGGGGTTAAATATCTAAAACATATTTTTCCAAGGGAAAAGGCCCCACTTTAGCAAGAAATTTCTACTCAAGAAGAAGACATGAGGATTCCTTTTTCAAAAGGAGTTCAAGAAAAAGGGTCTCTTAATGATGAGGTATTATCCAGTGATGAGGAGAAAGAATATTTAGGAAGATCCTCCAGCGTTGTGATAGCAGGAGAAGATATAATTCTATTTGGATATGGAGATGAAGTAGTTGCTTCCACTAGAGGGGCTCTTGTATCTTTGCAAGAAGCTCCAAGGGATCAGCATCGAAGGGACCTTACATATGAAGAGCATGAGCAGCATGTGTCCATCATGATAGGCAATGAGACAGAACAAAGGAGGGATCACAACATTGACATGGCAGGAGATGATCCACTCTTACATGGAGGATAGGATGGAACAATTGCTCCAATCGGAAGCACTCTTGCATCCTTTAGAGTGGTATCTCATCATCATGAAACTTCCACACAAAAAATAGAGATGAATTTGCGTAGTGGAAGCAGGGATATGATGATCCCATACATTATGCACATGAAGATGATCCATGAGACATTATTATCTTGTGGTAAACCACCTGGGAGACCACTTGATTCAGATTTGGTGAAATATTTTTAACATCTTGATGCTCCATTCATAGATACAGGAAGGAAGAGAGCATTAGGAAACCACAATACAACGCTGAGAGTGTTGGGTGAGCCCAAGGAGAAGGGATATATTTCCCCACCATCACCATTGTCCATTCTCTCATCTCATACTGCGCTAAGAGAATATGCTACAAGATTGGAGAATGACACCATCATAGGGCAAGGAGGGAATCCTTGGCTATGGAGACTCGGAAGATAATATCACTTGGAGAGAAATCTTCCATACATGATAGAAGATGCTGGCCACACATGCATACTTTTGCAAGACCAAGGAGGTTTTGGATAGATGATAACCTTCCATGGGAGACTCACTTCCAAGAATTTCCATCTTCATTTGAGCATGTGCATATGCAAGAAGGGAAACAAGGATGGAATAGAAACCTTCCATCATATACCTTTGGCATGGGAGATGTCAAGGAGGATAGTAAGGTAAGGGATGACATTCCAACATATACCTTTGGCATGGGAAATGTCAAGGAGGAGAGCAACCACATGACAGACATTTCTATTGATACATCATCAGTGTTGTCATTGTTGGGGAGTCTAGATCCATATTGGAAATCCCAACTGTTGGTGGATTATTCCAAGGATATTCACACTTTCATGATACTTGATGACCAGATACATGAAGAGGGATATTTATTCCAAGAATTAGTCATCTATCATCATGGTAAGATCTTCTTATCTAGATCCTCCAAGCTCAAGGAGAAGTTGCTACAAAGAGCCTATGAAGAGTTCCGTTTCAGCCATACACACTCCATGAGATTCTACAACATCATCATGAGGAGATACACTTGGAAGGGCTTTGAAGGAGAACTATATTATCATTTTCAAAGATGCATGTACCATATGGAGAGGGGGCAGCCACATAACTCTATGGGGTAGTTAATTCAACCATCTCTTTCTCTTTCCGAGGAAGGGAATAGACCCATGCACCACTCCATTTGTTTAAGGAGGAATTTTGGTGAGGAATATACTCATGTAAATAATGTTTCATTTGATTTTTGGTTGCATTCTTTCACCATGTATATGAAGGCCATGACTCCAAGGAGGAGTATTATAACTTCTAAACTTCATGGCCAACTTTGGGCCACAAAATTTTTTGAACATGGCCACTCCCTTGAAGAACAAAGGGAAATTTTGTATCATGAAGGGTGCATTCCTAAGGCACAAAATATATCTCACACTTTCAGCCATGGTGAGATAACTTGGATAGCAAGTAAGTGGTGGGGAAACCACTTACCACATCTTGATATGATGCAGGCAGGAGATGCAATGTGTTGGTTCTGTTGGCTCCCTGTGATTTACAAGAATGGCAAGAATAAACACTACAAGGGCCACATCAGAACCACTTTGGAATCCTAGGATCTAGCCTTCCTGGATTGAGAGAGGGATCTCTCTATATAAGTGTTTTCAAAAGATATATCTTTATTCTTTATTTAAGATATTAGGCTAGTTACGAAGCTCTGAGAACTTTGTTTGGTTTTGGTTGATTGAAAAGGTACTTGAAGGATTAAAGGTTAGAGAATATTGAGGGAATGTTTCATCTGGAAGGATAGACTATAAGACAACATTAATCCATTGGGCTATGGAGTCATAAAAAGGGTTTAATTGTTCAACAATTATTCAAAGGTTTTCATAGGGAAAGTTATCTAGATTTAATGGATCTCTTTAGATTAAGTTGTGATATGAAACATTAAGGTGTTGTGAAGGCAGTAAAGCTATAGTCAGTTAAGAATCTTCTAGCTCCACTTAAACAAGAAAAGCCTTTCAAAGTAACTGTTTTGAAGTAAGCCAAAGGAAAGGGAAAACCATAGAATTCTTTGGACAGACTTTTATTAAAGCAAACTTTTAAGACAAAAATCCAGTAATCGTAAGACTACTTTTAGACAAAGACAACAATAAGAGCAGCCCAAGATCAAAGCGAAAAAAATCTAATCTTCTTTTGACAAACTCTTGTAGGGTTCTTTCAAAGCAACCTTTAAAGACTAGACAGAGGACATGGCATACCATAGACTTCCTTGGTTTAAACTCTACTTGGCATACTTTTGAAAATATCTTTTAAGAACAATATCTCAAGTTCCACTCAAAAGGATATGGACTTACCAACAATTCCTTAATTATACTCTGTTGAATCATTCTTAAAGCAACAAGCTAGATAAATCTGGAGGGTAATTAAGAATCCTTCAATCAAACCTTGTAGAAGAAAACATAAAGATAAATCTTGCAGATAGAAATATGGTACTTTTGACAGTAAATCCTAATCTAAATTTTATGTTCTTTATTAGAGAAAATGGATAGAATGAAAACATAAGGAGAAAATAAAAAACAGTGAGGAAAAACATCACCATTAACATAGACCAAGATCCAGTGAATCAGCTTGTTTTATTGATGTCTAAACCAGTTACATATTCCAACATAGTTGGTCTTTACAACTTAAAGCTTCTCTATCCAGCTTAGTACTCCTCAACTAGCTCAGCAACACTCTAAACAAATAATAGTAACAACCTTCTATAATCAACCAACAACCATTAATAATGGAGTCATCATGCCATATTTATAGGCAAATGAGGAGATGAAATAGAACTAGGGCTAATGTGCTTCATTTATGACCGAGTTAATGATTTTTGACCTTTGAGACCATGCAAGGCCCAAGGCAAAAATATCTGAAAGAGTTACTCTGCATAATGAATGTTGTTTTTAATTTCTGAGCTACTTTAGTTGTAATATTTGACTTTTAAGCTTTTTGATAACTTTGCAATAACTATTGAGCTACTTCTTTTGAAAATATCTCTAACTGTAATAAATTTTGTATGTTTTGAGGGAAACTGATAATTGTAGATGGCCTTTAACCCTTTGATGAAGTAACTGCTTCATTGATTTTGGCATTCGAAGCTATTTCTGGTCTGATATGTTTTGTTTATTGCTTTAAACTCTGTTTTTAGGCTTGATTTTACTTTTAGCCTTCATAATCATCTTTATGTATTTTGCTTTATGACTGTATTTGACTCTAATCCTTTTTCCTTAAGCCTCTTTCTTTATCTTTAATCACTGATGCTAATCTTTATCCTTTTCTTTAATCCTTTGGTTAGGCTTTATTCCTCTGTTCTTCATTTCTTCATTGTTCTAACAGTTTTCTTTGATTTGTCTGTATGCAGGGGTTTGTTTTATGCGTTGGAGGGTTTCTTTGTTTCAAATGATGGTCATGAATCATCAATTTGACCTTCAGATTTAAATCCTGGTCCCTTTTTCTTCATTTATGGCCTTTTGGATCGTCATCCAAAGGTCTCTGCTACTTAATCTGACCGTGGGATGGTATTTAGGCGCGGGCCACCATTAAACCTACAACAACAAAACAAAATTAATTTAAAAACCTGCGCATTCTTGGATTAAACTACTTTCAAGTGGTTTATAAGGAATCAGAAGAAATTGCACAGGAAGGGAAAATGCAAGTGGAGGAGGATTCCATAGGCAGAATAGGTGGAAAGAGGGAAAATTTTAATTTTGGTGCGAGGAGGAGGTTGGGAAGTTTTCGCGCGACTTATATCCGGTAAGTGGTTTTGGGTTGAATGCACGTGATTCCACTCATCGGCTTCCACGTGTCCCGGGCGAAACCGCTCATTTCGCGTGTAAATGAGGCATTAAACCTCGACAACCGATTGCGCGCGATATTGGATGCGGGTCGTTAGATCTGAAGGAGTTAGATCAACGGTGTAGGTTAAACACGATGGGAGGCACAGCTTGATAATGGAAAACAGGTGGTAGGTGGAGATTGGTTGGTAGTAGGAGTATTGGAAGGTGGGGCCAATGGGATGATGTGAGTTGATTTGTCGGGTAGCGGGGAGGGTTATGAGCGGGGTTGAAAGAAGAGATGCGATGGTGGTCATTGGATTAGGCGGATCAATGATTGGGAATTTTTGAGTGGAATGAGCAGGTGAGGTGAGAAAAATAGGTGAAGGGGGCTTGAATTTTAGGATGGAGGTATGGTCCTGGGTTATATGAAGGAAAGGGGCTGGGGGCTTAAGCCGAAAAAAGGACTTAAGGCCTTATCTTACAAAAAAGAGCGGATTAGGCCTAAAAGAAGATTTTTTAGTGCTTTTGAATGTTCTGATAGGGTAAAGAAGAGGATTTAAACCAAGAAAAGGAGTTTTTCATGGTTAAAAAGTCTTCTTAGTGAGAAATGAGAACTGAAAGGGTCTTTTGAAGAAGGGAGAATGGATATTTTAGAAGGGAAAATAAGTGTTTTGGGAGGGGAAATAGGTGCATGAGGGGGGGATTATGGAGGTGAAAATGGGGGAATGAGCCTGCAGCAGGCCTCCTTTGAAGCAACAGGGTGACTTGGGAAGTTTTGAATGAAGATTTAGTGAATGGATAAGCTTTGAGATAATGAACATAGTGAGATTTCCAAAACTCACAAGCTTTACATAAAAGACTTGTTTTTGGAAATCTAAGGAAATATTTAGCCATCTTATATAACAAATTTTACTGATGGCTAACAGTGGCTCCACTTGGGGAAGGAAACTCCTTGGAGGTGTCAAGAACCTTAGAGAATAAATCTCTAGAAAGTAGACCAGTGCCTTGTTTTGCACCTTGAATTTCCTCTTTGACTTGATGATTTTGTTGCTTTGTTAGAGATGATCTGCAGTATCATAACAAGACTGATTTTATTTATTTTTAACCCAAAACTTCTACATACACACATACTTTTCCTAACATTTTTTCTTCAGTGGGTGCATTTAGACTTGCAAACCCTTGTAACATCAATTTTTATTTTTATTTCAAACATGAAACTATTTATTTCTACTCTTATATCATCCAAGAGTTCATATTAAACTGATGAACTCATTATTTCTCTACCTTTTCTAACTATCTGTCAAGATTAAACTGTTTGACAGATTTTCATTCTCTAGTTCTAAAACAGGAAATTTAAAACATAAACAAAATCAGGATTAGACAGTCTAATTTTGCTATGGGGCTATGGAATTTTGTACAAGCTGCACATAGACTTTATTTGCAGAATTTTAAAACAAAAAATGTGAAGGCTTAAGATATGAAATTGTTAGACATCCTTCTTTCTTTCATTAGTTCAGGTTTTGATCTTTTTAGAACCATTTCTCTCTTTCCTAATCTAGTATACTAATAAGCCAAGTTTACATTGTTTGGTAGATCTTCATTCACTAACCTATCAGCATAAATTTAAATTTATTCAATCAAGATTAGGCTGTATGATTGAATAATATTTTCTTTTTCAAAGTAGTGGCATTTGGAATTGCACACTTTCATATTTTTCTCTTTTTGGTATGGGGTTGTACCTTTTATTTTATCTACCCTCTTTTCTCTTTTTCTTTTGTTTTTATGTTTCATTTTTCTACCTTTTTGTTTAAGCAATGTTATTTACAGTGGACAAAGATTTGAACTGAATTTCAACAAAAATAATGTTTGAGCATCCTGCCATTGACAGGACCTCGAAAAATTTCTGTTCCATCCATCTCTTGAAGGAAAAATGCATTTTTACCTATAGCAGAGTGAATGAGATAAGGGCCTTTCCATAAATTTTCAAACATTCCATGTTTTCCCTTATCTTCTCTCCTAGAGTCCCATTTTAGCACTTTGTCACAAATGTTAAAATCACTTGCCTTTGTTCTTTTATCAAACAACTTCTTGATGTTTTTTTGTACTTGTTGTGCTCTATTGTAAAATTTTCCTCTGGTTTGCTACAACTGGATAGTCTAATTTATTCTTCGTATCATATCATCTTCTTTAGACTGTGCTTATTGGACCAACTTCATGACTGGCACTCCTAAACTG